>CM029015.1:169741578-169849366 GCA_016801055.1 Panax notoginseng | reverse complement strand
TTTTAACTAGGCTAAAGAGGTTTTGATAATTAGATGATACATTTATATATCCTCTTTATCTAGATTATTAAATAATCATTAGTTTTATTTCTGGAGATTGTTGGTGCTTTGGAACAAGCTTGGAACAGATTATGCCACTGGTTTAACAGATTTGTTCATCATTTCTCTTATATCTTTTGTTTGCATTGCTTAATTCCATGTGTTGTTTCAATCTCATAATAGCTTTTGGTTCAGAAATGAACTAAACTCCATTATGGGATTCTAATGAATTTTAATATGTAGTCTACAGTTGTAAATCTGATTGTATTGTTATATTTATCATTGGTTTCCCATTATGATTAAGTTAATTAATAAATGTTTGATCACCATTCACCTTGTATGCTTATATGGATTTAAAAAATTAAATGTGAGTATGGATTAAATCATAATGACATATGTTTATGAGGTTGATTTGTTAAGCTTTGTAATTCGTGAACCGTATAACATATACCGTTTCACCGTATGTAGTCATGAAAAGAGCCTGCACTTTAATTCATTATTGTTGAAATTTCACAGACATATAGTGATTTTGGTAGTAGTGTCGCTTACATGATTTCTATCATTTGTGGAGGTTATGTGAATTGGTCATAGTTCATTGAAAAATGGTTATGTCCACTATTGTGCTCTTGATTAATTTTCCATGATAAATATTTAAACAATACACGATGATTGCAGTTGAGATTAAATATTAAATGAAGTTAGAATCTCATTCTTTTCCAAAATTGATTACATTATTTTAATTATTATAATTGTTATTTTATGAATTAATTTAGAGTTAAATATAATTGTGAGTGATCGTTTAAGCATATAAAAACAGTGGTATAGTTGATGCATGATAATTTAGATTTAACACTTTTTTTTCGTGGATCGATACTGTCCTTACTTTGTACTACTTGTTGACCCATGTATGATTGCATGAGTTAGAATCTTTTTTGTTAGACTAGAAAGGAGGCAACAATGATTCATTATCAAATCCACAAAATCAAGACATTAGGTGTTGATTTAACAAAGTCTTTCATGTTTAGCCGTTATACTCATATAATGAGATCCATAAGTCTCAATTAAACATACTTACATTAGATTAGTCATGTATTTCAAGTTGTGAAGTTCTACACCATTTAGACTTGTCCTAATCCATGCTCAACTATTTTACATTGCGTATGACTAGCTAGGCATTCATGTCAATCATGTCTATAGGCATAACACACCCTAACATGATGGTCAAATTTTAGAATACTTGTAACGTAGTTATTGATAACTAGTTTTCAAACTCTTAAGGTTTCTTTTGAAAATCTCATGTTAAACCAACCAAACATGCAAAGCTACTTCACTTACTATACATTATACTTTCATATATACATAACTAGACCACATAAATATGATCACGAGATCGCAACTCAAAGTTTATCAAATTCGTATTCGAAACTTAAGTTTCCATTAGTAGGTCATCAAAATTTATTCAAGTATGCAAGGTAAGTCCACATATTCTATGTCATGCTTTCATGCTCATGTATATATGTAATCAAATCACGATAACATGTTTTCAAGTTCGGGATTTAAAGTATACATGACTCATTTACACATAGCTAGTATAGTCTTTTTCTTACAATTTCCTTTTAAATCATGTTTGAATATTCTATACTATCTCTAACAATATAAACTAACATATTGGTCACATGTTAAGGCATGTCAGAACTTAATATGTTGATGCTTAAGGTCAGAATATGTATTGCACAATGTTTATTAAAACTAGTTTCCAAATATTTAAGCTTTCTTTGAATACGCATACCAAACCAAGCAAACATGACTTACTATATACAAAACAACCTCATTACATATGTTAAGGTTATTTATATGCATAATCAAACCAACCTAACATGCTCAGGATAACACAAGGTAACAGAATAAGTTTTTCAACATTGACAGCCGGCACGGCCGCGAGGGTTTGTGATGTAGAAGTGGCGCGGCCGCGCCACTTCGAGCAGAAGCAAAAATTTTGGCTCTGCTTCTGTAGAGCCTCAACACAACATTGCTACTTCCTGCAACTAGACCAATTACATTACTTCTAAACATGCATATAAGCTCAGACAACCCATGAATAACAGTTACCAATTCAATTAGCAAGAAATTCATGTAAATGCTAAGAATTTGGAAATCTTAAAATTTAGAACATATTTACAATAATGTTACCTCTTGAGCTTTGAAATTGCTAACTTTTTTTCTTCTCACAACCTCTGATTACTCTCCCTCAATTCACAACAACACTCACTCTCTATATGCAACTTATCAATGAATTTCCTAGCAACTAAGAAATGAGGAATGAATCAATGGAAGATAGAAGAAAACAATGGATATGAAAGAGTTGGTCAACCACCATCTTTGTAGCCATCATCACAGCAACTTCTAGCCAGCTTGAATTTACGCAACTGATTATAGGCTACTGTTTGGATACTGTGTTGGTCACTGATTTTGGGACACGGTTTAAAACTCAGCAACTTAGTTATAAAATGCTTAGTTTGTTCTCTTGGATTTTCAAAAATATAATTTTAATGTGTTAATGCTATTACATAATGGAAAGTTAGGGATTATTTATGTACCCACATCACATAATCCATGTACATTAGTTTAGTCTAATTAATGTTTATAACATGTATGAACTCACTTTAATTGGTCACTAATAATTAAATATCTCCTTAAAACTTTATTATACCAATTAGACTCACTTATTGAAATAATTTGTAATTTCTTGATATAGTACATCTTTAATGTTCTCACACATACTTGTTGTCACAAAAGCATTATTTATATAACTTATAATTCATTCCATTTTACTATATAGTTTTATATACTATATAGTCACATTAAAGTGTCACACTATACTTCCTTTTTAATGTAGGTACTATATATTATCACATAGATCTTGCACACAACAATTAAATGAGTAAATATAATTCAAATTATGTGAATTATCTTGCTCATTATTATTCTATTATTCACAATACCAATTAATAATATAATATTAATTAATCACTTCTCAATCTATTCATTCCTTAATTAAATTAAACCATTTAAATTTCCATTCTCATGCCACATAAGGCATTTCACAAATCTTATCACAAATTCCACATTCTTCTCAATTCTTATAAATTCAATTAAAATTAATTGAATTACTCATCTCATAACACATCAATATTTATATTCAAATAACTATTCATTTTCTTATTAATATCATTATTAATATTTATTCATGAAATTCACGGTTCTTACATCCCCCTTATAAAAATTTCATAATCGGAATTGGTTCAATGTTACACAAATAAATGGGGATAGTCCATTCGCATCTTATTTTCTAATTCCACGTCGTGGCCTCCTCGGCGTCGTGGTTTCGCCAAAGTACTTTTACAGAAGATATAATTTTATTTCTTAACGCCTGCTCTTTCCTATCTAATATCTAGAAAGAAATTTCTTCATACGCAAGATTCTTCTCCACTTGAATGGGCTCGTTAGAAATCACGTGTTTGTAGTCAGACTTGTACGGACGCAACACAGAGATGCGAAACACGTTATGGTTATGCTCCAACTCGGGTGGTAATGCAACTTTGTACACCACTTCACCCACTCGTTTCAATATTTTGAATGGTCCTATGAATCTCGGACTCAATTTTTCCTTCTTGCCGAATCGTATTTTTCCCTTCCAGGGAGATACTTTTAAGAAAACATAACTTCCTACTTCAAAATCGCGGTCCTGACGATGCAAATCTGCGTATTTCTTCCGGCGATCTTGTGCAGCCACTAGTCTAGCTCTTAATACCGTCACCACGTCTGCGGTTTGCTGCACTAACTCTGGTACCAACATTTTTCGTTCCCCAACTTCATCCCAACACAACAGTGGTCTACACTTTCTCCCGTAAAGAGCTTCGTACGGTGGCATGCCTATACTTGCATGATAACTATTGTTATATGCAAATTCCACTAGGGGTAGGAGATTGTCCCAACTTCCTTTGAAGTCCATCACGCAAGTCCTAAGCATGTCCTCCAGCGTTTGTATCGTTCGTTCACTTTGTCCGTCTGTCTGCGGATGATAAGCAGTACTTAACCTCATTTGTGTTCCCATCCTTTCTTGTAAGCTTCTCCAGAATTTTGATGTGAAACGCGGATCTCGATCAGAGACAATCGATACCGGCACTCCATGTCGTGAAACAATTTCCTTTACGTACAGGCTCGCTAACTGATTCAACCTATATCGGATTTTAACTGGTAGAAAATGAGCCGTCTTCGTTAGTCGATCTACGATAACCTAAATGGCATCAAAACCTTTCTTTGTGACTGAAAGTCCCACTATGAAGTCCATCGTAATATGCTCCCATTTCCACTCTAGTATTTCCAACAGTTGAAGTAAACAACCTCTAGCGCTCTGTTTTGACCCATTGATAAGTAAGACATTTACTGACGCACTCCGCGATTTTTCATTTCAGATTGGGCCACCAAAAATGTTGCCTCAAATCTCGGTACATTTTTGTGCTTCCTAGATGAACGAAATACGTCGTATTATGTGCCTCGTGCAATATTTCTTCCCTCAACTCAGTTACTGTTGGCACCCATACTATGACGCCCCCAAAATAGGTATACATCACCCATTCTGAGTCGCCAAATACATGGCACAGAAATCAAATACAAACTTCTTTTATACAATATGACAAAAGCGTAGTTGAGAGTTTTTACACGGATATCGTTTCATAGAGAGTATCCAAACTCAAATAAAGTCCTTATTACAATTATTATCACACTATTTCACATAATAGTGAAGACTATTATAGCCACCTATCTGGACCGTCACTCCATTCCCCGACTCGTCCCAACTATATTCTCATTTCCTGAAGAGAAAAATGAAAACAAAAAGATAAGCTCAACTAGCTCAGTAAGATATATTATGACTAAGATAATGCAAAATAAATTATCATTAGCCTTCAACAGTGTTAAACTGATAAAAAATAATAAACATCAAGTTTAACTGCAGCGGAAGAAGCAATCCATTAGAAGAGTCAAGCAGAGTATGATATCTACTATCTTCAATGATTTAAAAGTTTATCAACAATCTTGTCGCTGAGACTCAGCTCAATAAATATTATCACAACCACGAATTATCCATGCACTACGGGCCAAGAATATTCGTGTTTTCACCAATGGTCATAATCGTACTAGCAACTGTCCATCAATGCACTACGGGCCAATTAGGACTTTTACCACATCATTTATAACATTACGGGTCATGATTATACCGAATGATTCTTGGTCATAATCATGCCAATCAACATTCCATCTATGCACGTAAGTCAAAGATGACTTTCATCACAATATAAGTATGAAGATGATGACAATGATATAAGAATTCAAATAAAAGAAAACAAATGATAAATTTTTAAAGATTTATAATTTAATTTATCCATAATTCAATAATGTCCAAATTGTCAACATGATACTGCTTTGTGGAGTAAAATTTAAGAATAATATTGTATCAAAAATGATTTGGACCGAAAAGAAATCATTTTTTGTCATGAATAGTACTTTATGAATAGTATCCCGTGAATAGTACTTCGTGAATAGTACCCAAAAATAGTACTCGTGAATAGTACCCCGTAAATAGTATTCCAACATGAAAAGATCAATAATTATCAAGAATGCTCAGAATAATATTTTTCATAAAAAGATACTGAATGAAACGCAAATATCAAGGATATTCTACTAATTTCACGGAGTATAGAAGTAATACTTTAACAGAATGAGTGTAGAATTAAGAATACGAAACGAAATAATATTACTCACATATTACAGAGTATGGAAGAAAATATTATTTCTTACGAATACTGAACAAAAATAATATCACTTACCTTAGAAGAAGACTGGATACTGGAATAGTGAAGTAACAGACTACTCTTCTTCTTTCTTTCTATAACTTCTCTCTATAATTGCTCTTGTGAGTCTTAGTGAATTGGTGAGAATGAAAGAAGAATGAGCTTCTATTTATAGGAAAATATAGTTTCGATAATTGCACGGTTTGGAGCTCGAATTATTACAGTATAGTACCTTCATCTTTACCTCCATTTTTAATTTAGTCCTACAAGTATTACCAAACTTGCACCACCTCCCCTAATAATACATGCATGTGAATCAAACTCAGGCTATTTCCATTCTCTCTACGGGACAAGGCTAGAAGTTGGCTCCATTCCTTGCCTTCAGGATCAATTACAACATGGGAGGACCTAGCACAAAAGTTCTTAGCTAAATTTTTTCCAATGGCTAAGACTGCTAAAATGAGAACAACGATCTCTCAATTCGAACAACAGCAGGGTGAATCTTTATATGAAGCCTTGGAAAGATACAAGGAGATACTAAGGATCCACACCATGGCATGCCGGATTGGATGGTGATGAATACATTCTATAATGGATTGGGAAGGCAGTCAAGGCCAATTATAGATGCAACTGCAGGAGGAGCTTTATGGGCGAAGAGCTATGAAGAGGCCTACAATCTTATTGAGACTATGGCAGCTAATGATTTCCAAAATCCTACAGCCATGATGCCACAACCCAAAGTTGCAGGAGTATTGGAGGTAGATGCTATCACACAATTGTCAGCCCAGATGACATCTATGGCAAAGAAGATTGATTCGTTGGCAGATAGTAAAGCGAAGACGGTTGCATTTGTATGTGAAATATGTGCAGGGTCGCATCCGACTGATCAATGTGCAATCAGTTCAGAGTCAGTACAGTATGTGAGCAACTATCAGAAAAATTAGAGTCAGTTCCAGGATGCCTACAACTCCAATAACCGTAACCATCCAAATTTCAGTTGGTCCAATAATCAAAACAATCAACAAAATCAATTTCAACCACAACATCAATTTCAGGCACAACCATCTCATCAATACTATGCACCGAAACCACCCTACCCTCCAGGATTTCAACAGCAGCAGCAACATCATCCACCACCTGCACTTCTGCAAGAGAAGAAGTCAGAGATGGAGGAGATGATGACGAAGTATATGGCAAATACCGAGGTGATGATTAAAAGCCAAGCAGTGGCTATCAAAAATTTGGGAACTCAAATGGGTCAGATGGCTAGTGCGCTTAACAACAGACCACAGGGTTCATTGCCAAGCACAATAAAGACAAATCCAAGAAGGGAGGGTAAGGAACAATGTCAGGCAATAACTCTCAGATGAGGGAAACAAACAGCAAATTCACAGCATAGCACGCCTGCGCCACTTTTACATAGGGAAGCCGCACGGCCACGCGGTGAGGAAAATGTGTCTGGTGAGGTTTTGTGTAAAGAAGAGTCATCTGAGAAACTAGTGACCAAGATACCAGTTGTTCACCCTCCTGTTCCTTATCCACAGAGGTTACAGAAGCAAAGGGAAGATAATCAGTTCGGTAAATTTTTGGAGGTGTTTAAAAAGCTACAAATTAACATACCTTTCACTGAGGCATTGGAACAGATGCCTAGTTATGCAAAGTTTATGAAGGATATCTTGACAAGGAAGAGAAGACTAGAAGACTTTGAAACAATGGCCTTGACCGAAGAATGTAGCGCAGTGCTTCGACACAAGTTACCTCCAAAACTGAAGGACCCGGGCAGCTTCACGATACCTTGTACGATTGGAAAGATGAGTTTCAGCAAATGCTTGTGCGATCTAGGGGCAAGTATCAATTTGATGCTGTTGTCAATGTTCAATCAATTGGGATTGTCGGCTCCAAGGCCGACAAATATTTCTTTATAGCTAGCTGACAGGTCTATTACTTATCCACGGGGTATTGTGGAAGATGTACTGGTTAAAGTGGATAAATTCATCTTCCCGGTTGATTTCATCATATTAGACTACGAGAGGACATAAGTATATCGATCGTTCTTGGAAGACCATTCTTAGCTACATGAAGGATCTTGATAGACGTTCAGAAAGGGGAATTGACAATGCGAGTTAATGATCAGGAAGTCACTTTCAATGTATTCAAGGCGATGAAATTTCCAACAGATGAAGAGGAATGATTCAGGGTTGATTTGGTGGAAAAGGTACTGAATGATGAAGTAAAGAACTTGGAGGAACATGATCCGTTGAGAAATGCTATTTTGGGAAGTTCAGAAATAGATGATGAGGAGATGGAAGAAGTTGTTCAGATACTTGACACTACTCCATAATTCAGGAAGTTTAAGACTCCTGTTGAGCCATTAAAGATTGCTAGAGAGTCATCAGTGAAATTAAAGTCATCTCCTGAGACACCTCCAGAACTTGAGTTGAAACCGCTTCCAAACCATTTAAGGTATGCATTTTTAAATGATAATTTAAAATTACCTGTGATTATTTTTTCTACACTAACATCTTTTCAGGAAGAAAAACTGCTAAGAGTCCTCAAGGAGTTCAAGTCAGCAATTGGATGGACTATAGCATGTATCAAAGGGATCAGTCCACCTTTCTGTATGCACAAGATCCTACTAGAAGATGATAGCAAACCTTCAGTGGAGCAGCAAAGAAGACTTAATCCAATCATGAAGGAAGTGTTAAAATGGCTGGATGCAGACATTATTTATCCGATTTCAGATAGCTCGTGGGTGAGCTCGGTACAGTGTGTACCGAAGAAGGGTGGTATGTAACGACCCAAAAATTCATACAATTTAATTATCGACTTCGGTCGTTAATAATACGTCTAACTTCTGATTTTACATCATTATTCAATGTTAAACTTAATAAAATGCGGAATAATTAAAACTTTTCTGTCATCTTACTTTAATTCCCTGAATCAAAACCTTTATCATTTATATATATAAATATATATACTTGCATATCAAATCGATATCCTTTATACATCGGACGACTCAAACTTTAACTTTACAACTCAACATAAAATATACATAGATAAAACATTGAGTACATCTCATGAGCCTTAATCATGGTTTAAAGAAATAACAACTTTAGCTAAAATAATAATCTTCGTGTATTACCTTCTCTATTTTCATGATCCATGTCTGTGCCTCCACGGGATTCATGGACCCATGGAATTCAGGTGGTCCAACAGCCTTGAAGTCCTTAAACGTTGTACCTTTGTTCTGTGGTTGATTCTGCCACGCTCCTGTCAGTAATGTCACTAATTGTTGAACGGGGTTAGCATCAACATTGTCGTTATTAGTTCCTTCAGTGGTTCTCTGTCGTGGTGGTTGACGTCTTGGAGGCATTTTCTGTTAAAAATACACTCATTAGATTATTACTTAACTCTTTTAAGAAATTTCTACTTAACTTGTCCCCACAAAAGGAATAATCACATATCACATAACACTCTGGAATAAGATAAAATAATAACTTTTATTCATTCATAAATTATTATTTTTTTAAAAATATCATAATAATAGCATCACTGCTATCTACATTACTCTCCTGAACTACAAAAGTTTCAGGTCAACATCATATCATCATATCCTATGGTTACATCACACTTGGAATTTACATATTATCTAACATTTTATTAATATCACATCAGGCACATTCCCTACGATGTCCTACTAAGATACTGCGTAGCCTTTTGACGTTCTTCCTCCATTATCCGGAACATTGTTCTGCGATCTAATATGAATGATGGCAACGTCTCGAACTGAATAGGATAACTCATGACCCGATCTTGAGCTCGATTAATCACGATGTTGAATACGTTATTCATCTCTTCCATCTTCATCCTCTTTGATTGTGTCTCTCTGCTATTCCGGGTCGTTGATAAGCTTCCCGATATGTGTCTTCGACTCTTGCCCTCTTAGTAGCTTCTTCCTTCAGCTTGTTCTTCAACTCTGCAATCTCCTCTGTCATTTGCTCGTTCTCCTCTTCAGTGTGGACCAGCTTCTCTTCAACATTATTCAGACGTTCCTCTCGGTCTAGGATCTCATCGTCCTTCTGTGCCATCGAGGTTTGTTGTTCAGCTACTATCTCTTGCAACTCCTCGGCGATATCTTGAAATTCCACATTGCGATCGTATACTTCGTCGTACATACGGCCAGCTATCGAGTTAAGTGGGATCTCTTCTTCCTCGTCCTCCTCATCCTCTTCCGACTATGGCAACTCAACGGGGTCCTCCTCGTCCGTCTCTATCTCATCATCCTCATCAGGTAAACCCTCCTGCTCAACCACTGTGACCAACGGAGCTGACTTCCGTTGCAATAGTTGTTCCCACACTACCTGAATATCTCGAGGCTCCTCCTCTCTAGGCATCTGAGGTCCTTCCTCCCTAGCCTGACCGGATTCTCCGACATTAGTCATCCTGACAACAAAATTTTAAGTTTTAATTATTAATCATTACTGCTCGACACTCACGAGCACATAAGTTGTAATCACATAAGCACAAATGTTTTATTACTTTTTCCTTAAAACTCGATAAGAGTTTATCACCATTATCTTTTCAAAGGTTACTTCTTAAGGCTTTTCCCCACCTAAGGTTCATTGTGACACCCCAAATCTGGGTACTTCATTCCCCTAAAACTTAGTGTTCACTTTCCATATATTCATACTATCTACCCAAAAATAAAATAATATTTAAACCATAAATTCTCCCTTTAAAGGGCTGCAACATTAAAAAAAATCTTCCCAGGTTGTCTAACCTTAAACATCATATAAGTGCGAAAATAAAATTATTACATCACATCATTGATTAAAAGTCTATCATCATATCAATAAATAAAATTACAAGTCTTCATCAGACTTGTACATTTTGCCCTTTCCTTTGCTAGTTATAAGCTCATCTACCTTTTCAACTTTAGCTGCAATAATTATATTTATGCAAGAGTGAGCAAAACAAATGCTCACTAGATATAACAATGAATCAACAAGATAATGATATGCCAATGAGTAGGCTCATCAAAACTGAATAGTACTCTATCAATAATAACCAAAGACTGGAATCAAAATATGGAATATATATATCTGAGGGTCATAAGACCACGAACTATGTCCATAGTTGTAAGTAATCTTTCAACTTCAACTTTAACAGTCATAAGACTATAAGGACTTCTCGTACTTAGGGGGATCAGCCCTTCGTACAATGTAGTGTGCACAAATATTTCAATGTTAAGCGTAAATTATCCCCTAATAATAGATTTGTTCATCTCAGTATTTAGAGTACAAGTCCGCACCAAAGTAAGTTTGGTTTGGATACACTTCAAGGGTAATTTAGGATTCAACGGTCATCAACTAAGGATTAGTTGAATACAATATTGATAACGTCATGCTATGGAATAATCATAACTGAATCGACATTATAAATTAAGATCATGCTTTAGGAATAAACTAATAGCATAAACATTGAATAATCATAGCGTGCCTTGCTTGAACAATATTAATCCAAAATTATTTAGAAGCATGCATAACAAATAGTAACTTAAACGATAAAACTTGTTCAACATTAGTATATCAGAATATGTAAACTTGCATGCTAGATAACAAGTTAAAGACAAGAATAACTTGTTCAATGCCAGAATAAGATCTAGATTTAGAAATCATAAAACAAACTAGATACAAAAACTTGCTCAATAATAAAAATAAACTTGCACAATGTAATAAATGAATTATCTCAACGAAAGAGTAGAGTTAGAAAACTTGTTCAATTATAAAAAGATAAGTTTAGAAACTTGCCTCGAGTGTAAGCTATAATATTAAACTCACGTTTACCTACATATAAGTTTAGAACCAACATCTATTAGATATACTAACATTCACGATCCAACACAACACGCATTTCTAGTTAGGCTTATTATTTTAGCTCAAGTCTTCGACTACCATACAAACATCAGAAATTACAAGTGTTATCTTTCACAACACATGTTTACTATTCATCATGTACACTAACTCATAACATGCCATTTCCATAATATACTAAACCTTTAACAACTTTAAAAGTATCAATAACATGACACGGTTCTATTTTAACCACCTTAATACATGTTTATTACATTAACACATCACTAACTAAGTTATAATAAGCGTCCAAGGTCTGCAGAAATAGCAGACTATACTGTCTGTGATTGGCTACTGGCGCGGGCGCGCCAGTTTTACACTGGATTACAGAGCGCCCGCGCGATGCATCAGTTTCAGTTTTGCAGAACGTGATTCGACACAATTTTTAGGCTAACTAACACGAATTTCACCCCCAAAACAATGAAACCAACATCTACAATTGATATAAAACTATCACAAACATGATAACTATCATATTCAACCAATTAGAATAATTTAACAACTAAAACTATTTTAATTTTTCAAATTTCATATTTTCATACATAAATACCATTTTTGAGTTCTTTAGACAAAATCAACATTATAAACACAATTCTTGTCCAAATTGCTTCATTCAAATTACGTTATCTTCGTTTCTTAATGAACTAGTATACACAAGCTTCAATTTGAAGTTTAACCTACAAACTAACCACTAAATATTGTACTTACATAAGCCACATGACAAATACAACACTATAATTCACTTTCTTCCTTTATAAAACGAAATTAGCATACAATTCTTGCTTAAACACATACTCTAATCATTATTAACTAGTCGTATAGCAACATTTGAAAGAAATAGAATTCACAGAACTTTAACTTCATGTCGCAAAAACCTATATATACATATATACATGTATAATTAGGGAAAATACCTTCAATTAGCGTGATAATCCTTGCCAAACACTGAAGTTGCTAGAAATTGCTTAAGCTCTCTCTCAATTCTTTGCAATTCTTCTTCTCAGACTCTTCTTAGTTTAAGCCAAATACTCAATCACGAAAACTCACTAACACTTAAGCTTAAAGAAAAAAAACTGATAAAACTTAATACGTCTACTAATTATAATATCAGTTATAACGCTTAGGTTATAAATATATTATATTTAATATTTATTTTATTTTATTTATTTTATTATAATTCAAAATTTGAAAATCCAAAAGTCATATGAACTTTGTTTGACAAAACTCTTTAAAATTAAAGACTTAATATATTTAAGCCTTGTTTGGCTTAAATCAAATTTAAATTACTTTAATTATTTTAATAAACAATTTAGTTTATAATTTATAATCACATATTATTTATCTGGATCTCCATATCCAACATTAATCAAATAAATTAGTTACAAACTATATTTTAATTAAATATATCATTTAAACAAATAACACAAAATTATAATTTCATTATAATTTTATTTAATAATTTAATATACCATTTAAATTATTAAATCAACACGACACTATAACATCTCATGTTATATTACAACTCTCTAAATTATAAATTAATTTAATTTAGAATATTATCTAATAAATTTAATTCATAAATATTTACTAACAACCATCACATCAATAAAATATTTATTCAACAATTTCAACAATAAACACATCAAATAAATATTTATATAATTTCATAAATATTTAATATTACAATTTAAAATTCCGGATTGTTACAAAAACTAAATTCATCAAAGTCATGTCCATATAAAAAGTTTAAAAAAAACACTACTTTAGTGCATGTTACAGAGAAAACTTGAAAGCATGCTATCTATCGTGGGCAACTTCTGCTTAATTAATTGATCATGTATTGAGTTCATATGAACATAAACCACAAAGTTGAAAGAAAGGAGGTAAAAGAGAGATTGTTACTGATTTAAACTAATTTTTTGGGAATGAAAACAAAAGGCCACATAAAGATTCATCTTATACTATCATTAATTCAGGGTTCATTATTCACTCATTTATAAAGTTGTTTTTAATATCAAAAATCTGCACTAACACAAATTCAACAATTGAAAGCAACATTTGAAAGCTTCATTAAAGTTTAAAAGTATTTATTACTTGCATGATTTTTTTCAGCCTATATGTTCATCCCATTAGTAGCCCACTCAAAAGATTTAAGTCAACTGCCCATCTCTATGTAGTTGAAGAAAGAGTGACAGAGGATCAGTAAAATGAAAGATTGATTTTGCATGAAATTTAAAAGAATGGCTTAGAAATGTGAAAATGAAATAGGTACTATGTAACTTACAGTTGTGAGATTCAGCCCGGACATAGATGCACCAAAGCAAAGTCCAGTAGACATAGCTCCACATCCAGAATATAAATCCAGTAAGGTCATATTTGAATCTTGAAATCTGCATACGTCAGAAGACTTTCAAACATCCATATTCATGTTCTTTACTGCACCAATTATACTAGTCGCACTTGAGACAGTGGATGACCCATCATTATCTTCGTTCAGATTCCCTATAGTTTTGTTTGCAAATTAAACTGTAAGTAAAATACATATATTCTTATCAAATTCGTCATTAACTTTATTTTTGTTACATAGAGAGATAGCTACAATGTCTTTCAAAGGTAAAGGGTTTAACCTGTACGTATAGTCGTAAATGTAAAAAAATCCTCTGAATATCCCATATCATAATAAAGATCAGCACATGAGATTTTCTTCCCTTTAAGAGCCAAATCAACCTGATTACAAATGAAAAAAATTCAACCCAAAAAAGTAGTAACCTCTAACAGATATCTAAAACTATTAAAGGAAGAAATTATGTTTATGACAAGAAGCATGAATTATTCATACCTTTGGAGAAAGCTGGACAATTTTAGCTTTCGAGACAATGCTATATAATGGGTTGTCATCTCTTACACCCGAGAAAAATACTCATCTTTTATCAATAAGATGAGCTTGGCCTTTAATCATCTACAAACATCATAATTTAGAAGGTTAGTAAATGATATACAAATTAATTTTATCATATTCATTCAATGCATAAGCAATGTTATAAATTATCTCACCGTGTCCTCAACTCTGAAATACCATTGAGAAGTAAAATATAATTTTTTATCCATAGTTTCAAAAATCTCTATGATCTTGGCAAATATAATTGGCTTCTCCCTCTTCAGCCTGATATATTAAAAAGGAATATAACTTTAACTGATAACTGGACAAGTAATGTCATAATGCTAAAAATTAACAAGTTGTAGCCCATAATTTACTGTAATAAACAATGTGAAACTTTCTGCTCAAGTAAAGTTACACTTGAAAATATCCAGATTCTTCAGTTAAAAACAAGCACTTGATTATTTAACATGATGCAACTTCAAATGCAACCTAGTAAATCTATACGCATGAGAAAGTAGTGTACAGAATAGAAGAAAAATTTTAACAGAAAATTCTCCAAGTAACACAAACATTCAAATGATTATCAACTAACAACTTAATAGGTCCCTGACTGATTCTAACAGACTTGTCATAATCCTAATAATCTCTATTTCTGGTATGAATGGAGCAATTAGTGGCTAGCCATCTCTCATCCCTTGTGAAATGAGCCACTAGTTAACAAGGAAAACAGTTGCTTAAATAATCTAAGTACCACAAAATACCCAACTAGCTAGGCAATAAACAGTTGCTTAAATAATCTAAGTACCACAAAACCAAATTATATAATCCAAAAGGCTGAAATTCTGAAATCCATATCCTAAGAAAATGCTTAATTAAAACCAACCTTGTGGTTATTGACCTTCCAAAAAAAACTCTATCTGCAAATCAAAAAAACATATAGACATAAATCAGCCAAATAGTTATGAAATTAAAAAAGAAATGTATATAAAGAAAGAAATGTTTAAATAATAAACTGTGAATTTTTCAGAAATATAGCTATAACATTACTAAAAACTTATGCTATCTTTTTTAGCCCATAAATATGGAACAATAATATTATTAGTCAAATGCAATCAAGCAACTAATGATCTTAAGCTCAAATTCACCAAAGAGTTGACTTCGAACAATAAAATAAACCAATAAAACTAAATTCATCAAAGTCATGTCCATATAAAAAGTTAAAAAAACACTGCATTAGTGCATGTTACAGAGAAAACTTGAAAGCATGTTATCTAGCATGGACAACTTCTACTTAATTCATTGATCATGTATTGACTTCATATGAACATAAACCATAAAGTTGAAAGAAAGGAGGTAAAAGAGAGGATTGTTACTGATTTAAACTAATTTTTTGGGAATGAAAACAAAAAGCCACATACAGATTCATCTTATACTATCATTACTTCAAGGTTCATTATTAACTCATTTATAAGGTTGTTTTTAATATCAAAAATCTGCATTAACACAAATTCAACAATTGAAAGCAACATTTGAAAGCTTCATTGAAGTTTAAAAGTATTTATTACTTACATGATTTTTTTCAGCCTATATGTTCATCTCTATGTAGTTGAAGAAAGAGTGACAGAGGATCAGTAAAATAAAAGATTGATTTTGCATGAAATTTAAAAGAATGGCTTAGAAATGTGAAAATGAAATAGGTACTATGTAACTTACAGTTGTGAGATTCAGCCCGGACATAGATGCACCAAAGCAAAGTCCAGTAGACATAGCTCTACATCCAGAATATAAATCCAGTAAGGTCATATTTGAATCTTGAAATCTGCATACGTCAGAAGACTTTCCAACATCCATATTCATGTTCTCTACTGCACCAGTTATACTAGTCGCACTTGAGACAGTGGATGACCAATCATTATCTTCGTTCAGATTCCCTATAGTTTTGTTTGCAAATAAAACTGTGAGTAAAATACATATATTCTTATCAAATTCGTCATTAACTTTATTTTTGTTACATAGAGAGATAGCTACAATTCTTTCAAAGGTAAAGGGTTTAACCTGTACGTATAGTCGTAAATGTAAAAAAATCCTCTGAATATCCCATATCGTAATAAAGATCAGCACATGAGATTTTCTTCCCTTTAAGAGCCAAATCAACCTGATTACAAATGAAAAAAAATCAACCGAAAAAAGTAGTAACCTCTAACAGATATCTAAATCTATTAAGAAATTATGTTTATGACAAGAAGCATGAATTATTCATACCTTTGGAGAAAGCTGGACAATTTTAACTTTCGAGACAATGCTATATAATGGGTTATCATCTCTTACACCCGAGAAAAATACTCAGTCTTTTATCAATAAGATGAGCTTGGCCTTTTAATCATCTACAAACATTATAATTTAGAAGGTTAGTAAATGATATACAAATTGATTTTATCATATTCATTCAATGCATAAGCAATGTTATAAATTATCTCACCGTGTCCTCAACTCTGAAATACCATTGAGCAGTAAAATATAATTCTTTATCAATAGTTTCAAAAATCTCTATGATCTTGGCAATATAATTGGCTTCTCCCTCTTCAGCCTGATACTTTGAAAAGGAATATAACTTCAACTGATAACTGGATAAGTAATGTCATGATGCTAAAAATAAACAAGTTGTAGCCCATAATTTACTGTAATAAACAATGTGAAACTTTCTGCTTAAGTAAAGTTACACTTGAAAATATCCAGATTCTTCAGTTAAAAACAAGCACTTGATTATTTAACATGATGCAACTTCAAATGCAACCTAGTAAATCTATACGCATGAGAAAGTAGTGTACAGAATAGAAGAAAAATTTTAACAGAAAATTCTCCAAGTAACACAAACATTCAAATGATTATCAACTAACAACTTAATAGGTCCCTGACTGATTCTTACAGACTTGTCATAATCCTAATAATCTCTATTTCTGGTATGAATGGAGCAATTAGTGGCTAGCCATCTCTCATCCCTTGTGAAATGAGCCACTAGTTAACAAGGAAAACAGTTGCTTAAATAATCTAAGTACCACAAAATACCCAACTAGCTAGGCAATAAACAGTTGCTTAAATAATCTAAGTACCACAAAACCAAATTATATAATCCAAAAAGCTGAAATTATGAAATCCATATCCTAAGAAAATGCTTAATTAAAACCTTCAACCTTGTGGTTATTGACCATCCAAAAAAAACTCTATCTGCAAATCAAAAAAACATATAGATATAAATCAGCCAAATAGTTATGAAATTAAAAAAGAAATGTATATAAAGAAAGAAATGTTTAAATAATAAATTGTGAATTTTTCAGAAATATAGCTATAACATTACTAAAAAACTTATGCTATCTCTTTTAGCCCATAAATATGGAACAATAATATTATTAGTCAAATGAAATCAAGCAACTAATGATCTTAAGCTCAAATTCACCAAAGAGTTGACTTCGAACAATAAAATAAACCAATAAAACTAAATTCATCAAAGTCATGTCCATATAAAAAGTTTAAAAAAAAAACTTCTTTAGTGCATGTTACAAAGAAAACTTGAAAGCACGTTATCTAGCGTGGGCAACTTCTGCTTAATTCATTGATCATGTATTGAGTTCATATGAACATAAACCATAAAGTTGAAAGAAAGGAGGGAAAAGAGAGATTGTTACTGATTTAAACTAACTTTTTGGGAATGAAAACAAAAAGCCACATACAGATTCATCTTATACTACCATTACTTCAGTGTTCATTATTCACTCATTTATAAATTTTTTTAATATCAAAAATCTGCATTAACACAAATTCAACAATTGAAAGCAACAGTTGAAAGCTTCATTGAAGTTTAAAAGTATTTATTACTTACATGATTTTTTTCAGCCTATATGTTCATCCCATTAGCAGCCCACGCAAAAGGATTTAAGCCAACTACCCATCTCTATGTAGTTGAAGAAAGAGTGACAAAGGATCAGTAAAATGAAAGATTGATTTTGCATGAAATTTAAAAGAATGGCTTAGAAATGTGAAAATGAAATAGGTACTATGTAACTTACAGTTGTGAGATTCAGCCCGTACATAGATGCACCAAAGCAAAGTCCAGTAGGCATAGCTCCACATCCAGAATATAAATCCAGTAAGGTCATATTTGAATCTTGAAATTTGCATACGTCAGAAGACTTTCAAACATCCATATTCATGTTCTCTACTGCACCAGTTATACTAGTCGCACTTGAGATAGTGGGTGACCCATCATTATCTTCGTTCAGATTCCCTATAGTTTTGTTTGCAAATAAAACTGCGAGTAAAATACATATATTCTTATCAAAATTGTCATTAACTTTATTTTTGTTACATAGACAGATAGCTACAATGTCTTTCAAAGGTAAAGGGTTTAACCTGTACGTATAGTCGTAAATGTAAAAAAATCCTCTGAATATCCCATATCGTAATAAAGATCAGCACATGAGATTTTCTTCCCTTTAAGAGCCAAATCAACCTGATTACAAATGAAAAAAATTCAACCCAAAAAAGTAGTAACCTCTAACAGATATCTAAAACTATTAAAGGAAGAAATCATGTTAATGACAAGAAGCATGAATTATTCATACCTTTGGAGAAAGCTGGACAATTTTAACTTTTGAGACAACGCTATATAATGGGTTGTCATCTCTTACACCCGAGAAAAATACTCGTCTTTTATCAATAAGATGAGCTTGGCCTTTAATCATCTACAAACATCATAATTTAGAAGGTTAGTAAATGATATACAAATTGATTTTAACATATTCATTCAATGCATAAGCAATGTTATAAATTATCTCACCGTGTCCTCAACTCTGAAATACCATTGAGCAGTAAAATATATTCTTTGTCAATAGTTTCAAAAATCTCTATGATCTTGGCAATATAATTGGCTTCTCCCTCTTCAGCCTGATATATTAAAAAGGAATATAACTTTAACTGATAACTGGACAAGTAATGTCATGATGCTAAAAATTAACAAGTTGTAGCCCATAATTTACTGTAATAAACAATGTGAAACTTTCTGCTCAAGTAAAGTTACACTTGAAAATATCCAGATTCTTCAGTTAAAAACAAGCACTTGATTATTTAACATGATGCAACTTCAAATGCAACCTAGTAAATCTATACGCATGAGAAAGTAGTGTACAGAATAGAAGAAAAATTTTAACAGAAAATTCTCCGAGTAACACAAACATTCAAATGATTAACAACTAACAACTTAATAGGTCCCTGACTGATTCTTACAGACTTGTCATAATCCTAATAATCTCTATTTCTGGTATGAATGGAGCAATTAGTGGCTAGCCATCTCTCATACCTTGTGAAATGAGCCACTAGTTAACAAGGAACAAAGGAGCCAGGCTAGTCCAAGAAAGAGAAAATTATCTAGGAATGCCACTCTGAGCCTCTGTATGCCACCTAACTTTTGTAAGAGAGAAGTAAGGGTTGTCATGCTGATCCTCGAGTGAAATGATTTTACCAAGCTTGATAGGTCCTCTGACAGAAAAGCTTAGTGCATCTTAGTCTAAGACATCTTTATTGACTGTAATTGTATAAAACTGCTGATACACTTTGAATTCCAGATCCACACATAGTTATCTCTTTCCATATTCTGATCCTAGTAGCATTATCTCCACGTAGCCTTTTAACCTATAAACCTTCTTTGGAATACCAAATTCTCACCTGATATGCTACTTGTATAATGCCTTTTTGAAGTATATAATGGTACTTCTTAATCTTGATAAATGATTTTTCAAGTACCGTTTTATGTTTAATCAGCATCTTTCCATTTTACTTCAGCTTGACATGTGTACATCAAATTCTCACCTGCTCCAAGTTTGAAATTTGAACCTTTGTCTTGGCTTGATAGGTGTTGCCTTATTATCATGTTTAAGTGATATGCTAAGATGTTAAAAGCCCAACTCAACACTTCTAGACCGAAAGTATACGTCAATTTTAGTGATGTATACTCCCTGACGCATAATCAATCTATTGAGCTTGTAAGACAATATGCTCCCATTCTTTCAATGTGGGAATAGGGTCTCACACCTTTGCTTGAGGGTGCTAAAGCTATATCCATAGACAGATTTTCTGATAATCCCTTTCAAAGTGTAAAGCATGATTAAAAGCTAAGCTCTTTTTGTATAAGTATGATAATTTAGAGGATATGATTGTTCATGTGATGAATAGTAGTTGGCAGTCATAAAACTAAACTGAGACAAAGAAAACAAAACAAACCTTACTGCAACAAAGATCAATTAATTACCAAAGAAAATTAACGGTGTTGGTATGAACCCTGTTCCTATAATCAGAATCAAAAAATCAAAGACATTATTTTACATGAAAAACTAGAGCTGAACAGAACCAATAGTATGATAATGACAATCAAAGACCACCAAATCATGACATATCTTATTCCTAAACAATAAGTGTGACATATTTCTGCTTCTCAACAATAATGATTAACCAATACCCTGATACTCAAAGCTCAAAATTTAAAATTAATTATGTAATAGTTCAATTTTTTTTTTAAAGGAACAGAAGTCTAAAAGACGATTCAAGCCTGGCTTCACTCTCCATTCACCATCTAGAAGGCAGCGACTATTCACAAAAGTTCTACATGTCTCCATACTAACAAAAATTTCTAATTAATCCAAAACTACTTCTCAACTAAATCAAAACATCTGAACCTTTAATTTCAAACACACAGCAATCTTGCAAAAACAACCTCCAATCTAATCCCACATCACATAACATAAATGAAAAAAGGGGATCACCACTAAACACATATACATCCAAAAGAACAACTCAATTAGTTGCCGCATAAGCTCCACACATACAGATTATTCTTGAAACTAAAGGAAGAACAATTATAATATTCCAACAATCAAACTAAAAAAACCCGATTACTGATATTTCATCACCAATTGCACCACCCCAAGAAAAAATATCCCAAACAACAAAAATACTCCCACTGCTCAAAAATAAAGGATCAATTTTGACTTTTTGAAGCCAATTTGAGATATTTCCAGATACAAAATTGATATGCATTAATTTAGTTTTACATAATACAATTATGAAAAGAGTAAACTATCAAAAGTCAAATGATTATCTAAAATAGACTTTTACAGTTTAGACTTGATAAACCGAGAATATAATCAAGACAACCAACAACATACTAAGTACTATTCCAAGAAACGCATACCCCATTCAATAACATATGTGTGCTGGAGATAGAAGATATAAATGAAAATCAACAAATCAATCATTTAAGCTAATAAACTAACAAATTAGACCATATCATATAATATCCAAAACATGCAATAATCACTCAATAGTCACACTAATTCTTAAACCAACCAAACAACAATACAACTAAACTGAATCAACCAATAATTAGACCATATAAATCAAACCCAAATGACAAAAAAATCCAAAGGAGCTTAATTTCTGCATAATAGGGTAACAGTATTTGTATTAGAAATAATACCAGGCAAATCTTCTGGGTCCCATTTGTAAACATCGGTCTCTCCAATCATGTCAAGTTTTAGCCGTCTCCTACAGATCTTCCTCTTCAGGTAATACAGGATTAGCTCTTCGTTAGTTGGGTGGAATCGAAATCCGGGCGGAAAGAATTTCGCGTCACCGAAACACGAAGACGCATCCTGTACCGTCATCGATCGATTCTATACAACACAATCACTATCAACGAGTAGTGATTGAAGAATCGGAATCGGAATCGGAATCGGAATCGGAATCGGAATCGGAATCGGAATCGGAATCGGAATCGGAATCGGAAAAGGAAAAGAAAAACCCTTATCGATGAAATACAATCACTGTCACCGAGTAGTGATTGCAGAAACGGAATCAAAAAACCCTAATTCGTTGAGAGAAAAATGAGATGAAGCCAAAAGGGGGTGGACTAAAAAGCGTGGTTTGGTCAAAGAAGTAAAAGAGGAAGCGAGATAGAAAAGAGTATGCGAAGATTCTTTGAAATTGGATTAATCACGTTTGGTTAGATTGGGTTTTTTTTTCTTTTTTTATTTTTGATGAGTGATACTGAAGATTATTTTAGAGAATTTTACTAATATAAATTCGCTCGTTGCGGTAAGATTATTTATTTTTTTAATTATAGATTTATATGTGTAAATTATATTTTCTATAGTAATACTTTGTATTACAATAATTCTATATTAAAATTATTTTAATACCCCTTTCTTAAATAAAATTTTCTAAAAATAATATTAGAATTTAATATTAAAAATTATTTTTAATTGATCGTCTCTTTTGCGAAAGATTTAGTTTGTAACAAATCATGCAATAAAAATATATTCATATATATATATATATATATATATATATATCACATACGCATTATACCGCACATAGTCACTTATTCTGTATCACATATTCAATACAATATATATTAAAATAAAAAAATATTTTAGTAAATTCTTATTTTAATATATATTGAACATTTGAACTATTACATTATCTTTTGTCAACACTACAAATGCATACATAACTTATAAAGCACCCTTATGAATTTAAGTCTCCTGATACGCGAAATCACTACTCTCATTTTTTTTCAAGAAAGCAGAACCATTCTATGATTTCGATTCACTACACTTAATTATCAAATCTATGAAGTTGCTTCGTCAAAAATTTAAACAAAATAGTGATTTAGATTATCAAAACTATATAAGATCATCAACAACAATAGCAACTGTCAACAACAATGACATGAAATCAAATCAAAATCGTAGTTGTTCAATTAGAACAATTACTAATCAATTCAAATCAAAATCTAGAAACATGCCTAAAATGTCAAATAATTTCTGCCTTCAAGTTGGAATTATTGAAAATTGATAATGGAGGTTCTTGACTAAATGGAGGCTGCCAATGATAAAAGGAAAATCGGTGACGTCGCTTGGATACAAGTTTGTTCGGGGAAATTTTTACCTCCATATAAAAATGTGACGTCATTGCATACTTTGTCACTAAATATAAGGATTTATGACGAACCAGTGTTGTCACTTATCCACTCATCTAATTAGTGACGCACTATTATCTCATCATATAAAATTAGTATTTGTGACAATAAAAATTGTCATAATTTATTAATTTTTCGTCTTTACAAAATTTGCCTCCAAAATTTCTTAAATTTTTTTGCCTTCAAATCAAATTGTGACAATATTACGTACTTTGTCATTAAATATAAGAATTTATGACGAATCATTTTTGTCACTTATCCACGCATCTAATTAGTGACGCACTATTATCTCGTCATATAAAATTAGTATTTATGACTATACAAATTATCATAAATTATTATTTTTTCGTCTTTAAAAAATTTCCCTCCAAAATTCTTCAGAAAAATTTTGTCTCCAAATAAAATTATGACGATATTACGTACTTTGTCACTAAATATAAGAATTTATGACGAACCATTTTTGTCACTTATCCACTCATCTAATTAGTGACAAACTATTATCTCGTCATATAAAATTGGTATTTATGACAATACAAATTGCCATAAATTATTATTTTTCCGTCTTTAAAAAATTTTCCCCCAAAAATAATTTTGCCACCAAATAAAATTGTGATGAATTTGTATTTGGCGTCAGTAAATGTGAACATTAGTGACGAAAGCACATTGTCACTAAATTTTACAAATAATTAATGACAAACTATTATGTTGTCATCGAAAAAAATATTTTGTGACAATAAATACTGTTATCAATTATTACAAAATGTCACTAAAAGGTTTCCCTCCAAAATTTTGGTGCAAAATTCTACCTCCAAAATAACTTGTGACGAAATTTTCTTAATCGTCATAAAATGTTTACATTAGTGACGATATAAATGATTAATAGTAACAAAATTAAAGGTCGTCACAAAAATAAAAGTTTTAGTGACGATTATGAATTTCGTAATTATTAATTAACAAATTGTGACAAAATTTTGTGTGTGGCAAAAAATTCGTCATAAAATATGTGATTTCTTGTAGTGATGGTGGAGCATAATGTGGAGGTGTTTATGGATGACTTCTCAGTATTCGGGAATTCTTTTGATTTGTGTCTGGAAAATTTAGTGATGGTATTGAGAAGATGTGTTGATACGAACTTAGTGTTGAATTGGGAAAAGTGCCATTTTATGGCACAAGAAGGAATAATTCTGGGACATAAGGTGTCGAAGAAAGGACTAAAGGTGGATAGGGCCAAATTAGAGACCATTGAGAATTTGCCACCATTAACTTCAGTAAAAGGTGTTCGAAGTTTTCTAGGACATGCAGGTTTCTACTGCAGATTCATTAAAGATTTCTCCAAGATAACAAAGTCACTTTGCAGCTTATTGGAGAAAGATACACAATTCAAGTTTGATGAGGACTGCTTGATTGCATTTGAGCATTTAAAGAGGAGGTTGACTTTAGCACCAGTGATTACAGCACCGGATTGAGACCTACCATTCGAGTTGATGTGTGATGCCAGTAATTATGTTATGGGGGCTGTTTTGGGCCAGAGAAGGGAAAAGATTTTTCATGTGATATACTATGCGAGCAAGACCCTTACTGATGCTCAGTTAAACTACACTACCATAGAGAAGGAATTACTGGCAGTTGTGTATGCTTTTGACAAGTTTCGGGCGTATTTGATCGGGACAAGGGTGATAGTATACACAGATCATGCAACAATTCGATATTTGGTAGCAAAGAAGGATACAAAACCTCGTTTGATCAGGTGGATACTGCTGTTACAAGAATTTGATTTGGAGATTAAGGACAGAAAGGGAACTGAGAACCAAGTGGTGGACCATTTATCTCGATTGGAAAATCTGGGAAGGAAAGTAGATGACAAGATTGTGATTAATGAGTCTTTTCCAGACGAACAGTTATTTGTGGTGAAAGGGGAAGTGCCATGGTTTGCAGACTATGCGAACTACTTGGTGAGCAGGATAAAGCCTTCTGACTTAGTTGGACATCAAAAGAAGAAATTTTTGCATGACATGAAGTGGTTTATATGTGATGAACCGTATTTGTTCAAACAATGTGCTAATCAGATGAGAATGAGTTGTATCCCATATAGTGAGACATAGGGCATTTTGAAAGATTGCCATGCTTCATTATATGGAGGTCACTACGGTGGAGAGAGGACAGCGGCTCGAGTATTACAAGCAGGATTCTACTGGCCGACGATTTTTAAGGATGCTTATAGTTTTGTCCATAAATGTGACAGATGTCAAAGAGTTGGGAATTTATCAAAAAGGAATGAGATGCCATTGAACACGATCCTCGAGATTAAAATTTTTAATGTTTGGGGGATAGATTTCATGGGTCCTTTCATTTCTTCATGTCAAAATTTATACATCTTGTTAGCAGTCGACTATGTTTCAAAGTGGGTGGAAGTAGCAGCTCTTCCAAGTTCCAACTAATGATGCCAAGGTGGTCCTGCGATTTTTACAAAGAAGTATTTTTACAAGGTTTAGGACTCCAAGGGCTATTATTAGTGATGAAGGCAGTCATTTTTGTAATCGACAATTCACGGCTCTGTTGGCTAAGTATGGGGTAAATCATAGCATTGCTACAGCTTACCATCCTCAAACCAATGGCCAAACAGAGGTTTCAAATCGTGAAGTAAAGAGAATTTTGGAGAAAGTCATAAACCCCACAGGAAAGGATTGGTCATTAAAGCTTGACGATGCTGTATGGGCGTACAAGACTGCTTACAAAACTTCGTTGGGCATGTCACCTTTTCAGCTGGTTTATGGAAAGGCTTGTCACCTTCCCATGGAGCCTGAGCACAAGGCGTATTGGGCAATTAGGAAGTTCAATTTTGATTTGAAGGCTGTAGGTGAGAAATGCCTACTCCAACTCAATGAGTTGGATGAATTCAGATTGCAGGCATATGAAAACTCCAAGTTATATAAAGAAAAGGTGAAGAAATGGCATGATCGTAAGATTATGGAGAGAGTATTCGAGCCAGGACAAAGAGTTCTGTTGTTTAATTCAAGACTTAAACTCTTCCCTGGGAAGCTCAAGTCAAGGTGGTCAGGGCCATTTACAGTGAAGCCAGTTTATCCATATGGTGTAGTAGAGGTATTCGACAAATTCCCAGATAAGCCGTTCAAAGTGAATGGACAACGGCTTAAGCATTACTATGGTGGTGAGGTTGACAGGCAGAAAGTCACCTCCATTCTTTCTTCAACATGATTGAGTCAGAGATAGTCAAGCTAATTGACTATAACTTAGCGCTTGATGGGAGGCACTCCATTATTTCTATCATTACCTCTTGTTTAATTCTGTTTTGATCATATTTAGTTTTCATTTTTATGTCAATTTTTACAGCATAACAAGTGTGGTATAAGTTTTGTGGAGCTGATTGTGCATATAGTGATGATTAAGAGTAGCATACAAAGCATTGTTTTGGGATAGTCATTCATGCATATTAATTAGTTCATGTCTTGATTTTGGAGAATTGACATATCTCATATTGATACTTATTATTTGTACAGGTGCATTGAAGATTATCAGTAGCTGCTTTGCTATTTTCTAAGATGCAGATTAGTATGATCAGGATACAAGGTCGCGCGGTCGCGCGGTCGCGCGGTTGCGCAAGCAAAACAATACAAAATGGCGCGCTCGCGCTGTATCTCTGTGCAGCATAGCCCATCGCGCGCCCGCGCCAACGCCATTCTCCAGTGTAAAAGTTGCGCGGCCGCGCGCGCGCTAGACCTGATCCAGAATTTTTTTAGTATTTTAAAGACGTGTCCTCTCCCATTTCTTATATCAGTTACATTTGAAACGTGCATATCCATTTCTCTCTACAGACGCACGACTCTTAGCCTCTCCAAATCGTTCCACTTTCAAATTCTAACTCCTCACCCCACTACGCATTCTACGCATCAGTTTCCTACCCTCGTTTGAATTTTTGAACTGATTCTTCAAGGATAAAAACTAGGGTTTCATCAAAGGGTGAGCTAAATAGTAAGTTTGGGGGTGGTTAACGCACAAAGTTTCTTAGTCCAATTCTTCTCTGCGATTTAAGGTGCTTCTTCATTCAGTGTAATGGGTCCTAAGCAAGCACGTTCCGTCACTCCATCATCATCGTCTTCCTCCAGCAGTCAGGGTGAAGATGTCGTGGACCATACAAAATTTCTCAGCCTTGATGCGCAGATAGAGTACTACAGGATAGTAGCCAAGACCTTTGTGAAGGAGCGAGGTTTCAAGCCTAAGAATCAAGATGGCCAGTTATAGGATATGATACGTGAAAGAGGATGGGGAGGACTGACTGCTACTCCTATAGCTGTACCAATAAGTATTGTTCGGGAATTTTATGCTAATGCCAAAGACACTATGAGTGGGTTATCTATGGTCAAAGGAGTTCAAGTAGACTATCGACTACAATCGATCAGAGCAGTTTTCAGGATACTCGACATACCACCAACTGGATATGATAATTGGGTCGAGGCTGCACGTTTTGAGACTGACTTGGACGAAGTCATCACTGACTTGTGCATACCAGGGACACAGTGGAGCTGTAGGCCAGGAACGAATCAACCTAGAAACTTCCAAGCCTCAACCCTCAATCGCTATGCTAAAGCTTGGAACTTGTTTATCTGTGTAAAGCTCATGCCCTCATCGCATCAACACGAGCTCACAACTGAAAGGGCAATTATATTGTGGGGAATAGTCACAGGAAAGTACATCGATGTGGGCCACCTTATTCATCAGAATATGTTACGTTACATGAGGGGGAGCACTACGTGAAGTATCCCACATGCGCCCGTTGTTACTAGTCTGTGTGCACACCAAGGAGTCACTTGGGGTAATGAACAACTGCAGTTCCCTAGCCAAAATATCACCCATGCGACTATTGCCAAGTTCGAGGATTGGGCGGGAGGTACGCCACACCCTAGGGGAAAAGGCATTATCCTTCAACACGTATCTTCGGTGCCTTCACAACAGTCCACGCAGGCTACTGAAGTAGGCACGTCAACCCAAGCCACTGCTGTCCATGATGATCGTCGTCTCCGAAGGTTGGAAAGGAAGGTCGACGCTATGCACGACAACTTTGCAGCATTTACTACTGGATTGATAAGATCTCTAATCGAGGCTTTCGCGCAGTAGGGAACCATGCTTGAGTGGCCACAATTTGGGACAGTCATGCCATATCCACCGCCAGATTCACCACCCGAAGAGGGTGGTACAACTGATAACAAGGGGAGTTCATTTAAACCCTTTACCTTCATTCATTGGGACAATGAATAGTTTAAGTTTGAGGGTATTGGGTAGTAGTGTAGTGCATATTGGGTAGTAGTGTAGTGCATGTAATTAATTTGTATCATTTTTACATGTTTAATCTAATTGTTGCATGTTTAATTTCTTAGTTTGTGTTTAATTAGTAATTATAGAAAATTTTCTATTTTTAGTAGTTATTATATGTGTTAGTATGTGTTTAGTTGCATGTCCCAAATATCTAGCTTTATGGAGTGTTAGTCTAGCCAATGAGGAAATGGAATTTTGAAGAATTTTTGAATTTAGTGGATAACATGAGCTCAACTATAATGTTTTACATGATGTAATCCATGCTTATTGTTTAGATGCTTTCGGTTAGCACATATGTGTTCACATATGCTTGTTGGTATAAGAATCACTTGTTTTTATTGCTTAGTAGAAAATGTGGTTTTAAAAATAGAATTGTGTAGAAAGTAGACTTAGGCTATGAAAACATTGATAATCAAACTTTGGGAACACATGAGTATGCATATTGTGTATAAAAAAAGAGGAGAAAAATCCATCTTCGAACCTTCCTGAGCTAAATTATTGAATCCTTGAAAGTGGCGAGATGGAGCGTAAAACGCACTTGCTGCATATATATAAAAAAATAGCAATAAACACCGCGGAAAAGTGTGAAAATCGCCCTCGTGAGTAAAAATAAAGCAATTTAAACCCAGTGTTAAACCTTAGTTTGTATTGATTTGTTGGAATAGTTTTTGTTGCATTAGTATACATGGGTTTTGATTGAGACTAGAATTTTCTGTTTTGAGCAGTATAACATGTGTATTCTTTGCCTTTGTCAAGTTTTTGGTGAACACAACACACACACACACAGTATCTTTATAGTGAGTAGAGGTTATTTGATTGTATGATATTATGTCTATAGCTTAGTTTGAAATTGTATTCTTGAATCTGGATAATTCACTGAGGCACATTGGATTGGAATTCCATTTTAGCTGAAAATATTTGGGACTCATTTGCATAATAGTTTAGTGTATATAGCATGTAGTTGCATTGTATTGATTATTGTCGTATGCATTGCTTGAGGGCAATCAATAGTTCAAGTTTGGGGGTATTTGATAAGTAGGTTTTATATCTACTTATTGGATGCCAACTCACTAGAATTATGTTCATCTTAAGTTGTTTTTACTTGTGTTAGTTACATTTTATGTTTACTTTGCAGTACTTGTAATTGGAACTCCTATGGCATGGAAATGCAAGAAATGGCATAGATTAGCATTGGTATGAGGCTAGCAAAGGCATGGCAAGAGGAACATGAGCAGATGAGAACCGAAGTAGTGAATGAATGCAGTGAAGAAGGGAAGGAATGAAGAACGAACGACAACGAACAAGAAGCAGCAGCAGCAAGACATCAGAAGACAAATTGCAGTAGCCGCGCGACTAATCAGGCCTTACATCGCGCGCCCACGCCACATGAAGTCAGACAGCTTTGCGCTATCGCGTGATCACGACTCAACAATGAAGAAATATAGCGCGCCTGCGCCAAGACTTCGTCAGGCAAACCAATTGCACGCCTGCGCCCGCGCCTGTACCCGTTTTACACTATAATCTCGCGCGGCCGCGCGAGTCTTCTGCAGTCTGTTTTGTTGACTTTTTGTAATTTGAAATTTGAGCGCTTTAGGCTCAACTGAACGATATGGTTGGCACCAGACGTGTATTTTGGGAGTCTTTTATTAGTTTTCATATTATTATTAGGGTTCTTAAGTTTTAACTAGGCTAGAGAGGTTTTGATCATTAGATGATACATTTCTATATCCTCTCTTTATCTAGATTATTAAATAATCATTAGTTTTATTTCTGGAGATTGTTGGTGCTTTGGAACAAGCTTGGAACATATTATGCTACTGGGTTTAACAGATTTGTTCATCATTTCTCTTATATCTTTTGTTTGCATTGCTTAATTCCATGTGTTGTTTCAATCTCATAATGGCTTTTAGTTCAGAAATGAACTAAACTCCATTATGCGATTCTAATGGATTTTAATATGTAGTCTACAGTTGTATATCTGATTGTATTGTTATATTTATCATTGGTTTCCCATTATAATTAAGCTAATTAATGAATGTTTGATCACCATTCACCTTGTATGCTTATATGGATTTGAAAAATGAAATGTGAGTATGAATTAAATCATAATGGCATATGTTTATGAGGCTGATTTGTTAAGTTTTGTAATTCGTGAACCGGATAGACATATACCGTTTAACCGTATGTAGTCATGAAAAGAGCCTGCACTTTAATTCATTATTGCTGAAATTTCACATAGACATATAGTGATTTTGGTAGTAGTGTCGCTTACATGATTTCTATCATTTGTGGAGGTTATGAGAATTGGTCATAGTTCATTGAAAAATGGTTATGTCCACTATTGTGCTCTTGATTAATTTTCTATGATAAATATTTAAACAGTATATGATGATTGCAGTTGAGATTAAATATTAAATGAAGTTAGAATCTCATTCTTTTCCAAAATTGATTACATCATTTTAATTATTATAATTGTTATTTTATGAATTAATTTAGAGTTAAATATAATTGTGAGTGATCGTTTAAGCATATAAAAATAGTGGTATAGTTGATGCATGATAATTTAGATTTAATACTTTTCTCCGTGGATCGATATTGTTCTTACTCTGTACTACTTGTTGACCCATGTATAACAAGATCCATAGTCTCAATTAAACATGCTTACATTAGATTAGTCATGTATTTCAAGTTGTGAAGTTCTACACCATTTAGACTTGTCCTAATCCATGCTCAACTATTTTACATTGCGTATGACTAGCTAGGCATTCAAGTCAATCATGTCTATAGGCATAATACACCCTAACATGATTGTCAAATTTTAGAATACTTGTAACGTGGTTATTGATAACTAGTTTTCAAACTCTTAATGTTTCTTTTGAAAATCTCATGTTAAACCAACCAAGCTGTGAGGGCCCCAGATTCGGGTCCCAAATCACTGCGAATCTGGTATACTAACATTCTATAATTCTATTGCGGAAGATATAAACAGAAATTATTTATACAATAAATTTTACACACTATTCCCCAAGGTCGAGTAACCTTAACTTATACACAATTCATAACCTGTCTAACATATAACATTATTATCATACTATACTATTACAATTTAGCTGCACATATTATCCCAAGCTGAACTTGGCTTTATCCTTTCCTGTATCCGAACATATTCGTCTTATCTGCAATGTTTATCATGATATAGCAAGGGTGAGCAATAAGTTTGCCCAGCAAGTTTAAGTTCAATAAATTAAGGATATATCATGATTGAAAGATTTGAACAAAAGCTGGCTACAGTTCTATAATATAATTGCAAACTAGCATGAATACATTTTACATAGCTGAACGAACATGGAATATTTAGAGATAAGCTTTGACTGAAGACCTAATATTAATAATTTTTATCTACAAGTTAGAATAATATCATCACAGTATAAAATAACCTAAACATATTACCATATAATCCTATCAGTCTATATAGCATATAAGACCTAGTATCAAGTCAAACTATTGCAGTAAGAGTTGAGTTCGGTACAATTTTGACATCCTGACGGTCTAGTCGGATAATTATCGAGTTTAAGTTTAATTAAACTCTACCTAAACACTTAACAATTATCTTAGATAATTATATTATCAATCAAAATAATCTTTTTTTCCAAGTCTCATAACAATTTTTACATAATAATTATCATTTATCATGATTTTTCAATCATTACTATCACATTTATATAATTTAAATACTTCAATCTTATATATTATAAGTCCTTCTTTAACATCTAATAAGTCAAATACCAATCCAGCAACCTGGATTCCAAATCCAGCATCTAGATGGCCAATCTAGCAAATTAAACTGCAATCCAGCAAATTGGATTCTAAATCCAGCAACTAGATTGCAATCCAGCAAGCTGGATTCAACATATTTTTAATTCAGTAAACTGTTTTTCAATTCAGCAAGTTGGATTCATCAAATTTTTCAATTCAGCAAACTGGATGCATAAAGTATTCAATCCAGCAAGTTGGATTCCATATCCTTTTCACGAAAATACCAAATTAGCTTATTATTTTTCTATCCTTTGTCCAAACACATATACATATATTTCAAACACAAAAAGTATTTTTCCAAAAATTTTCAACTTCCTTTAGTATTTTTCAAAAATTATTTTTAGTGTGTAGCTTAAGAAATTAGCCCTATCGTGCTTAACTTTAGAAATTCTCATCTCTTGACACAATCTTATACGTGTTAACGTGAGCCTCCAGTTTAAATTTCGTGGCCATCGGAGTTATAGAACTCCGGTTATAGCAATTTTCGTTGAAAAATCACAAAAAATTGAAATAGTCATAACTTGGTCATTTTAAGTCGGAATGAGCTCATTTTAGGACATGAGATACTTTATACCCTATATTTTCATGTCCTAAAAGACCGAAATTTATTTCATTAATTAAGTTGCCAAAAATGCCACTAATAATTTATGGACAATATGTTTTTTGGTATTTTGCAGTTTTGCCTATTTTGCTAAAAATAGTTCATACGAAAATCTACAACTCCTTTTTCTGTGATTCCACTTGGAGATGCCAGAAAACTCATCATAGTATCCTCCCAAAGTTTTCCAGAATTTTTTAAATGTCAAAAAAATGACAAAACTACCCCTAGCATAAACTGACCCAAAACAGTCTTATTTTTCTTTCTAACAACGAAACTGCTTTTACTAAAACAGTTACTACAGATTGTGTATTCAATATTTTTGAGTGCTACCACTTGAATTTAGTAGTTTACTTATATATCTAGTACCTCCTTTTGACGGATCACAAAACAAAGTTGTAGATCTCAAGTTATAAGCTTACAAAGTAGTAAAGAAAAATTAAGATTTCCTAGCTTTCAAAACATAGCTTTCATTTCTTTACTTTAGATCTAACTTTTGATACACAAAAGGGTTAGATCTAAACATAAAACACTTATTAACATGTAAATCTAGAGTTTTAAAGTTTTGAATCATAGATCCAAGTTTTTATTTTGAAAAGTCAACAATAAATTACATAATCTAGTTTAGGGTATACCTTTGCTTGATTTTCTTTTTCCTTCTTGCTAAGTTTTGATTATGGAGCTAGATGGCTTGCAAAAATTGTGAGACCCTGAATTTTATGAAATAAAAGTATTCAATTTTTCTATTTTGGTAAATAGTTAAATTGATAAAAGTTTAAAGTTAAGGGTAATATGCGAATTTTTTTTTTGCAAAGTAAGCAAGTTGATATAAAATATTCATTGTGTCGGAGAATATTCGATTAGTCGGAGAATATTCTTTTTGTCGGGGAATATCCATACGACGGTATAATCATTGGTGGACCCCACAACGGAATTATTGTCAGATTGAGAAAACGACAAAAATATTTTTATGAAAATAACGGTAAAATTTTTACCGTTAACTGTTGAAACACCCGGTGTTAAAAGTACAGTAATACGCATGGTTGTATAGTAGCACACGATATTGATTATTGATGCTTACGTGAGAAGTCACTCAGTTTTATTTTATTAGTATTATTAATGTAATAAAAAAGAAAATCTTTTTATATAAAACAGAATTCTTTTATAAAGTTATTCGTTTTATTAGACTATAAATAGAATATATAATATTCTATTATGCATAGTATTTTGCATAGTAATATCTTTTTATATAAAACAAAATACTTTTATAAAGTTATTTGTTTTATTAGATAATAATTAGAATATATTATATTTTATTATGCATAGTGTTGCATAGTGCTTGCATAGTGTTTTGTATAGTAAAATCTTTTTATATAAAACAGAATACTTTTATAAAGTTATTCGTTTTATTATATTATAAATAGAATATATTATATTTTATTTAAAAGATTTTGCTTTAAATATGGACCGTCCGATTAAAAGTAAATCAATCTGGACCGTTCATGAATTAGTTACTATACAGTCCATTCTTCTATAAATAGAAGCTCATTCCTTCATTATTTTTTACAAATTCAGTGAAACTCTAGAGAGAGAAACTATAGAGAGAGTTCTTCTTCTATAATCTTGAGCGTATTTCTTTAGATTTTAAGAAAGCTTTGAGCATAGTGCAAGTTTTCATCTAGTATATCCTCGCCCTACCAGTCGAAATACTCTTCTTTTACGGTAAGGGATATTATTTATTGTACTCGTAAGATGTATTCTTTCTTTCTTATTCATGAAGATAACTTCTGTTATTCCATTCTTTATTATTCTGTTGGAATAACCTGTATACGCGGGCTACCTTATACTTGGTGAAATTCTTCTGTTATTCTATTTTTATTATTCTGTTGGAACAACCTGTCTGTGCATTTTACGCCGGACCTGGTTCCGTCTTTATTATTATGTTGGAATATCCTATCTGTGCGTTTTACGCTGGACCTGGTTCTGTCTTTATTATTCTGTTGGAACATCCTGTCGGTGTGAATTTCGCCTGACCTGGTTCCATTATTTATTATTCTGTTGGGAATAACCTGTCTGTGCAGTCTATCGCACGCATGGTGAATCCTCCTGTTATTCCATTCTTTATTATTCTGTTGGAATAACATGTCTATGTGGATTATCACATGCATGGTGAATGATCCTTTGTATTCATTCCTTATTAAATTGTGGAAATGATCTGTCTAAGTGGATTATCGCATGGCGACGAAAATCCATTTGCAGTTTCATATATTCTATTATACTCAGTTGGTTAAAGTTTTGGCTTCTATACTCCATGAAATTAGTGGAATATCCTTGATATTTGCGCTTTATCCAGTATCTTTTCATGGAAATATTCTTCTGATCATTCTTGAAATTTTACTCCATAAAGCAGTATCATGTTGACAATTTCGACGTTATTGGTTCCTGGATAAATTAATTCTTGAACTTGTTTTATTGAATTATTATGTCATTGTCATCATCCTCATGTTTATATTATGTTGAAAGTCATCTGTGTCCTGTAGTGTATATATGGAATTGGTATGATTATGACCAGTGATTATTCGGTATAATCATGACCGTAATGTTACAAATGATGTGGAAAAAGGCCTCATTGGCCCGTAGTGCATTGATGGACAGTTTTTGGTATGATTATGGCTATGGATTCTCTTCGGCCAAGGGTGCAAAGATGAATTATTTTATGGCATGATCAGGACCGTTGATGAAAACACGATTATCTTTGGCCCGTAAGGCATGGATAATTGTGGTCGTGACACTAAAGAATATCCTTGGCCGTAGTGCAGGGATGATTCGATGATGTGGATTAATTATTGAGCTGAGTCTCAGCAATGAAATATTAATTCATGGATGTGATAATAATGAATATATTTGGCCGTAGTGCATGGATAATTCATGGATGTGATACTAACGAATATCCTTGGCCGTAGTGCATGGATAATTCGATGATGTGGATTGTTTATTAAGTTGAGTCTCAGCGATAAAATATTGGTTATACACTTTTAATTTGTAGAAGATAGTAGACATCATGCTCTACTTGACTCTTTTCTAAAATACAGTTGTATGTCTTTGGCTTGTAGTGTAGAGATGAATTGCTAATGAATATCTTTGGCCGTAGTGCAAAGACGAATTTATTAGTAGGATTATGAGCAGGAATTGTGATTTGGTATAACCATGATTTTTAATGTTTCAGGTAAAGATAGGTGATAAAAATTATCTTCGTCTTGGGTACGAAAAGGAATTTAGAATCACAATTATGATTATAAGTTATTCATATGATTGTGGACAGAAATTGTTGATTGATGTTACAGGGATAAAACATTATTAGTGGATTTTTAACATGGAGAAGATAATAGACCTGATGGTCTATTTGACTCTTCTAATGGATTGCTCGTTCCGCTGTAACTATGGTTGAAAACTTTTATCATCTACCATATGTTCTAAATCTCTGATTTATTAATGATGAAGGCTATTGATGGTGTAAATTAGCTTTAGTCATGATATTCTTTACTAGGCTAGTTGTGCTACCCCTTTCTGCTTCACAATTCTTTTCAGGTAATAAGAGTGTTGCCGGGTCGAGTGGGGATTACAGGGGAATAGAACGGTGGTCTCTATCTGTGGAGGTTATCCCTAAATAGTATAGAAAAGTGTGTTGTATTCTATACATCATTTAGTAGTTATATTTGGTGAATCAAATAGGGTGAGGCGAACCCAACTTTGAAAGGGTGTTTTGCTACTATCATACAAGATGTCTAATGACATACAACCTCGTGTTCTCATAAGACATGGTTGTGCACATCCACTTGCTGAATATATCTACGAGCACTACCTATATGATCTTGGAGTTTATTTGAAGTATAATTTTCACTTGGAGACAACGGAGATATTTATATGTCAAGAGAAGACTCACCATTGGAAAGAAGATGATAGTAATCTTCTTATTTTTCTTTGGAAACTTTTGGGTCAACCAAGGATAATTCTGTGGACATATGATATCAATCATACCCTAGACGCATGACCTCCCATGTACGAAGGTTTCCTTGAGCACTTCCCAAAGATTTTAATTTCTAAAACAGTTTTTGACTATACTTTTATGTAAAGTATCATTGTAAGGTTGTGGTCGAGGTACCATGAGAGTTACATACATTTGTATTAAAACTCATAATTAACTGTGGTCGTATTCTATACGACAGCTCAACAGTTGTATAAATGAAGTTGTATTTGAATTTTGTACCATGTATCTGGCGACTCAGAATGGGTGATGTATACCTAATTTTGGGGGCGTCACAGTTGGTATCAGAGCTTAGGGATATAGTCGTTGGCAGAGATAAGAGTCTAGAACTAGTAGGGAGAGACGAGTTATATACTTCACTAGTGTGTGACTTACCTAAGCTGAAATTGTTTACTTGATAAGTTAACAAATTATGATATGTCAATTAACCTTTGTTTTAAAGCTATATTCTAGAATGATATCTGAAATACAGGAGATGAGAAATGGGAAAATCATGATAGCGAGGAAATTACCGGGAAGGTACAATTTGAAAAGAAAGCAAGGTATTCTCATCTCTTCGAATATCAGGTACGTACGTAAATTTCGAGGGCAAAATTTTATAAGGAGGGGTGATTGCGAGACCCCGAATTTTATGAAATAAAAGTATTCAATTTTTCTATTTTGGTAAATAGTTAAATTGATAAAAGTTTAAAGTTAAGGGTAATATGTGAATTTTTTTTTGCAAAGTAAGCAAGTTGATATAAAATATTCGTTGTGTCGGGGAATATTCGATTAGTCGGAGAATATTATTTTTGTTGGAGAATATCCGTACGACGGTACAATCATTGGTGGACCCCACAACGGAATTATTGTCGGATTGAGAAAACGACAAAAATATTTTTATAAAAATAACGGCGGAAGTTTTACCGTTAACTATTGAAACACCCGGTGTTAAAAGTACAGTAATATGCATGGTTGCATAGTAGCACACGGTATTGATTATTGATGCTTACGTGAGAAGTCACTCAGTTTTGTTTTATTAGTATTATTAATGTAATAAAACAGAAAAACTTTTTATATAAAACAGAATACTTTTATAAAGTTATTCGTTTTATTAGACTATAAATAGAACATATAATATTCTATTATGCATAGTGTTTTGCATAATAATATCTTTTTATACAATATAGAATACTTTTATAAAGTTATTTATTTTATTAGACAATAATTAGAATATATTATATTTTATTATGCATAGTGTTGCATAGTGCCTGCATAGTATTTTGCATAGTAAAATCTTTTTATATAAAACAGAATACTTTTATAAAGTTATTCGTTTTATTAGATTATAAATAGAATATATTATATTTTATTTAAAAGATTTTGCTTTAAATATGGACCGTCCGATTAAAAGTAAATCAATCTGGACTGTTCATGAATTAGTTACTATGCAGTCCATTCTTCTATAAATAGAAGCTCATTCCTTCATTATTTCTTACGAATTCACTGAAACTCTAGAGAGAGAAACTATAGAGAGAGTTCTTCTTCTATAATCTTGAGCGTATTTCTTTAGAGTTTAAGAAAGCTTTGAGCATAGTGCAAGTTTTCTTCGAGTATATCCTCGCCCTACCAGTCAGAATACTCTTCTTTTACGGTAAGGGATATTATTTGTTGTACTCGTAAGGGATATTCTTTCTTTCTTATTCATGAAGAGAACTTCTGTTATTCCATTCTTTATTATTCTGTTGGAATAACCTGTATACGCGGGCTACCCTATACTTGGTGAAATTCTTCTGTTATTCTATTTTTATTATTCTGTTGGAACATCCTGTCTGTGCGTTTTACGCCGGACCTGGTTCCGTCTTTATTATTATGTTGGAATATCCTATCTGTGCGTTTTACGCCGGACCTGGTTCTGTCTTTATTATTCTGTTGGAACATCCTGTCGATGCGAATGTCGCCTGACCTGGTTCCATTATTTATTATTCTGTTGGGAATAACCTGTCTGTGCAGTCTATCGCACGCATGGTGAATCCTCATGTTATTCCATTCTTTATTATTCTGTTGGAATAACCTGTCTATGTGGATTATCACATGCATGGTGAATGATCCTTTGTATTCATTTCTTATTAAATTGTGGAAATGATCTGTCTAAGTGGATTATCGCATGGCGACAAAAATCCATTTGCAGTTTCATATATTCTATTATACTCAGTTGGTTAAAGTTTTGGCTTCTATACTCCATGAAATTAGTGGAATATCCTTGATATTTGCGCTTTATCCAGTATCTTTTCATGGAAATATTCTTCTGATCATTCTTGAAATTTTACTCCATAAAGCAGTATCATGTTGACAATTTCGACGTTATTGGTTCCTGGATAAATTAATTCTTGAACTTGTTTTATTGAATTATTATGTCATTGTCATCATCCTCATGTTTATATTATGTTGAAAGTCATCTGTGTCCTGTAGTGCATATATGGAATTGGTATTATTATGACCAGTGATTATTCGGTATAATCATGACCGTAATGTTACAAATGATGTAGAAAAAGTCCTCATTGGCCCGTAGTGCATTGATGGACAGTTTTTGGTATGATTATGGCTATGGATTCTCTTCGGCCAAGGGTGCAAAGATGAATTGTTTTATGGCATGATCATGACCATTGATGAAAACACGATTATCTTTGGCCCGTAGGGCATGGATAATTGTGGTCATGACGCTAAAGAATATCCTTAGCCGTAGTGCAGGGATGATTCGATGATGTGGATTAATTATTGAGCTGAGTCTCAGCAATGAAATATTAATTCATGGATGTGATAATAATGAATATATTTGGCCGTAGTACATGGATAATTCATGGATGTGATACTAACGAATATCCTTGGCCGTAGTGCATGGATAATTCCATGATGTGGATTGTTTATTAAGTTGAGTCTCAGCGATAAAATATTAGTTATACACTTTTAATTTGTAGAAGATAGTAGACATCATGCTCTACTTGACTCTTCTAAAATACAGTTGTATGTCTTTGGCTTGTAGTGCAGAGATGAATTGTTAATGAATATCTTTGGCCATAGTGCAAATATGAATTTGTTAGTATGATTATGAGCAGGAATTGTGATTTTGTATAACCATAATTTTTGATGTTTCAGGTGAAGATAGGTGATGAAAATTATCTTCGTCCTGGGTACGAAGAGGAATTTAGAATCATAATTATGATTATGAGTTATTCATATGATTGTGGATAGGAATTGTTGATTAATGTTACAGGGATAAAACATTAATGGTGGACTTTTAACATGGAGAAGATAATAGACCTGATGGTCTATTTGACTCTTCTAATGGATTGCTCGTTCCGCTGCAACTATGGTTGAAAACTTTTATCATTTACCATATGTTCTAAATCTCTGATTTATTAATGATGAAGGCTATTGATGGTGTAAATTAGCTTTAGTTATGATATTCATTACTAGGCTAGTTGTGCTCACCCTTTCTGCTTCACAATTCCTTTCAGGTAATAAGAGTGTTGCCGGGTCGAGTGGGGATAACAGGAGAATAGAACGGTGGTCTCTAGCTGTGGAGGTTCTCCCTAAACAGTATAGAAAAGTTTATTGTATTCTATACATCATTTAGTAGTTATATTTGGTGAATCAAATAGGGTGAGGCGAACCCAACTTCAGAAGGGTGTTTTGCCACTATCATACTAGATGTCTAATGACGTACAACCTCGTGTTCTCATAAGACATGGTTGTGCACATTCACTTGCTGAATATATCTACGAGCACTACCTATATGATCTTAGAGTTTATTTGAAGTATAATTTTCACTTGGAGACAACGGAGATATTTATATGTCAAGAGAAGACTCACCATTGGAAAGAAGATGATAGTAATCTTCTTGTTTTTCTTTGGGAACTTTTGGGTCAACCAAGGATAATTCTGTGGACATATGATATCTATCATAACCTAGACGCATGGCCTCCCATGTACGAAGGTTTCCTTGAGCACTTCCCAAAGATTTTAATTTCTAAAACATTTTTTGACTATACTTTTATGTAAAGTATCATTGTAAGGTTGTGGTCGAGGTATCATGAGAGTTACATATATTTGTATTAAAACTCATAGTTAACTGTGGTCGTATTCTATACGACAGCTCAACAGTTGTATAAATGAAGTTGTATTTAAATTTTGTACCATGTATCTGGCGACTCAGAATGGGTGATGTATACCTAATTTTTGGGGCATCACAAAAACTCTACCTCTCTCTCTCTATGGCTGACCGAAAATGGTCTTCCTCTCTCTCTCTTTGGTTTAGTTAACAACTTATGGAAATGAGGAGAAAGTGAAAGAAATTAGATTTTTTTGTTAGGATGAAATGTATAGATACATAATGTATATCTAAGATACACTCCCATCTTCTCTCTTATCTTATGATGCTTGCACTCCACCTCTTGCTTGCACATTTGACTAAAGTGTTGGCTTAATTAGAAATTTGACACATAAGAGGTTTGGTCACCAACTAAAGTAAATAATCATTACATACATTCCCTCCTCCTTCCTCTTGCTTAGCCGTCCCTCTCCTTCATTCTAGCCCAATTGTGTTTTATTTCTAATGCTTTAATTTTTCTTAACAAATGACTAACATACCCCTTAACAAGTGGGCTAATTATTGGGCTTTGAATTAAATTCTTTTGGGCTTTTAAATTAATTTCTTGGGCCATGAAATTTACATAGTCCAATACTTTAAATTCTTATTCAACCCTAATCATTTATTTAGGGTTTTCATTTCCTTAATTATAAATTAAATCCTTACTCATGAACATTTAATTTCTTAACCCAATTAGACTTGCTATAATTAGGTTATAAAATTAATTAATTGAGATGTATAAAATAAATCTCTTGGGATTAGTATATATTATAAATATTATTATTCACCCATACCATAACCTTTAAGTTATTCAATTTTCATTCCTAATATATAATTAGATTACCCTAGTTTTCTTTTATTTGTTTATATAATAAACAAATAAAAACAAACACATAATATTCATATTCATTGCTCACATAACTTTTAACCATTAGGGTTTTAAACCTAGCATTAGGGTTCCCAAATTAGGGTTTCCTAACAATTCGCTAGGGTTTCTTATCAGTCGTTAGAGTTTACTAACTTAATGTCGAAGTTCTTAACTTATCCCTAGGGTTTATCACTTATATAAGTTATCTGGTCAACCCTTGACCCTTAACCACATAGTGTACATATATACAATCATATACACAGAACATATACACTTATACCCTTAATCCTGAATAATTCACCACAAAAATTTTAAATTCACAAAATTCTTTCCCAGGAATGTCAAATCCATTCACTTATTTTATGTCTAGGTTTATTATTTAACCTTAATTCATTATTTTAAGATTTTAATAAATATCCAAATTCTCGGGTTGTCGCACAAGCATGCAAAGCTACTTCACTTACTATACATCATACTTTCATATATACATAACTAGACCACATAAGTATGATCACGAGATCGTAACTCAAAGTTTATCTAATTCGTATTCGAAACTTTAAGTTTCCATTAGTAGGTCATCAAAATTTATTCAAGCATGCAAGGTAAGTCCACATATTCTATGTCATGCTTTCATGCTCATGTATATATGTAATCAAATCATAATAGCATGTTTTCAAGTTCGGGATTTATAGTATACATGGCTCATTTACACATAGCTAGTATAGTCTTTTTTTTACAATTTCCTTTTAAATCATGCTTGAATATTCTATACTATCTCCAACAATATAAACTAACATATTGGTCACATGTTAAGGCATATCAGAACTTAATATGTTGATGCTTAAGGTCAGAATATGTATTGCACAATGTTTATTAAAACTAGTTTCCAAATATTTAAGCTTTCTTTGAATACGCATACCAAACCAAGCAAACATGACTTACTATATACAAAGCAACCTCATTCCATATGTTAAGGTTATTTATATGCATAATCAAACTAACCTAACATGCTCAGGATAACACAAGGTAACAGAATAAGTTTTTCAACATTGACAGCCGGCACGGCCGCGAGGGTTTGTGATGTAGAAGTGGCGCGGCCGCGCCACTTCGAGCAGAAGCAAAAATTTTGGCTCTGCTTCTGTAGAGCCTCAACACAACATTGCTACTTCCTGCAACTAGACCAATTACATTACTTCTAAACATGCATATAAGCTCAGACAACCTATGAATAACAGTTACCAATTCAATTAGCAAGAAATTCATGTAAATGCTAAGAATTTGGAAATCTTAAAATTTAGAACACATTTACAGTAATGTTACCTCTTGAGCTTTGACATTGCTAACTTTTTCTCTTTTCACAACCTCTGATTACTCACCCTCAATTCACAGCAACACTCACTCTCTATATGCAACTTATCAGTGAATTTCCTAGCAACTATGAAATGAGGAATGTGGCTACCATTTATAGAGAAATGGCTACCTAGTTAATGTTGTTGCACCATGGTTTGAATCAATGGAAGATAGAAGAAAACAATGGATATGAAAGAGTTGGTCAACCACCATCTTTGTAGCCATCATCACAGCAACTTCTAGCCAGCTTGAATTTACACAACTGATTATAGGCTACTGTTTGGATACTGTGTTGGTCACTAATTTTGGGACACGGTTTAAAACTCAGCAACTTAGTTATAAAATGCTTAGTTTGTTCTCTTGGATTTCCAAAAAATGTAATTTTAATGTGTTAATGCTATTATATAATGGAAAGTTAGGGATTATTTATGTACCCACATCATATAATCCATGTACATTAGTCTAGTTTAATTAATGTTTATAACATGTATGAACTTAATTTAATTGGTCACTAATAATTTAATATCTCCTTAAAACTTTATTATACCAATTAGACTCACTTATTGAAATAATTTGTAATTTCTTGATATAGTACATCTTTAATGTTCTCACAAAAGTATTATTTATGTAACTTATAATTCATTCCATTTTACTATATAGTTTTATATACTATATAGTCACATTAAAGTCTCACACTACACTTCCTTTTAAATGTAGGTACTATTTATTATCACATATCTTGCACACATCAATTAAATGAGTAAATATAATTCTAATTATGTGAATTATTTTGCTCATTATTATTCTATTATTCACAATACCAATTAATAATATAATATTAATTAATTATTCACTTCTCAATTTATACATTCCTTAATTAAATTAAACCATTTAAATTTCTATTCTCATGCCACATAAGGCATTTCACAAATCTCATCACAAATTCCACATTTTTCTTAATTCTTATAAATTCAATTTAAATTAATTGAATTACTCATCTCATAACACATCAATATTCATATTCAAATAAATATTCATTTTCTTATTAATATTTATTCATGAAATTCACGGTTCTTACATCCTCCCCCCCTTATAAAAATTTCGTCCTCGGAATTGGTACAATGTTACACAAATAAATGGGGATAGTCCATTCGCATCATATCTTTTAATTCCCACGTGGCCTCCTCGGCGTCGTGGTTTCGCCAAAGTACTTTTACAGAAGATATAATTTAATTTCTTAACGTCTGCTCTTTCCTATCTAATATCTGGACAAGAATTTCTTCATACGCCAGATTCTTCTCCACTTGAATGGGCTCGTAAGAAATCACGTGTTTGTAGTCAGGCTTGTACGGACGCAACACAGAGATGTGAAACACGTTATGGATATGCTCCAACTCGGGTGGTAATGTAACTTTGTACGCCACTTCGCCCACTCGTTTTAATATTTTGAATGGTCCTATGAACCTCAGACTTAATTTTTCCTTCTTGTCGAATCGTATTTTTCCCTTCTAGGGAGATTCTTTTAAGAAAACATAACTTCCGACTTCAAAGTCGCGGTCCTGATGATGCAAATCTGCGTATTTCTTCTGGTGATCTTGTGCAACTACTATTCTAGCTCTTATCATCGTCACCACGTCTGCGGTTTGTTGTACTAACTCTGGTCCCAACATTTTTCGTTCCCCAACTGCATCCCAACACAACAGTGGTCTACACTTTCTCCCGTAAAGAGCTTCGTACGGTGGCATGCCTATACTTGCATGATAACTATTGTTATATGAAAATTCCTCTAGGGGTAGGAGATTGTCCCAACTTCCTTTGATGTCCATCACGCAAGTCCTAAGCATGTCCTCTAGCGTTTGTATCGTTCGTTCACTTTGTCCGTCTGTCTACGGATGATAAGTGGTACTTAACCTCAGCTGTGTTCCCATCCTTTCTTGTAAGCTTTTCCAGAAGTTTGATGTGAAGCGCGGATCTCGATCAGAGACAATCGATACCGGCACTCCATGTCGTGAAACAATTTCCTTTACGTACAGGCTCGCTAACTGATTCAAACTATATCGGATTTTGACTGGTAGAAAATGAGCCGTCTTCGTTAGTCATTCTACGATAACCTAAATGGCATCAAAACCTTTCTTTGTGACTGGAAGTCCCACCATGAAGTCCATCGTAATTTGCTCCCATTTCCACTCTGGTATTTCCAACGGTTGAAGTAAACAGCCTCTGGTGCTTTGCTTTGACCCGTTGATAAGTAAGACAGTTATTGACGCACTCAGCGATTTTTCATTTCAGATTGGGCCACCAAAAATGTTGCCTCAAATCTAGGTTCATTTTTGTGCTTCCTGGATGAACGAAATACGTTGTATTATGTGCCTCGTGTAATATTTCTTCCCTCAACTCGGTTACCGTTAGCACCCACACTGTGACGCCCCCAAAATAGGTATACATCACCCATTCAGAGTTGCCAAATACATGGTACAGAAATCAAATACAAACTTCTTTTATACAATATGACAAAAGCGTAGCTGAGAGTTTTTACACGGATATTGTCTCATAGAGAGTATCTAAACTCAAATAAAGTCCTCATTACAATTATTATTACACTATTTCACATAATAGTGAGGACTATTATAGCCACCTATTTGGACCGTCATTCCATTCCCCGACTCGTTCTAACTATATTCTCATTTCCTGAAGAGAACAATGAAAGCAAAAGGGTGAGCTCAACTAGCTCAGTAAGAAATATTATGATTAAGATAATGCAGAATAAATTATCGTTCGTCTTCAACAGTGTTAAACTGATAAAATATAATAAACATCAAGTTTAACTACAGCGGAACAAGCAATCTATTTGAAGAGTCAAGCAGAGTATGATATCTACTATCTTCTATGATTTAAAAGTTTATCATCAATGTTATCGCTGAGACTCAGCCCAATAAATAGTATCACAACCACGAATTATCCATGCACTACGGGCCAAGGATATTCGTGTTTTTACCAATGGTCATAATCATACCAGCAACTGTCCACCAATGCACTATGGGCCAATGAGGACTTTTACCACATCATTTATAACATTATGGGTCATGATTATACCGAATGATCCTTGGTCATAATCATTCTAATCAACAGTCCATCTATGCACGTAAGTCAAAGATGACTTTCATCACAATATAAGCATGATGATGATGACAATGATATAAGAATTCAAATAAAAGAAAGCAAATGATAAATTTTTAAATATTAATAATTTAATTTATCCAGAATTCAATAATGTCCAAATTTTCAACATGATACTACTTTGTGGAGTAATATTTAAGAATAATATTGTATCAAAAATGATTTAGATAGAAAAGAAATCAATTTTTATCATGAATAGTACTTTGTGAATAGTATCCCGTGAATAGTACTTTGTGAATAGTACCCAAAAATAGTACTTTATGAATAGTACCCGTGAATAGTACTTTGTGAATAGTACCCCGTGAATAGTATTCTGACATGAAAAAATCAATAATTATCAAGAATGCTCAGAATAATATTTTCATGAAAAGATACTGGATAAAGCGCAAATATCAAGGATATTCTACTAATTTCACGGAGTATAGAAGCAATACTTTAACAGAATGAGTGTAGAATTAGGAATACGAAACGAAATAATATTGCTCATATACTACAGAGTATGGAAGGAAATATTATTTCTTACGAATACTGAACAAAAATAATATCCCTTACCTTAGAAGAAGACTGAATACTAGAAGTAGCAGATTACTCTTCTTCTTTCTCTCTATAACTTCTCTCTCTATAACTTGTCTCTCTATAATTGCTCTTGTGAGTCTTAGTGAATTGGTGAAAATGAAAGAAGAATGAACTTCTATTTATTGGAAAATATAGTTTCGCTAATTGCACGTTTTGGGGCTCGAATTATTATAGTATAGTACCTTCATCTTTACCTTAATTTTTAATTTAGTCCTACAAGTATTATCAAACTTGCATCACCTCCCCTAATAGTACATGCATGTGAATCAATAGTACATAAATGTGAATCAATAGTTCCATACATGTGAATCAACAGTAAGTTGCATGCGAACTAATAGCAATTAATTGCTCATTTATCCGATTAATTACCCGATTGATCAATATAACCTCCAGAAATCAATTATTATCGAAATAAATGTCGATTTTCACTAAAACTAATAATTCCAACACAATAGAAATAGCAATTTGAACTTTAATCAACACGAACTTATTCATCATTAATATTATAACTCACAATATTTAACAAATAGATCATTCCCAGGAAAGAGGGGGCTTTCTGATAAGGATTTTTCCCTATTGGCGGGCAATTAGGTGACCAAAGCTCTCCTCAACAGAACTTTCTAGACATCGTCAATATTGTAAATAATAATATGAATAACTTTGTCGTCTCAATTATTGATTTAGTAATATAAAATATTATGCAGATGATAATGTGATAATAATTGAATCAATAATATGAGAGATATTATGCAGCAATTACTATAGCAATAATTGAGTATAACTGAGTGACTTCTCACGTAAGCATCAATAATCAATACCGTGTGCTACTATGTAACCATGCGTATTACTGTACTTTTACTACCGGGTAGTTCAACAGTTTAACGGTAAAACTTTCGTCGTTATTTTTATAAAAAGATATTTATGTCGTTTTCTAACTCCGACAATACTTCCGTTATGGGGTCCACCAATGATTGTGCCATCGTACGAATATTCTTTGATAAAATAAATATTCCCCGACCAATCGAATATTTTAAAACCACTTACTTACTTTGCAAAATTTGTAAATAGTACACACAACTATAACATTATATCAAATCTACACCATAATATTCAAAAATAAATTTTGAGAAAAATTAATCTTTATTCATAAAAGTTGGGGTCTTACAACCTCCCCTTCTTATAAAATTTTATCCTTGAAATTAGGGTATACATACCTGGTATATCGAAGAGGCGAGGATACCTCGATTTCATTTCGGATTCTAACTCCCAGGTCATTTCCTCAACATCGTGGTTTCTCCACAAAACTTTGACTTGAGGTATAACCTTGGATCGTAGAATATGATCCTTCTTATCCAAGATTTTAACAGGTACCTCTTCATAAGTTAAATCTTTCGCTATTTCGTCTGGTTCTAATTTAATAATGTGGTTCAGGTCTTTCACATATTTACGTAACATAGATATGTGAAAAACGTTATGAACACGAGACATACTTGGCGGTAAGGCGAGTCTATAGGCCACAGTTCCTACTCAATCGAGGATTTCGAATGGCCCAATGAATCGAGGTTTGAGCTTTCCTCTCTTTCCAAATCTTGTAACTCCTTTCCATGGAGCAACACGTAACAACGCATGCTCTCTAACATTGAATTCCACGTCTCTTCGATGAAGATCAACATAACTCTTTTGTCGATCTTGTGAGGTCTTTATACGTTGTCTGATCATTTGGATCTTTTTCGTAGTCATGCGTACCAATTTCGGTCCCAACAACGTTACTTCACCCACCTCATCCCAGTATACTGGAGAACGACACTGGCGTCCATACAACACCTCGAATGGAGCCATGCCAATACTTGCTTGATAATTGTTGTTGTAGATAAATTCCACCAATGGCAAGAACTTGTCCCAACTTCCTTTGAAGTAAAGGACACATAGTCTTAATAGATCTTCAAGAGTTTGAATAATCCTCTCCGACTGCCCATCCATTTGAGAATAATATGCCGAACTAAATCGTAAATTCGTGCCCATAATTTTTGCAAATTAACCCAAAATCGTGAAGTGAATCTTGAGTCTCGATCAGAAACTATGGATACTGACATATCATGCAGTCTCACAATCTCATTTATGTACATACGAGAAAGACGTTCAAGTGAATAAGTTTCTCGTATAGGTAAGAAATGAGCAGACTTGGCCAATCTATCGAAAATGACCCAAATCGCATCTATGCCTTGAGAAACTTTGGGAAGACCTATAACGAAGTTCATGTTAATGTGCTCCCAGTTCCATTCTGGAATTTCAAGTGGTTGCAATGGACTTTTTGGCAGTTAAAGCTTCGCCTTGACACGTTGACAAGTTAAACACCTTGAGATAAACTCCGCGATCTCTCTCTTCATATTGCTCTACCAAAATGTATATCAAAGATCACGATACATTTTGGTACTTCCAGGATGGAATGCAAACAGTGTGTTGTGAGCCTCCATCATGATTTTATACTACAAGTTAGAGTCGTTAGGAACACAAAGTCTGGAGTTAACTCGAAGTATTCCTTCTTCATCGATTCTTGCTTCCGGGATAGCACCTTCTTGTACTTTCTTCCTCATCAGCTGCAGGTCTGTAGCTTGAGCAGCTTTATTAAAGTCGGTTCTACTCGTATATTTGCCATCATCACGTGGGTTCCTGGAGTCTTTAACTCTATCTCTATCCTTTGTAAGTTAGACAAAATAGGCCTTTGCGTTGACAATATCGCACTCGTACCTGCATATGATCTTCTACTCAATGTGTCAGCTACCACGTTTGCTTTTCTAGGATGGTATTAAATTATATGATCGTAATCTTTCAACAACTAATGCTAACGTCGTTGCCACATGTTGAGCTGCTTTTGGGTGAAAAAATATTTGAGGGTTTTATGATCTATATAGATCTCCACTTTCTCCCCATACAGGTAATGCCTCCAGATTTTAAGTGCGAAAACGATAGCTGCCAACTCTAGATCATGAGTAGGATAATTCCTCTCATATTCTTTAAGTTGTCGTGAGGCATAGGCTATGACTTTCCCATGTTGCATGAGAACACATCCTAAACCTTTGCCTGAAGCATCGCTGTATATGACAAATCCCTCCGAACCAGATGGTATTGTTAGAACAGGTGCTGAAATGAGTCTCCTCTTGAGTTCTTGAAACTCTTCTCACATTCCTCACTCCAACCAAATTTTGTATCTTTTCGAGTTAGCTGACTTAATGGAGTAGCAATTCTAGAAAATCCTTCCACGAATCTCCGATAATAACCAGCTAAGCCCAAAAAGCTACGTACTTCAGTCACTAACTTAGGTTGCTCCCAGCTTTGTATTGCTTCAATCTTTTTCGGGTCAACAGATATTCCGTGATTTGATATCACGTGCCCAAGGAATGCTACTTCCTCAACCCAGAACTCGCATTTCTTTAACTTGGCATACAGGTTGTTTTCACGAAGCTTTTGGAGTATCAGCCTCAAAAGACATCTCATGATCTTCACGGCTTTTAGAGTATATGAGGATGTCATCAATAAAGACAACTACAAAATGATCCAAATATTTCTTGAATACTCGGTTCATCATATCCATGAAGGCAGCAGGAGCATTAGTCAATCCAAAAGACATGAATAAAAATTCATAATGTCATAAGTTTTAATCTTCAACTGATCATATCCAGAACGAAGATTGATCTTTGAAAAGAATTTAGCTCCTTGCAACTGGTCAAACGGGTCATCAATGCGTGGCAACGGGTACCTATTTTTGATTGTGACATGATTCAACTCCCGATAGTCAATACAAAGTCGCATACTTCCATCTTTTTTCTTCACGAATAGAACCGGAGCACCTCAAGGAGACGTTCTAGGACGAATGAAACCGATGTCTAACAATTTCTGCAGTTGGGTATTTAACTCCTGAAGTTCAATAGGAGCCATTCGATATGGGGCTTTGGAAATGGGTTTTGTACCAGGTTCAAGGTCGATACAAAATTCGATTTCACGCTCTGGGGGTAGGCCATGAAGTTCTTCAGGGAATACGTCAGGAAATTTATTAACAATAGAAATATCATTCAAATGTGACGTATTTTTGTTTAAATCCGTTACATGGGCTAAGAAATCTTAACATCCATTTTTCAATAAACGAATAGCTTTATGGCTTGATATGACAGTGATTGACTTTAGTGGGTTGGTTGCTTGAATTCGCATAAAAGGTTGGTTAGAAATATGAAAGCTAACAACCATACAAAAATAATCAATTTTAGCATGATGAATAGTTAACCAATCAATTCCTAAAATCACATCGAATGCAAGTATTTTCAAAGAGATAAGATTGACAGGTAACGTGCGGTTACCAATTTGAATCAAACAAGACTTATAAACAGTAAATGTAATGAATGTTTCTCCTAACGGAGTTTCAACAGATAAGTCAAAGTCTAATTTCTCCGGAGTTAAATTTAATCGTTGAGCGCAAGTAGAAGAAATAAAAGAATGGGTAGAAACGGTATCAAATAAGGTATAGACTTCGCAAGAGTTTATGATTAGCTTACCCTTGATGACTTCGTTCGGGTTCCTCGTTTTTTGGGAGGTCACGACAAATGCTCTCCCTTGAACTACCGGCTTTAACTTCTTTGGGATGGCCTTTGGTACCTCCGTCTCAGTTGGACTTGACTTTACTGTATGGAATTGGGCTAGGTGACCTTCTTTTCCGTAATTGTAACACGCTTTGCACTGCATCGTGCAGTTTGGACTGATGTGTCCCTCCCTTCCGAATTTAAAGCATACGATCGGTGGTCGTTCTCCTTCTTTATCAACAGGTGCGGGTGCTGGTGCTGACGTCTTTTCATCATTGTTAAATCTCCTCTTCTTAAAATTTCCACTCCTATTGTCTTGGCCATGATTACCACCAAAGTGGTGATCATTTCTGGCATATTGATTACCTCCACGTTTGTTGCCACCGCTTCGATGACTGCTAAAACTGGTATTATCATTTTGCCGGTTGCTCTCTCCTGGTTGGGTTGACTCATTATCGCGCTCCAATAACTGAGCCCTATTTACAACATCTGAATACAAACACAATTTGTGAGAAATTAGTTATTGATGTATCTCGGGTTTCAAACCTCTTAGAAACATCCGTGTCATTCTCTCCTTATTATCAACCAAGTGGGACGCAAACCGGGACAACTCAGCAAACTTAGCTTCGTACTGCGAGGCGATCATATTATTTTGTTCCAGCTTGATAAACTCCACCTCCTTCATGTGACGAATACTTTCGGGAAAGTACTTGTCGTTGAATAGTTCTTGGAACTTCTCCTAAGACATCTTCAGTGTGGCAGGTTGAGTACGCTTTACGGATTCCCACCAGTAATCTGCCTCTCCTCGCAACTTGAAGGTGACAAATGGAACCTTTTGCTCCTCAGAGCATCCTAAGACATCACATATCTTGGTGATCTACTTTATCCATGTCTCTGTCTTGAGTAGTTTTGGCTCTTCCAAAAACTCCGGTGGTCCCAGCTCCTTAAACTACTTAGCGGTGATCGTCCGAGAGTTGCCAGTGTTTTCACCTGTATTTTGAATAAGAGTCTCTCTTGCCTGATGTTGAACGAATTGCAGGAAGCTCCTAAACATTCCATCGTTCATCATTTGGTCAATGTTCTTGTTCACCTAAGGATTATTGCCTTCTTGATGCACATTATCCTGGGTATTGATCAGTGGTGATTCAACGGTCTCATGTGCTCCGTTGCTTAACTCGACATTTTCGGATGCCATTTTCAAACACTGCCACAAAACAAAGGTTAATTGACTTGCCACATATTATCCCTATACTCTTACCGACCAATTAAATAACAAATAAGCTTAGGTAAGTCATACTAGCGAAGGATTTACCCATCTCTACCACTAGTTCTAGTCTCACATCTTAGCCAGGGATCATATCCCTAAGCTTTGATACCAAATGTGACACCCCTAAAATAGGCATACATCACCCATTTTGAGTTGCCAAATACATGGTACAGAAATCAAATACAAACTTCTTTTATACAATACGACAAAAGCGTAGCTAAGAGTTTTTACATGGATATTATCTCATAGAGAGTATCCAAACTCAAATAAAGTCCTCATTACAATTATTATCACACTATTTCACATAATAGTGAGGACTATTATAGCCACCTATCTGGACTGTCACTCCATTCCCCGACTCGTCTCAGCTATATTATCATTTTCTGAAGAGAACAATGAAAGTAAAAGGGTGAGTTCAACTAGCTCAGTAATAAATATTATGACTAAGATAATATATAATAAATTATCGTTAGCCTTCAATAGTGTTAAACTGATAAAATATAGTAAACATTAAGTTTAACTGCAGCGTAACAAGCAATCCATTAAAAGAGTCAAGCAGAGTATGATATCTACTATCTTCTATGATTTAAAAGTTTATCATCAATTTTATCTCTGAGACTCAACTCAATAAATAGTATCACAACCACGAATTATCCATGCACTATGGGCCAAGGATATTCGTGTTTTCACCAATGGTCATAATCATACCAGCAACTGTCCATCAATGCACTACGGACCAATGAGAACTTTTACCACATCATTTATAACATTACGGGTCATGATTATACCGAACGATCCTTTGTCATAATCATACCAATCAACAGTCCATCTATGCACGTAAGCCAAATATGACTTTCATCACAATATAAGCATGAGGAAGATGACAATGATATAAGAATTCAAATAAAAGAAAGCAAAGGATAAATTTTTAAAGATTTATAATTTAATTTATCCAGATTTCAATAATGTCCAAATTGTACATGTTACTACTTTATGGAGTAAAATTTAAGAATAATATTGTATCAAAAATGATTTGGACCGAAAAGAAATCAAATTTTATCATGAATAGTACTCCGGGAGAATAGTACTTTGTGAATAGTATCCCGTGAATAGTACTTCATGAATAGTACCCGAAAATAGTACTTTATTAATAGTACCCATGAATAGTACTTTGTGAATAGTACCCTGTGAATAGTATTTTGGCATGAAAAGATCAATAATTATCAAGAATGCTCAGAATAATATTTCCATGAAAAGATACTGGATGAAGCGCAAATATCAAGGATATTCTACTAATTTCACGGAGTATAGAAGCAATACTTTAACAGAATAAGTGTAGAATTAGGAATACGAAACGAAATAATATTACTCACATACTATAGAGTATGGAAGAAAATATTATTTCTTACGAATACTGAACAAAAATAATATCCCTTACCTTAGAAGAAGACTGGATACTAGAATAGTGAAGTAGCAGACTACTCTTCTTCTTTCTCTCTATAGCTTCTCTCTCTCTAATTGCTCTTGTGAGTCTTAGTGAATTGGTGAGAATGAAAGAAGAATGAGCTTCTATTTATAGAAAAATATAGTTTCGATAATTGCACGTTTTGGGGCTCGAATTATTACAGTATAGTACTTTCATCTTTACCTCAATTTTTAATTTAGTCCTACAAGTTTTATCAAACTTGCATCACCTCCCCTAATAGTACATGCATGTGAATCAATAGTACATGAATGTGAATCAGTAGTTCCATACATGTGAACCAACAGTAAGTTGCATATGAACTAATAGAAATTAATTGCTCATTTATCCGATTAATTACCCGATTGGTCAATATAACCTCCAAAAATAAATTATTATCGAAATAAATATTGATTTCCACTAACACTAATAATCCCAACACAATAGAAATATCAATTTCATCTTTAATCAATACGAACTTATTCATCATTAATATTATAACTCACAATATTTAACAACCAGATCATTCCCAGGAAAGAGGGGGCTTTCCGATAAGGATTTCTCCCTATTGGCGCGGAATTAGGTGAGCAAACCTCTCCTCGACAGAACTTTCTAGACATCGTCAATATTGCAAATAATAATATGAATAACTTTGTCATCTCAATTATTGATTTAATAATATAAAATATTATGCAGATGATACTGTGACAATAATTGAATCAATAATATGAGAGATATTATGCAACAATTACTGTAGCAATAATTGAGTATAACTGAGTGACTTCTCACGTAAGCATCAATAATCAATACTGTGTGCTACTATGCAACCACGCATATTACTGTACTTTTACTATCGGGTAGATCAACAGTTTAACGATAAAACTTTCGCCATTATTTTTATAAAAAGATATTTCTGTAGTTTTCTAACTCTGACAATAATTCTGTTATGGGGTCCACCAATGATTGTGCCGTCGTACGAATATTCCTTGTTAAAACGAATATTCCCTGACCAATCGAATATTTTAAAATCACTTGCTTACTTTGCAAAATTTGTAAATAGTACCCACAACTATAACATTATATCAAATCTACACCATAATATTCAAAAATATATTTTAAGAAAAATTAATCTTTATTCATAAAAGTTAGGGTCTTACACACACTCTCCCTTTGAATCTCAAAATACCGTCTTTATCAATTTTGAATCTCTCTTCCTCATTTTTTGTGATCCTCTTCCTGATTTTCTCGTACTCTACATCCTTCTCTTGTGATTCCTTTACTCTGTCCAACAAGGTTGGACGAACTTCCACTGCAAACAATTTTTCTTCAGATCTCTCCAGTTCTTTTACTTCTATCTCCAATTTCTCCATTTCCCTTATTAACTCCTCCTGAGTTGTCAGCTGAATTAACTTCTCCCTTCCTTTCCTACTTAACGCGTCGGCTACTACGTTCGCCTTTCCCAGCTGATAAAGAATATCACAGTAATAATCCTTAATTAATTCTAACCACCTTCTCTGACGCATGTTCAATTCCTTCTGTGTGAAGGTATACTTCAGACTCTTGTGGTCCGTGTATATCTCACATTTCTCTCCGTACAAATAATGTCTCCATATCTTTAACGCAAAAACTACTGCCGCTAACTCTAAGTCTTGAGTAGGGTATCGTTTTTTGTAATCCTTCAATTGTCGTGACGCGTACGTAATGACCTTTCTATGCTGTATTAGTACACAACCTAGTCCTTTTTGCGACGCATCACTATATACCACAAACCCTAACGTATCATCTGGTAAGGATAATACAGGCACTTCGCTCAATCTCTTCTTCAATTCTGGGAAACTTTCTTCACACTTGTCCGTCCACACGAACTTCACTGTCTTCCTCGTTAGATTGGTCAACGAGGTTGCTATCTTAGAAAAATCTTAGATAAATCTTTGATAGTACCCGGCTAACCCTAAGAAACTTCTGACTTCAGTTGGCGTCTTTGGCTGCTCCCAATTACTCACTGCTTCTGCCTTTGCAAGGTCTACTAAAATTCCATCTTTATCCACCACGTGTCCTAAGAATTGAACCTTCTTCATCCAAAATTCACACTTAGAAAACTTTGCATACAACTTCTCCTTCCTTAGCGCCTCCAAAACCCTCTTCAGATGTTTGGCGTGTTCTTCTTCCGTCTTTGAGTAGATCAAGATATTATCGATGAAAACTACTACAAATTTATCTAAGAATGGCTTAAAGACTCGGTTCATCAAGCCCATAAATGCTGGCAGAGCATTTGTCATCCCAAATGACATCACCAAAAATTTGAAATGTCCGTAATGAGTTCGGAACGCCGTCTTTGATATGTCCTCCTCCCGTACCTTCAACTGGTGATAACCCGTCCAGAGATCTATCTTCGAGAAACATTTTGCTCCCTTCAGTTGATAGAAAAGGTCGTCTATCCTAGGTAACATATATCTATTCTTGATCGTTACTCTATTCAATTCTCGATAATCGATACAGAGCCTCATCGATCCATCCTTCTTCTCTACAAACAACACCGGTGCTCCTCAAGGAGACACACTCGGTCGTATGTAACCCTTATCTAGTAATTCTTGTAATTGTATCATCAATTCTTTTATTTCTACTGGCGCCATACGATATTGAGTTTTTGAAATTGGTGCCGTTCCTGGTGCTAAGTCTATTACAAATTTGATTTCTCTATCTTGCAGAAGACCAAGCAGATCATCCGGAAAGACATCTTGGAATTCTCTTACTATGGATATATCCTTAATTTCTACTCCCTTTTTTTTGAGTATCAACAATGTACGCTAAGTAACCTACACATCATTTCCTTATCAATTTCTTGGCCTACATCATCGTAAGGCAACGTTAAGCGATGAGCTACCAAAAAACACCACCTTAGACTTATTCGGAGTCTGAAGGTTTACACTTTTATTCTAATAATCAATTATCGCTGCATGGTTATACAACCAATCCATTCCCAATATTATATCAAACTCTCCCAATCTTATCGGGATTAAGTCTACGCTTAGTTCATGATTTCTAATGTTTGCGCGGCAATTTCGGTAAACATATTCTACAGGGATTACTCCCTTATTCGCAACTTCTATGTTCAAGGGATTCCCTAATCGTTCTCGGGATAAATTTAGTCGACTAGCAAATTCCTCATATACAAAAGAATAGGTGGCACCCGAATCAAATAATACATAGGCATTTGTATCATTAATCGGGATGATACTTGACACCATGTCCTTCGCAGCTACTACGTCCTGGACAGTCATGTTAAACATTCTGGTAGTTAGACGGTTGGATGGCATCGACCCACCAATCATCAGTTTGTTGCTTCCCCCCTTACTGGCCGCTTCTTCTGCCGCTTCCTTTCTTTGGGTAGTTTTTAATCAGGTGATCCACTGAGCCACATGCGTAACAACCTTTGATCTTCTTGGGCTTCGAGCAGTTGGGCGAAATGTGTCCCTCCTGGCCACAGTTGTAGCAGATACTACGCCCTTCCAGCACTCACCTTGGTGATTCTTCCCACACTTCGGGCATCCCTCTGCTCTCTTCTTAAACTCTCCACGAAACTTCCCTACTTGATTGTTGTGATTTTTGTTGTTGTTGTTATGATTCTCCCACTTTCTCTTTCTTAGATTACTTACCCGCTGTTGCTGTTGGGATTTTGGCACAACAAGACAACGCACAGCGGAATATAAATTGAACAAAATAAAATAATTTCCGAAACCCAAACCAGGATCCATGCAAAACAGATATTAATTTAGTGTTAAGAGATTATACCGATTATGAAATAGCTTCTAAAACGCTTTGAATCTCCAACGCAATTCCTCACGAAACTATGTCTCTATGGTATCCACACGAACGCACGCGAACCGTCACACGATTCTGCAAAGGGAACTGCGGTACTAGCCACCAAAGGAACATGATTTTCAAAACTTTTTCTCTCTAGAGCGGCTAAGGTTTTTAGGTTATTATGATTTTTTTTCCAAAATGGCTGCTACATATCATATATATAGCGATTAAAAAAGAATTAATCAAAACTTTAATTTAAAATCTGAATTTATATATATATATATATATATATATATATATATATATATATATATATATCTTAATTAAGTCTTACTTAATTAATATACCTATATATATAAATTATCCTATTAATTTAAATTCGTGATTTAAATACTATCAATCATATTGACATATTTAAATATTTAAATTAATTTCCTTTTAATTACGTTTTATGTGTGTGACCCTATAGGTTATTATTACGTTGACAATAATTTTAAAATCATATTATAAAATTATAAATAGCGAGCGGCATCTAGTAATGCATCACTGCTATCCAAGTAATAATAAGATCGATGATTCGATGCAACCTTTTCGTGACCAATGTTTCAATGTAATTTAATCCTTTTAACCTTGACATCCTAGATTAAAATCGAGTCATGGAATGTGTTATACTCTTCATAATTTAATCTGAATTTTCTTGATTAATGAGTAGACTATATGTAACAAATCACTATTTGAGCATGGCCATGCATTTCATAGTCCTACTCAATCAAGAGGCCTATGGATATCACCCCTAATATATAGGAGGGTTAAATTCCATCTAGATCACTCATATTCCTCACACGATTCATGATGTGCCCAATAATCATCTTTATTGTCCACCCTATTAAAAGTGACTTTTGATGATATCAAAGTACATAAATTCCCGTGTAGTAATATAGTAATTTCAGGTCGGAGGATCATTACATCATTATCACTATGAGAATCGCTAAAAACACTTCGCATAATGCTCCACATAGAACTCTCATGGTGGGTCTGTCCAGTACATCGTTCTCTAACACGTACCTATACATTGACTTAATATCTCATATATTTATGACCAATGAGATTTGGTCATCAGTCAATCCACATACTAGTCTCAATGCATCATTGTTGTCCCATCAACAATGATACTTGACTAGGGACATCTAAGGAATTTTATTATGTTAACATTTATATAACGCAGTAAATAAAACTATAATAAAATCATTCATTTATTCAATCAAATATAATACCGAAACGTTAAGCAATTGTATCAAATAATTGACCTCTAGGGCACTAACTCTAATAGTTTCTTCCTCCACGGTTATCTCCTCCCGTGTTCTTACCTTTCTTCTCTTTGTTGTACAAACTCAAAGCTTCACTACCTCCTTTTGTAATGATGGCCTTCTCCAGTAATATCGCAAATGAACGATCTGAAGAACTGACACCTTGTTGAACAACCAAGGCCTCAGTCCTTATTCAAAATGCCTAGTTTTCCTTTCTTCATCTCTTACTTGGTGTTCTGCAAACCGGGCTAGTTCATTGAACTTAGCCGCGTATTGCGCCACCGTCATATCTCCTTGCTTAAGTTCTAAGAATTTTACCTCCATCCTATTCTTCATGCTTTTCGAGAAGTAATTCTAGAAGAATAATGTCTTAAATCTCTCCCATGCTACTATCCCTTCTTAAGCTCTTTGCTGATTCGCCTCCCACCAATAGTTCGCCTCGCCTCTCATCATATAGATGGCAAACACCGTCTTCTGGTCTTCACCTACACGAGTGATGTTGAAGGTCTTCTCCATCTCTTTGATCCATGTCTGTGCCATGATAGGATCGGTAGTACCCATGAATTCTGGAGGTCCTACACTCTTAAAGTCTTTAAAGTTCGTAACTGGTACTGCCTGGGGATTGGGTGGTACTGATTCATTTCTTCCCCTAAGAGCTTCCCCTAACAAATCTACTAGCCTTTGTATAGGGTCTACTTGTCCTATCTCATCATTGACCGACTCTTCAGCTGCAGTTAGTCTACGTCTGGGCGGCATTTTTCTGCATCACAAAATTTTCATTTTTATTATCTAATTATATTACTTAAACATTTCTCAAAAGGAATAAAATTTTATAACGCATTTTTGAAATAAGATCATTTATATTCATATGCCAAATCATTACATCACATGATTATTCATAGCATACTTCCATAAATGACAAAACACATCCCTTAATATCACAAAAGACAGGGACAACCACTAACATACTACCCCTCTAACATTTTTCAAAAGTTTGGGGTTTACATAACTATCCCATAATTTATAAAAGATTGGGATTACAACAACAGATCATAAATGACTACTAACTACTAACACCTAGACCTCAATCTATCATCATGCGTTCCACAACGCTCTGGTACTCCTTCTAAGTGATGTGTGCCACCAAATCTTGGCTTATGGTGTGCTGGGTCTGTCCTTGTTCCACTAGGTAATGATATACCCCATCAATTAATCTCCATGGCTGTGCGCACAACATAGCCTATCTTGTTCATCTTCCTCCTCTTACATCTCACCTCATCTTCTAAATCATTAGCCCTATCGTTGGCTTCCTCCCACTTTTCCTCAAAGTGAATCCTCTCCATCACTTCCATCTCCAGCAGTGTACGGAGAGCCTCCTTCTCAGCATTCTCACTAAGCTCCCTTACTAAGCTCCCTTTGCTCAGACTCTTCTAGTTTACCTACCAACTCCACATTCCTAGCTATCAAATGGTGAAAAAAAGTGCCCATCTGTACTCATACCATCTTGCGATATGCAAGTTCTACTTCCAACTCCTATATCTTCAGTTGCCTTTCAAGAGCCTCAGCCTTTAACTCCTTGACTCTACATCCTAACACCAAAATCTACTCCTCATACTCACCCAGTATCTGATCCTTAAATGTAGTCTCATCGGGATCTTCTGCGGGCTCGTCTCCATGGGTTCCTCCTCTGGATCTGTCTATACGGGAAATGGCTCCATCTCCTCCTCCTCCTCATCATCGATAGAAGCAACTGCCGAAATTGGCTCAACTATCAATGGTGCCTTATATACAACGTGTATGTCACACGGCTTCTCCTCTACCACTCTATTGGGTCCTCCCATGTCACTCATCCTACAACGACAAACACAAGCTATGCAAACAACAACTCCATCAGAATGTTAAATAAACATAAGTTATTTGTATAGAGTGGAATTATATTCCATAACACACTAAGTCTCTTCCTAGGAAAACTCTATATGCGTTTCATCCCTTCCTATCTTCAAAGTTATAATCTAAGGATTCTCGCTCCTAAGGGTTATAACTACAGCTCTGATACTAACCTGTGACGCCCCCAAATTCAGACACTCCAATCTCGAATTTGGTTCGTCACGTGATAACTTTAATATCATACAAAAATTATCACAACAGCATAATAGAATAAATTACATTGTTATAACATAATTATTCTCGTCCCAAGGTCTCGCAACCGTTACTAATACATGATAACTTAAATTAAACATAACTTAATATATCATAGTAAATAAGTCCTTCTATAATATAATAATAGTACAATCATAGTACTATGAAACAAAACTACTCCAAAGCCTTTTCTTTACCCTTGTCCTTTCCAGAGGGTTCACCACGTTCTGCCTTAACTGAAAGTTTTAAGGAAAGCAAGGATGAACAACAATTTTACCCACCAAGTGATATCGCAATAAGGAAAAATCATATATAGAGTTCAATCTTCAAGGGTATGACAGTGAATAATAATTCAGGAATTATCAACGATTCTCAATAGAGGTCGCTATGGACTGAAAGATATCAATAAGATTAAACGTTTATTCAATTCAAGATTTCAAAGCAATGGATCCTGAGCAGTCACTAAGGACTATGAACTTCTACTAGAATTAACAGTAATAAACTGATAATCCAACAAAACGAGTACAACAGGTGATCAGCCTAAAGTACCCTATGTCATTCATAACATTTAATCATACTCATGTGCGCACGTCAGTCTCCCGACAAATATATAATTCCCCTTCCAGAAGGGTTGTTTATCTCAGTTATTTATAAGAGTCCGCACCAAGTTAATTTGGTTTGGATAGCTTTCGATCATATACCAATAGTCTAGCCGAATCAATGGCTTAGACAACTTTCTTTTAGAGTATATATATGAGCAATTATTATCTGAAATAAATGTTCAAAAACTGTAAGCAATTTCATCTCTAAACTACAAAGTAGTAAGTCATAAGTTATGAATTATACTTTCAAAGATTTACTTGTACGATCAGTAATAGCACAGCTTGAATGATACTCCATAAAAATATGGTTAGGAACTTACATCAACGAGATAAGGTTTAGATACTTGCACAATATTCAAAGTTGTGTAAGTTAGAACACTTGCCTTACGCGTAGTTTACCAAGGTATAGCTTAATACCACTCCAATGAATTATAATACCCTATTTATGTATAAACACATTAGTTATACAAGTTCAATTTGTACACCTACTATCATAATTTGTTATGATACACAAGTGTAATTCATCGATACTAAACATATATTGTTAGTCTTTTCTTGGTCATATGAACTCATACTTATGTCATCACATAACGCAAAAAAAATCAGTTTCTAATACACTATGACATTAAAGAACATAATTTGCCATCACATTTTGACTTAAGGTTATAAACACTTATTCAACATAGGATTCTATCATTAGCATGCTTCTTGACATATTGGATAATGTACTGGTCATTTAATACATGTTAAGGTAACAATATAAGCATGCATTAAATCTCAGATTACAAACAGAATGCAAACTTCACTGCAGGGTGGCGTGGCCGCGCTAGATTTGAACTAGGGGATTGGCGCGGCTGCGCTGCTCCTTGTTCAAACCAGAACTATTAAACAGAAGCTTGGCCAAACTTGCACACCCATAAACAATTTTGATGACACTTGCAGTATCATACATGACATGATGTTTATGATTAGGTTCGGTCTCTTCTATATCTTTTTCTTTACATGATTCATTATCAAATCCACAAAATCAAGACTTTAGGTGTTGATTTAACAAAGTCTTTCATGTTTAGTTGTTATACTCATGCAACGAGATCCATAAGTCTCAATTAAACATGCTTACATTAGATTAGTCATGTATTTCAAGTTGTGAAGTTCTATACCATTTAGACTTGTCCTAATCGCTTAACTATTTTACATTGTGTATAACTAGCTATGCATTCATGTCTATAGGCATAACACACCCTAACATGATGGTCAAATTTTAGAATACTTGAAACGTAGTTATTGATAACTAGTTTTCAAACTCTTAAGGTTTCTTTTGAAAATCCCATGTTAAACCAAACAAGCATGCAAAGCTACTTCACTTACTATACATCATACATTCATATATACATAAGTATGATCACGAGATCTCAACTCAAAGTTTATCAAATTCATATTCGAAACTTTAAGTTTCCATTAGTAGGTCATCAAAACTTATTCAAGCATGCAAGGTAAGTCCACATTTTCTATGTCATGCTTTCATGCTCATGTATATATGCAATCAGATCCTGATAGCATGTTTTTAAGTTCGGGATTTAAAGTATACATGACTCATTTACACATAACTAGTATAGTCTTTTTCTTACAATTTCCTTTTAAATCATGCTTGAATATTCTATACTATCTCCAACAATATAAACTAACATATTGGTCACATGTCAAGGCATATCAGAACTTAATATGTTGATGTTTAAGGTCAGAATATGTATTGCACAATGTTTATTAAAACTAATTTCAAAATCTTTAAGCTTTCTTTGAATACGCATACCTAACCAATCTAACATGACTTATTATATACAAAGCAACCTCATTCCATATGTTAAGGTTATTTATATGCATAATCAAACCAACCTAACATGCTCAGGATAACACAAGGTAACATAAACTATTTTCAACATTGACAGCCGGCGCGACCGCGCGGGTTTGTGCTGTAGAAGTGTCACGGTCGCGCCACTTCGAGCAGAAGAAATTTTTTTGGCTCTGCTTCTGCAGAGCCTCAACACAACATTGCTACTTCCTGCAACTAGACTAATTACATTACTTTTAAACATGCATATAAGCTCAGACAACCCATGAATAACAGTTACCAATTCAATTAGCAAGAAATTCATGTAAATGTTAAGAATTTGGAAATCTTAAAATTTAGAACACATTTACAGTAATATTACCTCTTGAGCTTTGAAATTGCTAACTTTTGCTCTTCTCACAACCTCTGATTACTCTCCCTCAATTCACAGCAACACTCACTCTCTATATGCAACTTATCAGTGAATTTCCTAGCAACTAAGAAATGAGGAATGTGGCTGCCATTTATAGAGAAATGGCTGCCCAGTTAATGTTCTTGCACCATTGTTTGAATCAATGGAAGATAGAAGAAAATAATGGATATGAAAGAGTTGGCCAACCACCATCTTTGTAGCCATCATCATAGCAACTTCTAGCCAGCTTGAATTTATGCAACTGATTATAGGCTACTGTGTTGGTCACTGATTTTGGGACACGGTTTAAAACTCAACAACTTAGTTATAAAATGCTTAGTTTGTTCTCTTGGATTTCCAAAAATATAATTTTAGTGTGTTAATGCTATTACATAATGGAAAGTTAGGGATTATTTATGTACCCACATCATATAATCCATGTACATTAGTCTAGTCTAATTAATGTTTATAACATGTATGGACTCAATTTAATTGGTCACTAATAATTCAATATCTCCTTAAAACTTTATTATACCAATTAGACTCACTTATTGAAATAATTTGTAATTCCTTGATATAATATATCTTTAATATTTTCACACATACTTGTTGTCACATAAACATTATTTATGTAACTTATAATTCATTCCATTTTATTATATAGTTTTATATACTATATAGTCACATTAAAGTGTCACACAACACTTCCTTTTTAATGTAGGTACTATATATTATCACATAAACAATTAAATGAGTAAATATAATTCTAATTATGTGAATTATTTAGCTCATTATTATTCTATTATTCACAATAACAATTAATAATATAATATTAATTAATTATTCACTTCTTAATGTATTCATTCCTTAATTAAATTAAACCATTTAAATTTCTATTCTCATGCCGCACAAGGCATTTCACAAATCTCATCACAAATTCCATATTTTTTCAATTCTTATAAATTCAATTTAAATTAATTGAATTATTCATCTCATAACACATCAATATTCATATTAAAATAAATATTCATTTTCTTATTAATATCATTATTAATATTTATTCATGAAATTCACGGTTCTTACAGTAGACACTTGAAATTTTGCGTTCCTATTACTAACCATGCAGGGGGGCAGAATCATCTTTCCTCTTCTAAAAATAACCCTGGAAGTCAAAATCATCAACTAGAGACAACCCTAGAGACAACCCTGGGAGATCAAATTCAGCCTCGGTGATAACCCCGGGAGATCAAATCCAACTCCGGAGATAACCCCAAGAAGACTAAATACAATCCCAGAGACAACCCCGGGAGACTAAGTTAAGCCCCGGAGACAACCCCGTGAAATCAAATCCAACACTAGAGACAACCTCGGGAGATTAAACCTAAACCCCGGGAGATCAAATCCAACTCTGGAGACAACCCCAGGAGATCAAATCTAAGCCCTGAAGACAACCCCAGGAGATCAAGCTCAAAGCCCCGGAGACAACCCCGGGAGGTCAAGTTCAAAGCCCGAAGACAACCCTGGGAAATCAAACCTACCTTGGAGACAACCCTGAGGACTGACAAAAGTCAACATCAAACCAACCTTAGAGACAATCCTGAGGACTGTCAAAAGTCAACGGCAGTCCAATCTCAGAGAAAACCCTGAGAAAAGACGGCTACAACTGCATCAAGCCTAAAACCAACTTGGGAGGGGAAAAATAGTAATTTTGCCGACTCAATATTAATTCAACCCAAATCATTGCAAAAGAAGTCATGCAGAACCATAACATCAATCTCGAGTGAAAACAACACAAGGCAGCTCAACAGATGGACTGCGAAGACTCGAAGATCTAGTCATGGAACGATCTTCCCGGATTCAGAAAATGTCAAATATCATGTCATTGTGTAGCTCTCATCAAGGGCTTTACAGAAAGGTATAACACACCTCCATCAGATTCCCGGATTGAAAGTTATGAAGGTTCGAGCGGACAGTGCACTGGCCTGAGTGCATGTACTTCGAGACAACGAGACTCATGGGGCTCGGGCCCACCCGGGTAGCAGTAGGTAGACCCGCGACAACTTTGGTCTATAAATAGACCCCCCATCAGCCAAAAAGAAAAAAAGAGAGAAAACTCTGTCCATTTCAGCTCTTAACTCCTCGTATAGTGTTCTAAACTTCAATATTCTTCTTTTTAAACACTTATATATATATATATATATATATATATATAATGACATATCAAATTTTAATTGCTAGAAACTGAGTTTTCAAGCTTCAAAAGCAGTCTGAAGCCTTCTTTGCAGCACATTGTAAGATTTTTTTTTTCAGATTTGAAACTTTCTACTGCTTTAATATATATATACACACACACACACACACACATACACACACACAGCGGATCAGGTCTGAGAGTCCGGACCTGGTTAAAATTCGGACCCCATTTTTTTTTTGTTTTTTTAAAACAACTAAAAAAAAAAGTTTAATATTTTATGGAATTGGAATTTTTACATATACAGTGTTTTGGGTGTGATTTGGATACATACAACAAAATAGGTATAACTGGAATATATATATATATATATATATATATATATATATATTAATTGTTTATTGTGTTTAAATATCTATTTTAACTATTCATTTAATGTAAATCCATAATATTTAAATATGTGGACTAGATTTATTTAAATCTAGCCATATCTAACTTTTAACCTGTTCAAAAGTTGTAAAACCGGAACCGTTGAGCTAGAATGACTAAGATTTATTTAAATCTAGTTTTCTTTCTAGTTTTTTGTAAATATTAAGCAATAACGTGACCTTAGATCTGTATCTAGAGGGAACGGGAAGCTTGGCTATGCGCATGCAGGGATTTAACTGATGAATCCTTTGTTTAGCGTCGTTTAGATTAAATATTTATTTTATTTTTGTATCCTCGTTATGCAGGATATTCATATGATATTATATGAGCCTAGGAGCTACGGGATCTAAGATCCAGCTGACGGATCTAGATCTGGTTCCTATGATGCACCCTTTTTCAGTTGTATAGTTAGCTTGTAAATCATATTTATAGTGTTTGGACATCTTTCGATGGCTTGCATGGCTATAAGGAGTCTGACACTTATATGTCTATTATTTTGTCGAAGATGCTTTGCATCTCGAGAATAAAATCAAAACAAGCTGAATACGAAATAAAATGGAAGTATCAAAGATCTCAATTACTTTGCGAGCACAAAAAATCTATTTTTAAAACATCATTTCTATGTATGTTGCTTAAAATTGGACTTTTATACAAATCAAACCCTTTGCATATAGGTGCAAACGAGGCATAACACTACTTCCAAATAATGTACTTAGGCCCAATCAACCACGCATACTTCAAATAAATTAGGGAATTGAACAGACGCGGTAACCGCGTTTTCACGGAAGTCGGGAGATGCCTAACACCTTCCCTTCACTTAATCAAGCCCCCGAACTCTATGAATCTCGATTTCTAAGGCATGTTAAACATAGTCTAATAATTGGGTCTTTGTGTAAACTGTTGGAAAATTGCATATTTAAATTTGATGTTCAAAGTAAATATTCATGCTTATTTGTAAAGTCCTTCAAGGAATACATGTACAAGGACTTAGTGGTAGATCAAACTTGTTAGGTTGATCTGAACTTTAATGTTTATCATTCACTAAATGAATGTATAGAAGAAAAGATCAAAGCTATTAGGTTGATCTATATCTTGAAATGTAATAGATAGGCTTCAACAGAATCGTAGTCTGTTGAGCTAGTTAAGAGATTACAGAAGCCAAGGCAGAATCGTAGAGCATCGAGAAATCATAGTCTGTCTACTTTGGATAGCCTCTCCCCGAATCGTAGAGTGGTCTAAATGCCTACCGAGTCAACTCAAGTATCGTAGTGCGCTCTCGGAAGCGTAGAGTCTGCAAATCAAGCAAGCGAAGATCGTAGTCTACCAGTACTTAAGAAAAATTGTAGTGTTCTTATATACTAGTATCGGTTCAAGCACTAATATTGCAAAACACCACGATCATGATCGTAGTGTATCATCTGTCTACATCAGAAGCACCCTATATACAAATCAGATGCAGAAGTAAGAGATAAACAAACACACAAAAAAATGCTGAAGAACACACAACGCTCAACTCTACGATCTGAAGAGAAAGCTTGCTCAGCTACTCAGTTCTTTCGAACACAAGCTTAACGACAACTGAGTAGCACCATTCAAGAACTCAACTATCATTAAGTGAAGTAAGAAGTGCCAAGTCTGTTGGACTTGAAGAGTTCTAAGTGAACTAAGAAGTTCGAAGTCTACTGAACTTGAAGAGTTCTAAGTGAACTACGAAGTTCCAAGACTGCTGGTCTTGAAGGAATCTAAGTGATTCAAAGATTGTAAAAACATCCTTAGTGGATTTCCTACTCAAGGAGTAGAAGAGTGGACTAGGAGCATTGAATGCTATGAACCCCTTAAATTCTCTATGTCTTTTATATTCTCGCTTTAACTGCTATACTTGTTATAACTGCCTGTTAACTACTAACTCTGTTTATCTTAAAGTGGAACAATCAAATCACATATTTCGCTGAAATTGATTAACAATATCTGACAAAGAATTTTGAAAATATCTATTCAACCCCCCTTCTAGATAACTATTGTGCCTCTGGGAACTAACATAAACCTTTTCAATTTTGATTGAGTTAGTACAACCATTTCACTACCACCAACTGGTGACTCTGAATTTTCAAATCGTTGACATTTTGTGTCAGACTCTTTTCAAACTCGCCCTTTCAAATAAAATTCAACACATAGAAAACATAAAGGGTAAACAAGATGAATTCCAAAGAAAGGAAATTTTTCCCGACGTCGACTGATGGCGACTCCGCTAGGGACAGTAGATGGCTTAAGCTGCATTTCAAACTTTTCAAAAATCCCTTCGTATCTACTTCTGTGTGAATGTTATGTCTTTACATTAAATGGATGTGAATGGATGCTTTATTTACCGCACTTTAATGCCTCACACAATCCATGCATTTTGTATTAGTGCATCGCATAATGTCATCATTTTATACGGTTAGACATGATGTGTGTGAATGTATGTTGTGTGATTCCTCTACCAAGAGGCAAACCCATCGGTGTTTTATTACTGGACTCAACGGAGAATAATCTTGCGAGGCTTAGGAAAGGCACCACTTAGATCCGCTCCAATTGAAAGATCAGATTAAATTTCCATCTAGTAAATTGCGATGATTTGGGAACCTTCATTCCGAAAAGTCGTGAGAGTAGCCTAAGATAGGTCAGCCTCTGATAAACTAATCGCGAAGGGTAGTCTCTTTATGCCTTTCCCTTTCAAATCCCATGTAAATTCTGATTCAATGTAAATTACAAATTCCATGTAAATAAAAGAAAGATGTAAATATACATTCCATTCCCTATCAAAAACTGTCATGCTATCCTGTCATCAAAATAACTGACATCTGTTTTATAGGAAAACATTAAAAATGTCCTAAAATAGACACATTGCATAACATACAGACTATTAATGTTTACCAAGATTAAACTACATATTCTTTTTGTAAGGAAATAATTGGTCCCATTACCTATTCAAAGTCTAAAAATGCTCTAAGCCCACCTTCAAACATGGCTGCAAGTGCTTGACCTAAATCTACTCCTTTTTCTCGAGAGGAGTTCGAGGGACTAAGAAACCAGATAGCAAAATTAGCTGTCTTTTTGAAAGAAAAAAACAAACAGACTCAGGGTCAACAAATACCCACTCAAATAGAATCCTTTGCACAGGGAGGAAGCCAAGGTACTAACAAGAAAGAAAAGGAAGTACAGATACCTGAATCTCCAATCCATGAAAAATCCAACAAAACCCCTGAAATCACCAATCTTAAAGAAGATCAAGAAACTGGTAATATTCGAAAGAAAGTTCAGCAAATAGAAGAAACAATCCGGTCAATCAAAGGGACTGGAGCGTATGGAAGCGTGACTTATTCAGACCTTTGCATCTTTCTTTGGGTTCTTTATCTAGACAAGTTCAAAAATCCTGATTTTGAAAAATATGACAGATTGGGAGATCCTTACACTCATTTAAAAGTGTTCATTGGGGAACTTGGATCCTATGCCAAGGATGAAAAATTGAGAATGCAATTATTTCAAAAAAGTATAATTGGAGAGGCCAGAGCATGGTATGCCAGATTGGACAATTCCAAAATCCATAGCTGGGAAGAACTAACCCATGCTTTTCTAAACCAATACAGTTTCCAATCACAAATGGCTCCAGATATATATTAAATTACTAAAGTTAAAAAGTAGAATAATGAGTCATTCAGAGAATATGCCCAAAGATAGAGACATCTGGCTGCTCAAGTAATCCCATCAATGATAGAAACTAAGATGGTAATGACCTTCATTGACATACAAGAAGCTCCGTTCTATGAGAGGGTCCTGACAGGTATAGGAAAACCATTCTTAGAAATGATTAAACACAGAGAAATGGCTGAGATGAGGTTAAAGTTTGGTAAGATTAAAGACCTCATTACTTTAGAAGTCGTGGCTGAGCACATTCAAGCTGGAAATTATGGGAATAACCCTCGGAGGGTTCATAAAAAGAAATAAGAAGATGTATCCTTGGTGCTGCAAGGATAAACTCAGAGAGGAAATTAAAACTTGCCCATTCAAAGGAAAAATTATTCCCCTTTTCAAGCATTTGCACAACCCTCAAATCCTCCATTACAAAAAGTTAGAGAGGTCAGACGTCAAAGAGTTTTCACACCCTTAGGGGACTCATTAGAAAATATATTCAAGCTTCTGATAGCACAGAAGAAAATTATTCAACTCCTTCCTCCAACCAATCCAAGTGGAAGAAATTTTGATACAAGCAAGAAATGTGCTTATCATTTTGGAGCTCCGGGACATGATACCCAAGAATGCTGGTCTCTCAAACATAAAATTCAGGATCAGATAAACAGTGGTGAGATTATGTTAACAAAACTAGAACAACCACATGTACAAGATAACCCTCTACCTCAACATAAGGAAGATAATGTCAATATGATCAACAGAGGGAGTGGAAAAAAATTCCAATTACCTCAAATATGTAGGTGATTCTTCCCAAACCAGTAAAGATAATTCTAATAAGTGGGATTACTCAAAATTCCAGTTTATGATAGAGCAAGAAATGAAGTCTATCAAAGAATGGGTTAATCAACTGGCAGAACTGGTGATACATCAGCACCAAGTAACTCGGCATCTGATCAGTTAGGGGCATACAAGTCTCCTCTCCATTATCACAAGGAATCAATAACAAGTGCAAGAGAATGAAACTTTGGAAGAAAAATTGGCATGGAAAATAAGATCCCAGGCTCATCGAGACTATGCAGACCAAAGGAAGTTCACTCCTTTGGGTCAACCAATGGAAGAGATTTTTGTAGATATTGATCAATGAAGGGAATATCACAGTACTTTTACATCCAATTAATCCATGTTCTAAGAAATTTGATGCTACCGAAATCTGTCAATATCATTCCAATACTCGAGGTCATAGCACTGACAGTTGCTGGGCACTTCTTCATCTAATCTAGAATATGATTGACAATGGTGACCTGAAAATGGAAAATAATGATACTGTATTGCCTGAAGAAGAGAAGATATTTCCTCCAGGAACACAGAGATGGAGGGAAGTTATAGTAGTCATATCATTTGAAGGAGACTTGTCTACAACACCTCTTGCAATCCAAGGAATGAAGGTCAAAAGAGTAAAGAACCCTTTGAAGGTGGCTGCACCAGAACCATTGGTGTTGCCATTCAGGCTGTAGTATCCAATTATCAACCTGAAAAGAGTCTTATGGAACTATGGGGAGGATGAGGGATCAACTTCAAATCAAACTTCTACCATATGAAAGGAAGACCTGCTGTATCTACCTCAGCGAGTAATGAAGCCAGTCATCAAATCCAAGGAGAAAGTGCCCAAGGAGAAAGTGGAAGAATTCCTCATAATTGTAATAACCACAAATTTTAAGTCACTTTGTAAATATATTATTGATATTGTAAATTTTGTGTCATATAGTGATTAAATATATATTGTATGTGTTGATATATATACTTATTGATTATATGAATTGAATTAAAAAGGGAAGCTAATAACCTAATTATACATTAGGTGAGGTAATTAAATAACCTAAATGTTATGGTATTAAAGAAATTTTAGTATTTAAAATGTATACTAACCTAAGAGGTTAATTTTATTCATCTCAATTGCTTATTTATTTTAAACCTAATTAAAGCATACCTAATTAGGTTATAAGTTAAAGGGTCATGAGTAAGTATTTAAATCCCAAAAGATGGGAATAGAAACCCTAAATAAATAATTAGGGTAAGAGAGATTAAAAGTAATGGACTATGTTACTCACATGGCCCAAATAATTAATTAGGAAGCCCAAAGGAATTAAATCAAAGAACCTATCCCTAGCCCAATTATTGAAGGACATTTTAGGTATTTGATTAATCAAATTGGGCATAAAAATAAATAAAGCAAAAATGGCTAGTTGATTTGATACTTGAGTTTCCATAAGTGGTAAACTAATCTCTTTTTATCTTAAGCTCTTACACAAAGTACATGAGTGTCAAGCTCCCATTGGTGGGAAATCCTAATCTAGATTACATGTAATCATAAAAGATAAGATGATGGTTATTGCCTAGAGGGTAAAAGAAATATGGGGGATATTAGTATAGATATAGATTTTATATCTATACTAATATACTAATACCCTCATTTCATTTCCATTCCATCTCATTCTCTGCCAAGCTAAAAGAAAAAAAAGAAAACAAGAGAGAGAGAGGGCCGAAATATTGAGAGGAAAAGAGAGGAGAGATTTCATCATTCATGCACCCAAAGTTCCTTAACTACTTTGGCAAGATAAGAAGGATTGCTAGAAAATCAAGGTAAAGATCTATCCTAGTTCATTCTTTCTTAGTTTATTTTATTTTCAATGTTTTAGAGCAGTAATGTTCTAAGAATTAAGAACCCTTAGATATTTATGTTTCATGTGAGGATCTAACCCTCTTGAGTGTTAGAATGAAGATCCAAAGGAAGAAAATGAACTAATGTTCATAAAAGGTGAAAAACCCTAGCTTTTTCTTCACTTGGATCCTTTATAACTTGAGATCTACACCTCCGATTTGTGATCTATCAAAGGGTGGTGCTAGATATGTAAGTTACCTAGTAAACCCAAGAGGTAGATCCCTAAACCACTGATTTTTTCAGCCATGGGGGCTGGTGGAGCCAAAACAGTCCACTATAGAACAAAACTAGTGGATAGTTTCTGTCCACTTGCTACCAAGGGCAGTTTCGTTAACTTTCTGCACTTTATAAATTTGGGGAAAAATTAGGGGGGTACCTTGATGAGTTATCTACATGTAGGAAAAAGAATGGGCACATTTTGATGTATAGAATGAGAGGAATGGCCTTTACTGTAAATGACTCTTTAAAAAGAAAACCTGAATAATTCCTTGTTTATAACTGTGAAACATCTGCAATTTTTACAGTGAGTTAGTATATGTTATGAGAGCATTCCCTGAAAATTTCAGAATTTTTTGGGTAAAACGCAATTTATTAAAAATGTAACAAGATCATGGTGTTTTAGGCACTTTAAAAATAGTAAAACAAGTTCTAAAATTCCAGGAAAATTTGAGAAATAGTATTAGGTCATACACTGTCCAAATCAAGAAAAAAAGAATTTTTTGAATCAGTTTGGTATTTTTTCTAAAAATGATAAAGTTATGAATAAAAAGAAATAAATAGTTAAATGATGTCATAAATAAGGAAAATGTGATTTTAATGCTTGACTACTCCTAATATATAATATTCTGACTATTTGAGGGTATGTGATAATTTAAAATAAGAAGTAGTATTTATGACCTTTTATGTGTATTAAATAAGTGGTTTCATAAAGGGTGAACAATTAGAATAAATTGTTTATTGGCCTAATAAATTATTAAAATGTTATTATAATATTTATAATATTAGAATTTTATATTTTTAAATAAGTAAGAATATTGAAATTGAAATTTATTTAAAATATTATTAGATTAAAACCTTTATAAATGATTAAAATATTATTAAATGACTAATAAAATTAGATTAAAATATTATTAATATAATTAATAATATTGGAATAAAATATATTAAAAGATTAATAATATTAGATTAAAGTATTATTGGATGATTAAAATATTATTAAATACTTAATAATATTCAAAATTAAATGTTATTAAAATATAATAGCATTAATAAAAGAATAAAATATTATTAAATAATTATTAATATTAATACATGAATAAAGTATTATTAAAAGGTTAATAATATTAGTAAGCGAATAAAGTATTATTAGTTGATTAATAATACTAAGGAGTAAGTAAATTATTATTAAAAGTACTAATATTGGACGAGTTTAGGATAATATTTACGTAATAGTAATATTATAAAGGGATAATCATGTTACTAAGGAATTAATGTAATAACTAATATTTAACTGTGTGACTAATTATTAGGTAATTTAATATAGAGCAATGGTATATTATTTTGCTAATCGGAAGGTCAATTATAGGTTTTTCGAAGGAAGGTAGATAGACGGCTAACCGGAATATATTTATTTTCATAGCAGTAGACTACAGACAAGGCAAGTTTCCTAACTCAAACTCGATTATTATTTTTCAAGCATGTTAGTGGATTATTCTTGTTGATTATTCCACATCTATGATTATTATTGAATATTCACAATTATTGCAAGTTTCCTAACTCAAATTCAAGTTGTTATTTTTCAACATGTTAGTGGATAATTATTGTTGATTATTCCACATCTATGATTATTATTGAATGTTCGCAATTATTGCAAGTTCCCTATTCTGAGACTTTACTTTTTGCAAGCACTTTATTTGAGCTTGAGTTTTAATTCTCAAGCATGTGCTAAGTGGTTTAATTATGTAAAATTATTCCACATCATTATTATTGATATTCGAACTGAGTGCATTTGAATTCGTACAGTCTTTGACATGTACCTTGTGACGCCCCCAAAATTAGGTATACATCACCCATCTTGGGTCGTCAGATACATAGTACAGAATACAAATACAACTGATTAATACAACTGTCGTGTACAATACGACAAAACATAAACTGTGAGTTTGAATACAAATATTATCTTCTAGAGAGTATTCATACTCAAAAGGAGTCCTCATTACATTTATTAACACACCATTACATAGAATAGTGAGGACTACTAACTAATACTATCATTCGGACCATCACTCCGTTCCCCGACTTGCCCCAGCTACGTTCTCATTTCCTGAAGAGAACAGTGAAAGAAAGGGTGAGCTCAACTAGCCTAGTAAGAAATATTATGACTAAGATAATGCAGAATAAATTATCATTAGCCTTCAACAATGTTAAACTGATAAAATAGAATAGACATCAAGTTTAACTGCAGCGGAATAAGCAATCCATTAAAAGAGTCAAGTAGAAAATAAACTCTACTATCTTTTATGATTTAAAAGGTTTTTCAACACTGTTATAGCTGGGACTCAGCTTAATAAAATAATCCACATCATCGAATCACCCCTGCACTACGGCCAAGGATATTCGTGTATTCATTAATGGTCATGATCATGCCAACAACTGTCCATCAATGCACTACGGGCCAATGAGGACTTTTACCACATCATTTGTAACATTACGGTCATGATTATACCGAATAATCCCTGGTCATAATCATACCAAGTCCATCTATGCACTACAGGCCACAGATGACTTTCAACATTTTATAAACATGAGGATGATGACAATGATATAAGAATTCAATAAAACAAGTTCAAGAATTAATTTATCCAGGAATTAACAACGTCCAAATTGTCAACATGATACTGCTTTGTGGAGTAAAATTTAAGAATGCTTAGAAGAATATTTTCTTTAAAAGATACTGGATGAAACGCAACTATCAAGGATATTCCACAAATTTCATGGAGTATAGAAGTCAAAACTTAACCAACTGAGTATAATAAAGAATGGAATAACAAAAGAAACCACCATGCATGCGATAGACCGTACAAATAGGTTATTCCAACAGAATAATAAATAATGGAACCAGGTCCGGCGTAAACGCACAGACAGGATATTCCGACAGAATAATAAATAATGGAACCAGGTCCGGTGTAAAACACACAGACAGGATGTTCCAACAGAATAATAAATAATGGAACCAGGTCCGGTGTAAAACACACAGACAGGATATTCCGACAGAATAATAATAAAGACGGAACCAGGTCCGGTGTAAAACACACAGACAGGATGTTCCAACTGAAAATAAAGACAGAATAATAAAGACGGAACCAGGTCCGGCGTATAGCACAGACAGGATGTTCTAACGGAATAATAGAAGAATGTCACCAAGTATAGGGTAGACCGCGTATACTGGTTATTCCAACAGAATAATAATGAATGGAATAACAGAAGTTCTCTTCATGAATATAAAAGAAATAATATTCCCTACCTTAAAAGAACTGGATATTGAAAAAGTGATGTAGCAGAATACTTTTATTCTCTCTCTCTTATTCTCTCTATACTTTCTCTCTCTATAGCTTGAATGAATTCGTGAAAAATAATGAAGCCCTAGGCCTCTATTTATAGAAAAACTGAGGGTGGCTCTTGGTCTTAACGAAGGGTCAAATGACTCTTGGTCTTAACGAAGGGTCAAATGACTCTTGGTAATATTGAAGGGACAACTACTATTGACGAAAGTAATTACTATTGACCAAGGTAAATACTATTGACGAAGGTAATTACTATTGACCAAGGTAAATACTATTGACCAAGGTAAATACTATTGACGAAGGTAATTACTATTGACCAAGGTAAATACTATTGACGACGGTAATTACTATTGACGACGGTAATTACTATTGACGAAGAGACTCTTAGATGATGACATATGGCCCCCCATAAAATAACCAAACTTACCACAACGTCTCAATAATATAACATATTATACAGATGATACTATGATAATAATTTAAGAGATATGATGCAGCAATTACTGTTGCAATAATTGAGTATAGCTGAGTGACTTCTCACGTAAGCATCAATAATCAATACCGTGTGCTACTATGCAACCACGCGTATTACTATACTTTTACTACCGAGTAGTTCAACCGTTTTAACGATTTTAACGATAACACCTCAGCTGTTATTTTTATAGAAAGATAATTCTGTCGTTTTCTCAATCCGATAATAATTCCGTTGTGGGGTCCACCAATGATTGTGCTGTCGTACGAATATTCCCCGACAAAAAGAATATTCCCCGACCAAACGAATATTTTATAACAACTTGCTTACTTTGCAAAATTTATAAATATTACCCACAACTATAACATTATATTAAATTAACTCCATAATATTCAAAAATGATATTTATAGAAAATTCATCTTTATTTATAAAAGTTGGGGTCTTACATACCTTATTTAAAAGTTCTATAATTCATGAATTATGGAAGTTTGAGTCTGAACCCTTGTTCAGTCAGACAATTGTATGAAAATAATTTATGAAAGTTATCCATGCCATTTGATGGCACGGATTCTTAGACTGAAGTAAACACCCCTTATTATAGGGGAGTACCCCACGTATCTAATATAAGATACACACCACAGAGTTAAATGTTATGCATATACATAGTGTACGAGAGACTGATCAACTCGAGTATGTATTCTGAGCCAGTAACCAATGGGTCAATCATCTATTGATTCCCTTAGAAGTTGTTCATAGTCTACTTGGCTACTTGATATTCTAAAGGCACTTGTTATCTCTTGCTTCTATTATTCAGATATTAAATCTTTCAAGATATTCATGTCATTCATGATATATATTATTCTTGTTGTACTTAAACTTGATGAGTAAACTAGTTGTTCATCCTTGCTATATCATGAACATTATTACAGTTAAGCCCGAGACCTCAGGCAAGGGCAAGGAGAAGATGAAGTAATAGACTTCTAGTATCCACACTTTTGTTTTATGCTAGTTACATTAACTGTTAGTGTTATTTGAACCCTAATTACTGTATTAGGGTATGTTTGTAAGTTGTATTAGGGTTTAGACCTTGGGACTAGTAACACCTTTTGAATGAACAACATATGTTTATTATATTCCACATTTAGTTATTGTATGTTGTTTAGAGGTGGATGTATGTATTGGATCGTGATGACCAGGTCTGGGTGTTTGAGACTCGAATATGGGGGCGTCATAATAATGGAGCCAAAGTGGTGCAAACATTGAAAGAACCACCCTGACAGATATCCATTCTGGACTTGGTATTATACTCTGAAGATCATCGCAAAGTTTTAGTGAAAGTACTAGAAGAAGCTCACCTGTCAAAGACGCTGGACACTGAAAAGTTTTATCATTTGGTAGATCACATTTTCAACAGTAATGTGATATCTTTCACTGATGATGACATACCTCCCGAAGAGACGGGTCATTATAAGTCATTGCACATAGCAGTGATGTCTTCAGGATATATAGTCGGAGGTGTATTGATAGATGGAGGATCTTCCTTAAACATCGGTCCCTTTGCCATGATGGAAAGAATGAAGATCAATCCCAATTGAATCCGAAGCAGCCACATAGTCATAAGAGCCTTTGATGGATCTCGACGAAATACTATAGGAGAAATTAAACTGGCAGCGGAGATCGGTCCACATACCTTTTACATATCCTTTCAAGTGCTAAACATCACCATAGAATATAATTTGCTGTTGGGAATGCCATGGATATATAGCAGGAGCAGTTCCATCTGCCCTTCATCAACAGGTCAAATACATCATTAACGTTAATTTGGTAACTGTTAATGCCGAACTAGAATATACAGTCCATGTGCAAAGCGATATACCTGTAATCAGTCTCAATGAGGGGACCCTGTCATTTTTCAAGCCCTTGAGGTGAGAAACACTCAATATCAACCTATCGGGGCCCCAACTTTGAAGCCCAAATTTTCCTCCAAAGTAATGTCGGCTAGTCAGGAAATGATATCCTTGGGTTTCCAGCCTAGACAAGGGTTAGGAAAGAGTTAGCAAGGATCAGAAGTCCAGTTCAAATTCCTAGTCTGACAGGGAAGGCTAGATTAGGCTATTCCTCTGGATCAGATCATCGGAATCCACAAAAACATCTACCGGTTCCTTCCTGTACCATTCTGCTACCTAATCTTATAGTTGTAGAATTTGTAAAGCCTATGAGGAAAATTCCTATTTTCGTGGTGGGTATGCTAATTCGTAGTGCCAAGCCGGGTAGTGGAAAAGAAGTCCTAATTTCGGATCAAGAAAGAGAGGAAAGGAATTAGAGACTCAAATAAGAAGTGCAAAATCGGAAATCAAAGATGTACTTTCTGGTGCATACTGAGGGTATGAACAAGGATATCCCAGATGATGACTGTTCAGAAGATCAAATCCTGACCCATCACATAAATAGGGATAAGGAGAATCAATCAAAGGAAAATATTGACCCTAATATGAATTCATTCATGGTCATCATCAAAGAGGAAGAGGACATCAACTATCCCTTCATCACAGCTGTCCATAAAGACTTGACCCCAGGCAATTGGAGCAACATTCCTTGTGTTGATTTATGTCATACTCCATCCTAAATGTTTTGATGATGACCATATTATTCCTCTAATCATGCTCTATGAAATTTCAGGAAAAGAAATGGCTTTACTGGAACATCGAGGAGGACAATATAAAGACTTTAAATCTTTGAAGGATGAAAGGCACTTTGAGTCCTAGGAAATATATGAAAGATCTTAGCATTAATTACTTTCCAATACAAGGCTTTAGGGCATGTGCATTACATACATACATATACCTATTTTGATCATATATTAATATAGAGCCAAACATGTTTAACAAATTAAGCTAAATATTATTACCATAATCTGTGTGACAGATACACTAAGATCATGAAGTAAGTGTTTAAAAATTAATGCCATGAATTATGATTGATATAATTACTTAATCTAAGGGAAACAATTAATTTGGTTTACCGACCCACTGAAGATATGGTAATAATCTCTTTGCCAAACTAGTGGCTGCGATAAGGTATGGTATTTATGGTAAGGTAATCAATCTATTAATGGGATTCCAGAAGTTAAGCTACTAATACATATTCTCTAATAACAATATGGGATATAAAATAGGAGCTGTAAGATATATGCTTTCCCACGTGATAGGCACCCAATCAGGCCTGGACCTGTTATCAATCACACTGATTTATATCATGATTTAAGCGGAACAAACCAAATTGTTTTCACCACATGATAGGCACTCAATCAGATTCAAACTTATCACCAATCACTGATTTATCATGATGTCAGCGAAATATCTTTTATTACTCATAACAGTGTCCTACGATAGCATATAACTGGAAAGAGACTTGATCATATTGTGATTGACACATAATCTAGATATTATTCTAATTGATTATCAAAATGCATGATGTGCGTAATTTGTATCAAACGATCACATTTTGTATAAGCAACCTTGAAATGGTAACTTACTGTGAAGCCTATAAAAAGACAAGGTCTATCGATAAGAAAAATAAGAAATACATACTGCTTTTGATAATACATAGATAACAGAAAAGTGTGTTTTCTTCTTTACCTTCTTCCTACTGCTAACGGTAATCTTATTGAATAAGTTTCCGAGGTGATTTTATAGCATATAATCTTGTAATATCTTTCTTGCTCATCATTGCATACTAGAGCCTTGCATTGTTAAGTGATAAATTACTTTGATCAATAGACCTCTATTTGTATTTTTTTTCTTGTACAAATCAATATCATCTAAATCTAAATTGTAATCTGGTTTGGATTACTGTATTGTTACAATCAAGTTCGAAGAAAGCATAGGTTCTTGAGAGTGCATAGGTGCACAAGGAGCAAAGGTGCTCAAGTGGTTGAAACTTGTATTGTAATAGAAGTTGTTTAATAAAAGTGAGTCTCCAATACTAGTTGGTATTGAACATGGATTAGGCCACTATTATAGAGGATAGTAATTGATCCACATAAAAATTCTTGTGTTCATGTGATTGATTATTGTGCTAAACTTTCTCATCATTTGGCTAACTATAAATCTAGCAGCCTGCATTCAAAATCTATAAATTTACAAAACCGATTCAGCAAATTGCATTCACATAATCATTTTCGGAAAAAGGCTAAGTTTCTAAATTAAGCATTTTGCAAAGTTTTAAATCAACTTAACATTTTGTCTTAACATTTTTAATCTATAAGGATTTAGAATCCAGCATCCTGCATTGTATATCTAAAGAAATTTTTATTTGGTCAAAATTTTGACATTGTTGTTCCTACACTTATTCAACCCCCCTTCTAAGTGTGCCAACTTAAATTTCATTTGGTATCAGAGCTTGGCTCTACTTATCTTGGTCTTAAAGGTGATTTGTAGGGAAAGATTCTGACATGGGACAATTTGGAAACACTCATAAAGAAGGACAATCAACAAACCGACCTCTATTACTCTATGGAACCGAGAACTACAATTTCTGGAAATTCCGAATGAGGATCTATCTTAAGCGAGAGCCATGGGAATGGTGGGTGGTAGATAATGGACTGGTTATTCCAAGAAAAAATGATGGCACTCCAAAAACTCTACTCGAGATGGATTTAATCGAAACCTATATGGTTTCATATGATTCAAAGGCAATGAAAACACTTCTCAGCAGCATGGTACAATCCGAAATAGATAAAGTTTCATCATGCAACATAGCAAAGGAGATATGGGATACTCTAGTGGTGAGTCACGAGGGTACATCCAAAGTACGAAAAGTTAAGTTAAGCATGCTCATGCATGATTATGAAATGTTAAAGCTAGAAAAAGATGAAACAATCACAATGGCTCAAGTACGATTTCTAGTACTCATAAATTCCTTAAAGTTGCTCGACAAGTCAATTCCACAAAGTGAAATCAATCGTAAGCTACTTTGGGCTATGCCCAAAAGGTTTGCATCCAAAATTACTACTCTTCAAGATTCTATCAATATTTCATCCATGGATACTTTAACTCTCTTTTGTGAACTAGAAGAATATGAACATCAATTAAAAAGATATGATGATGAGGAAGAAGTTCCTCGAAAGAAAGTGTTAGCTCTAAATGCAAGAATTGAAGAAGAACTTGATGATAACTCAGATGATGAAATAGCTTTGATCTCAAGAAGACTCAAGGGATTACTTCAGAAAAAGAACAAAAGGAAGAACGCATTCAATCCAAACAAACTCAAAACCAAACAAGCCGAAGAAACATGTTTTGAATGCGGACGACCAGGTCACTTCAAGAAGGATTGCTTCCAGCTCAAGAACAAAGGAAAGCAAGGCACTAAAGAGATCAAAAAGAACAAAGCTTTCTTAACTTGGAGTGACGATGAAGAATCCGAAGTGGAGATAGATGCAAATGATGAACTAGCTCAAGTATGCTTCATAGGACTTGAAGGTGAATCTAGTGAGGTATCTCTTTCTGATATTATTACTTTGAAACAAGAAAATGAAAAGCTAAAAGAAAAAAATGTGTACTTAAAAGATCCAGTAAACACGCTAATGGGTGAAGTTGAATCACTAATAGATGAAAAGAAGGAAATAGAAAAAATAACAAACATAAATGAAGAAAAAGTATTAGCTACGAAAAATGACTATTTAGATTACTATAACAAAATACTTTTTAACAAAGTAAAATAATTAAATGATGAAGTTGAAAAATTAACAAATGAAATAAAAATGAGAGATGTATGCATTTATGCGTTTAGTGATGAATCTCGTAGTAAAACACCTCCACCTAATGAACTTCAAAAGGAAATAGAATCACTAAAACTTTTCCTAGCTAAATTCGTACATGATGAAGAAAATTTAAATGTCATGTTAGGGAAACAAAGACCTAGTTACGATAAACAAGGCATTGGATATAATCTAGTATATAAAAAAGGGTAGAAATGCTTAAGTCTAAATCATCATTTAAATTAAATTACTGTTCACCATTCACTACATGCAAAAATTGTGGTACTAAAGGTCATCTAGAGATAAATTGTTTAAAGAAAAAAAATAACAGTAGAAGTAAAACATTATGGGTAAAGAAAAATGATTTGATTTCAACTAACGCAAATGGACCCAAAAAGATATGGGTACCAAAAATATAAATTGCACCTTCTTTGAACAGGTATGTTTCAAGGCAAAAGTATCTTCTTAAAAGTGGATTCTTGATAGCGAATGCTCACGCCACATGACGGGTGACGAATCAAAGTTTGTGGATCTAAATATCAAAAAGAAACATGGAACTGTCACGTTTGGAGACAATCAGTCATATGAAATAATCAGGAAAGGTAAAATCGGTAATGGTAAGGTTAATATTAATAATGTTCAGCTTGTTAATGGTCTAGAATTTAATCTTATCAGTGTCAGCCAATTAATAGATAATGTACATCAAGTAAAATTTGAAAAAGACAAATGTACAATTTCACATGGTACTAACAGTGCTACTTTAGTTGCCCAAAGAGAAGGAAATATATATACTCTTGATTTTGTGCAGTCGGAGGAAGAGTTATGCCTTGCCACAATTCATGATGAAGCAAATCTATGGCATAAAAGAATGGGACATGTTCATATAGACCTAATCAAAAAGCTATCGTCAAAGAACTAAGTGAAAGGATTACTCAAAATGAATTTTGAAAAGAAAGGTATATGTGAGTCCTGTCGATCCCAGTACCGTTGACAAGTATTTGTGTTTTGGTAGGGGGGTTAAATCGAACCATAAATGGCTGTCTACGTACTCCTATTGAAGAGGAGATCAGGTCTGCGTAGTTCGAACCTGGTGTAAGAGGTATAATGCTGTATGTGGCAGAAAGGGTGTAGAAATGTTTTTATTATTTTTGTTTTTGTAATGAGAAGGGTGTAGAAATATTTTTGTTAATTTTGTTTTATTGCGACCAGGCCATATAAAATGGTTGCCTATGTACTCCCGTGTATCAAGGAGATCAGATCGACGTAGTTCGCTCCTCAGGACGATTTAGTGCCAACGAAAAGTTTGATCCTATGTGGAGGACAAACTGCGATGGGGAAGAAAGTTTAATCCTAAGTTCAGGATAAACTACAGGTGTGAAAAGTTTGATCCCATGTTTGGGGACAAACTGCAAGTGTGAAAGGTTTAATCCCTAGTGGGATAACCAAAGTTGAGTAGGGTTAAACAACCAATTGGAGAGAAAATATCTGGTGATCTGAAAACCAGGCTACTGGCTTGAAAAGGGTGTTTCCCTGAGGGGCGCAGTGTGGAAAAAGAGTTGTATGTAGTGAAGGGTTAAAGAATCGGATTGACTGATGATCTGATGATCTAACACCAAGATGTTTTCTTGATGGTAATTTCAAACATAGTACCATTTCACGGTGTCTGAGTTAATGAGTTGCGGAAATTCATCGCCGTCCATTTCCTGTAATCTGAGTGCACCTTCTGACAATACCTCTTTGACAATAAACGGGCCTTCCCAGTTAGGGGCGAATTTTCCCTTAGACTGATCTTGGTTGTCGATGATTTTCTTCAAAACCAAGTCATGTTGTTTAAACTGCCGTAGCCGGACTTTTCTGTTGTAGGATCGGGCGATCCTTTGTTGATATAACTGACCATGGAAGATATCTGCGGTTCACCTTTCATCTATTAGAGACAATTGGTGATACCTGTCTTGTACCCATTGGTCTTCATCTAGCTGAGCATCTATTAACACTCTGAGGGATTCCATTTCTACTTCTATGGGGAGTACTGCTTCCATCCCATAGGTTAATGCGTAGGGGGTTGCCCCAGTTAAAGTGCGCATTGATGTTCTGTAAGCTAACAAAGTAAGAGGGAATAAGTCAGGCCAGTCTTTGTGGTTGACGGACATCTTTTGCATGATCTTCTTGATGTTTTTGTTAGCCACTTCAACAGCGCCATTCATCTTTGGACGGTAGATGACATAGTTAAGATGTTTAATGTGGAATTTACTGCATAACTCCTCCATCATTTTGTTGTTGAGGTTCTTAGCATTGTTTGATACAATCACCTCTGGTTGTCCATATCGACAAATGACATTGTTTCTGATGAAAGCAATGATGACTTCTTTAGTAACCCTGGGGAAGGAGGCTGCTTCTACCCACTTGGTGAAGTAGTCGATCATGGTGAAGATAAAGCGATGTCCATTACTGGCTTTGGGCTCGATGGGCCCGATCACGTTCATTCCCCACATTGAGAAGGGCCAAGGTGAACTCATATTGTGGAGCTCCCGTGGAGGGGCGTGGATAGCATTCCCATGAATTTGGCATTGATAACATCTCTTGACGTGGTCATTACAGTCAGCTTTGAGAGAGAGCCAGTAATGTCCCGTTCTGAGGATCTTCTTTATAAATAAAGGGTCGCTCATGTGTGGGCCACATACTCCACCATGGACCTCATCCATGAGTCTTTGAGCTTAATCCTTGTCCAGGCATCTGAGGAGACCTAATCCTGCATCTTTCTTGTAGAGTGCATCTCCGCTCAGGTAGAATTTCATATCAAGTCGATGAATCCGCCTTTGCTTAGTTAGGCTCACCTCAACAGGTGTAGATCCATCTCACAAGTACTCCTTGATATGTTGATGCCAAGGTTATTGGATGGGAAGTAGCTCATCCGATACTTCTTCAACATAGTTCCCATATGTTGTCGCCTTTTGCAGGGCCAATGTGACGCATGGCAGGTGTTCCTTGTCAGGTATGTGAATCAAGGAGGCCAAAGTTGCTAGCGCGTCTGTGAAGTCATTCCTATTACGAGGAATGTGTATAAAGGAGATCTCTTCGAACTCCAAAGCCATCTGTAAAACTTGCCGATGGTAAGATAGCAAATGTAGCTCTTTGGTTTGATAGATTCTCGTGGATTGTTTGACTACCAACTCTGAATCCCCAAAGACAGTTAACCACTTGATGCCCATTAAACGGGCAAGTTTTAACCCCATAATACAGCCTTCATACTCAGCTGCATTGTTGGGGCTGACAAACTGCTCCCCCGTACCTGATACTAGAACTGCTCCAGCTCCAAAACCTTTCATATTAACAGCTCCATCAAAATACATGTTCCATATTTGGCGTGTATCGTACTGATGGTGTTGCTGAATTGCCATTACCCCTTCATCGGGGAAGTATGTTTTCAAGGGTTTGAAGTCCCCTGAAGGTGCGACAGCCAGTTGATCCGCGATTCCTTGACCTTTAATGGGCTTCTGCGTCACGTAAACGATGTCAAATTGTTGTAGAATCAACTGCCATCTGGACAGTCGGCAATTCAGTATGGGCTTGCTGAACACATACTTGAGAGGATCCACGTGGGATATGAGATGGGTTTTGTGCCCATGGAGGTAATGCTGTAATCTCATGGAAGCCCATGCTAAAGCACATCAAGTCTTCTCAATCAAAGTGTACTTGTGTTCACTGCTGCTGAATCTTTTATTGAGGTAATAGATAGCTCGTTCTCGGCCTCTATCGTCTTTCTGGCCCAGCATGCAGCCCATGGCACTGCCACTTATGGACAGGTATATGAATAGGGGAACATCATCCCTGGGTGGTACCAAGACAGGAGCTTTGACTAGCTTCTCTTTGATTGTAAGGAAGGCCTTCTGGCACTCATCATTCCATTTCATGGTGGAGTTCTTCTTTAACAGCTTGAAGATAGGCTCACAGGTTGCTGTGAGTTGAGAAATGAACCTACTAATGAAGTTGATTCTTCCCAAAAATCCCCGTATTTCCTTCTATGTCTGAGGAATGGGCATTTCTATAATGACCTGGATTTTGGTGGGATCCAGCTCAATCCCTTTGTGGCTGACTAGAAATCTTAGCAACTTGCCTGATTTAACGCCAAAGGCGCACTTGGCTGGATTCAACTTCAAGTTGTACTTACGCAACCTGTTGAAGAACTTTCTGAGTAAATGGTCCTGCTCCCTTCGGAACTTGACAATAATGTCATCCACGTAGATCTCTATCTCTTTGTGCATTAAGTCGTGGAAAAGAGCCATCATAGCTCGCTGATAGGTGGCTCCGGCATTGATGAGGCCGAAAGACAACCGTCTATAGCAAAAGATTCCCCAAGGCATGATGAAAGTCATTTTCTCACGATCCTCCTCAACAACCATGATCTGATGGTACCCCGCAAAGCAATCAACGAAGGAGTACATGCCGTATTGAGCAGTATTGTCAATGAGAATGTGGATAAATGGCACAGGAAAGGTATCTTTAAGGCAAGCTTTATTCAGATCCCGATAATCCACACAAACTCGCACCTTTCCTCCAGGCTTAGGCACGGGAACGATGTTGGATATCCATTCAGGATATGTGGACACCATGATAATACCAGCTTGAAATTATTTCACAATTTCTTCTTTCACCTTTAAACTCCACTCAGGTTTTAATCGCCTAAGTTTCTGCTTGACTACCTTGAATCCCTCTTTAATGGGAAGGCGATGAAGGATAATGTCAGTGGACAAATCCACCATGTCTTTATGAGACCATACAAATACATCCTGGAATTGGGTTAGTAGTGTAACCATATCATTCCTCTTGTTTGGGGTAAGGTCTGAACCAATCTGGATTAACTTAGGGCTTTTTAAGGTTCCAAGATTGAAGGAGGTGGTTTGATTAAGGTTGGGTTTAGGTTTATCTTTGACCCATTCTTTGATCTCCCGAGGTACCTCAATGTCCTCTTGTATTTCCATCAAGTCTGAGTCCAACTTTTCATCAAAGTTACAATCCTTGTGGAGAAGAGGCATCTTATCAGCAAGTACAGGAACATCTAAGTTCAGAGTCCTGAAACAAAATATGCTTTCACTTAATATATATGAAACTGTTTAATCATACAAAGTGTTAGCATGTACGGACAAAACAACTGCTAATACTGTACAAAAAAGTAAGCAGTTATGATATCTACAGGGTAGAGAGATGTCCTATTCGTTTTACCCTTGTTGACCAATGCAAGGAGTGCTGCTCCAATTGGCAAGGGCAAAGTCCTGGTGGACTGCAGTAATGGAGGGGTTGTCATCGTCCTCCTTCTCCCAAATGATGACCATTACGTCTGGGCAATCATCATCTGTGGTGTATCTGTTTGTATGTTCATCATGGACAATGATGTGTATGCCTAACATCATTCGGACGATGTCTTGTTTAATTCTTCGTTCCTCTTCTTCCACCTTGGGATCTGGAACAAATACTTCTTTCTCCTTTACCGGTATCGGTTTGAGAAATAACATAGCCATTACATTGGCTGGCACCTTTTACCGGAGGTTGTGCAAAATCTGGATTTATAGGTGGAAATGATCGTCGTATGGCTGAAACTGAAGGAATCTGCTTATGCTTATGCGGATTCCTGTAACTGGAACTGGCAAAATAGCCTAGTTCGGTTGTCCTTGTTTTACCCAGCCCTTGTCCTGGCTGGTGTCCCAATGACATCATTTCTTGAGTAGCTGCCATTATTTTGGCAGAAATCTTAGGTACTGAAAATGGCATCCCAGTGGAATGGTATTGAGTATTGCTCACTTCCAAAGCATAAAAACTGGCTGACTCAACATCGAAATTAAAACTGATGAGTGACATGTCCCCATGTTAAGAAAATTTCGGTTCAGCGTTGACTGTGACTAGGCTATTGTTGATAATGTATTTAAGTTGTTGATGAAGAGTGGAAGGGATTTCCCCGACCATGTGAATCCATAGTTTCCCCAGAAGCAGGTTGTATCCTGTATCTATTTTGAGCACGTGAAAAGATACACAAAATGTATGGGGACCAATCTCAATTGGCAGCTCAATCTCTCCGACTGAATTCCGGCGGGATCCATCAAAAGCTTTAATAACCGTATTGCTACTTTGGATCCGTTTAAGATTGACGTTCATCTTTACCAACGTAGCGTAAGGACACATATTCAGAGACGAACCTCCATCTACCAATACTCCAGCTATCATGTATCCAGAGGACAAAATCGCAATGTGTAATGGCTTGCAATGACCTGTCCCTTCGGGCGGTATGTCATCATCAGTGAAAGATACCACATTGTTGTTGAAAATGTGATTAACCAGATGTTGAAATTTTTCCACATCCACTGATTTTGGCAAGTATGCTTCTTCCAAAACCTTCAGTAAGATCTTCTTATGATCCTCAGAAGTTAAAAACAAGTCCAGTATTGAAATTTGATGTGGAGCTTCTCTTAAGCTTAAAACCACCTTGACTTCATTATGACCCATAGCACGGAGGAATTTTTTAATCTTTTCCATAGGAATTTTCCCCTTTGATTTGATGATAGGTTTCAATACTCGTTGGGGAAGATACATTGGATTTTCCTTCGACACTGCATCAATTGTATGAGAGTTGGATCCTTCAGCTTCTCCATAATTCCAGGGGACTTTTTGTAAGCTGATAACAGGATATTGTGGTTTGAATAGTAAGTTAATTGGCTCTGACGCAGCCACTTTCAAAGGATTGTCTACTCCTTTGAGTTGAATTATTTGTATTGTGAATGGTTTGACAGTCCCATCAGCCTCAGTGGATATAACTGCTATCAGTCCCTTCCATTTAGTAGGACAAGTATTATCACTATCAAATAGCACATTATCGTTGTCTACCAGCTACAGGACACCGCTATCAATTAGATTCTGAATAAGGTGGCAGAGTGCCCAGCATTCTTCCGTGCTGTGACCGTGAGAATGGGAGTGATACTGACATACTCCATCAAAATTAAACTGTCCTGAACGGGGATTAATTTGAGGTAGAAGGGACATGATCCTTTCTTCATTGATTAGCATCTGAAGTATCTCCTCCATAGGTTGGCCCAGGTATGTAAATTCCCTTTTATTGGCAAAATCCCGACGGGCTTTGGCAGTTGCTCTCTTCATCACTTTATCCTCCAATGTTTCATTTGTTGAAGGTGATGAGGGAGTATTGATAACCAAGGGAAGGAGACTAGCATACTCCTGGCTGACTAATTGGCGTGTGACTTGATGCTGATAGGTCACCAATTCGGCTAATTGCTCCATCTGCTTACACATAGCTTTCATCTTTCGTTCCATCATAAACTGGAACTTTACATAATCCCATTTGTCAACACCGTCTTTGATGGTCTGGGATGATTCATAGTTAAAATTGGAACTCTATCCATTGTTCCAATTAATCATGTTGACCTCTTCTTCTTTGTGTTGAGGAATAGGGTTGTCTTGTATGTGAGGTTGATCTGGCTTGGTGGCCACGTTCTCACCGTTGTCTATCAAATCTTGGATTTTATGTTTCAAGGCCCAACAATCTTAAGTATCATGTCCAGGTGCCCCGGCATGATAAGCACATTTTTGAGCAGCATTGAAACCCTTCCCATTAGGGTTAACTGGTGGAAAAAGATGCGTAATTTTCTTCTGAGTGGTCAGAAGATTAAGAATATTCTCGAGTGAGTCCCCTAGGGGTGTGAACACTCGAGGGCATTTGGCTTCTCCACCTTTAGTCAATGGTGGGTTTGAAGATTGAGCTTGAAAGGGAGTATAATTTCTCCTCTGAATAGGCATATTCTGATTGCCCTTTTGACCTTGTAGTATCAAGGAAACATCCTCCTCTTTCTTTTTATGGACCCTCCGAGGGTTGTTTCCATAAGTTCCGGACTGGATGTGTTCAACAACAACTTTAAAAGCGGCTAGATCTTGAATCTTTCCTGACTTCAACCCCATTTCAGCCATCTCTCCATGTTTGATCATTTCAGAAAATGGTTTACCAATGCCAGCTAAAACAATCTCATAGAAAGGAGCTTTTTGTATGTCGATAAAGGTCATCACCATTTCTGACTCTGTCATAGAAGGAATAACTTGAGCAGCAAGGCGCCTCCATCTTTGAGAAAATTCTCTAAAAGACTCATTAGACTGCTTCTTGACCTTGGTAATCTGGTACCGGTCAGGAGCCATCTGAGCTTGGAAGCTGTATTGTGTGAGGAAGGCATGAGCTAGTTCTTCCCAACTATGAATCTTTGAATTATCTAATCTGGTATACCACGAACAGGTTTCTCCAGTCAGACTATTTTGGAACAGGTGTATTCTGAGCTTCTCGTCCTCTGCATAAGATCTAAGTTCTCCAATGAACACCTTCAAATGTGTGTAAGGATCTCCTAACTCGTCATACTTTTTGAAGTCAGGAGTTTTGAACTTCTCTGGATAATGAACACCAGGGAATATACAAAGGTCAGCATATGAGACACTCCCATGTGCTCCAATTCCTTTGATAGAACGAAGGGTTTCTTCCATTTGAAGGACCTTTTTCCTGATGTCACCGGTGTCTAGATCTCCTTTGAGATGGGTGGTATTATGAATTTTGTTGGTTGTATCCAACTAGAGCTCAAGAACTGTAATGACTTTATTAGAACCTTGGGTTCCTCCTTGTGCAGAGGATTCAACATATATGGGTATCTTCGTACCTTGAGTAGACTGATGTAGTTCTTTAAGCAGAACAGCCAAATCTGTAATTTATTTACTTAATCCGTCAAATTCTTCGCGAGAAACTGGATTAGATTGGTCAGATGAAGACATGATTGGCTGTAGGCTCGTGGCCTTTTTGGATTTTGACCGGGTAACAGGTCTGAATGCTTCCCTACGACAAAACTTGCATAGTTTAGTCTTAGGGATTGTGTAAATGTTTACATGCTATGTGATGTGTCCGTTTTAGGATTATTATCCTGCAAAACAGATGTTAGCTGTTTGAAATACAGGATAGCATGTTAATTTAAATATGCACATTTTTCTTCATATTTCTCATTACATGGAGATGAATATGGAATGAAATTTCAAGTAATTGACTTTACGAGTAATTTGAAATGAGAAAGCATGAAGAGACTTTTCTCCACATTTGGTTTATCAGAGGCTGACCTATCTTAGGTTACTCTCACGGCTTTTTGGCATGAAGGTTCCCAAATCATCGCAATTTACTCAATGGGAAGTTAATCCGGTCTTTCAACTAGAGCGAATTTGGGTGGTGCCTTTCCTGAGCCTCATTGGAATTAGTCTTCCTACGAGTCCAGTAATCAAACACCGACAGGATAGCCTCCTAGTGGAGGAACCACACAACATACATTCACATACAACATGTCTCACCGTTTATAAAAATGATGACATGTGCGAAGCACTAATATCATAAGCAGATATAGTGTAAAGCATTAAGTGTAGTAAATATATGCATTCGTACATATTCATCATAAATGTAAATGCAACATCCACACACAAACATATAACAGTTTTGAAAAGCTTGTAATAGCGACTTAAGTCCTCTTACATGATCGTCCCCAGCAGAGTCGCCACCTGTCGACGTCGGAATTTTTATTTGTCCCTTTTCTATCCTTGTTCTTTTGTGTTCTCATGTTAGGTGAGATTTGTTTAAAAAAACAAGCGAAAAAGGTCCGACATATATATGTCGACGATTGGACTATAAGAGTCGCCAGTTGGTTTTTTAACTGGTTGTACCAACACAACCGATAAAAGGTTTGCACATTGACCCAGTGCTGTGACACTGCTAAACGGGTCTGTGAAACCGAAATTCATTAGGGTCCGGGGACTTGCTTATGCGGAGGGAAGGTGTTAGGCACCCCCGACATCCGTGTTGCTATGGTGACCGCCACTTTTCAAGAAACTGTTATATGAATGTGTATGTGTATGGGTCAATATACTGTTATTTGGAAGTAGTGCGAGGCTTCGTTCGCACCTATATACACAGGGTTTGAATTTATGTAAAAATTCAGTTTTAAACAAGATATAGCAGTGATGTTTGTAAAAGAGGTTTTTCAAACCCTTATGCTCAATAGCAATTGAGACCTTTTGCCCTTCCATTTTATTAAATGTTCGGCTTGATTGCTTTTATTTTCGAGATGTGAAGCATTGTCGAGAAAATAATATACAGAGCAGTGCCGAACTCCTTGTGGGCATGAAAACTATCTGAGGAAATCCAAACACCATGAATAAATTTACAAGATGCTTACAGCTGAAAATGTCCATCACGGGAACCGAATCTAGATTCAGCAACCTGAATCTATGATCACATGATTTCTAGGCTCACATGATACCGCAGTTTATATGAAAACTGTAAGCAGTTATATATATAAAAGCTGTAAATTTCTATATACGGACATGATCACCAACCACGAAGCACCTCCATGGGGGATCGAAAATATAAATATATAAAAGCGGTAAATATATATATAGAGACAGGATCAACCACCACGAAGCACCTCCATGGGGGATCAGAAATGTAAATAAAGCTGTAAAAGCAATCAACCACCACGAAGTAAACTCCAGGCGGGACGAAATGTACAAAAAGCAGTAAAAACGATCAACCGCCAAGAAGTAAACTCTAGGCGGGACGAAATGTAATATATATATATATATATGTATATATATACAAAAGCAATTAAACGCTTCAGACATAAGTCTAGGCTCAATCGAGGCATAACTCGATAATGTTAGTCCATATATATATATATATATATATATATATATATAAACTGAAATGAAATCACGAACCGAAGTCCGGGCATACACATGCAACACGACTCTCAACGTGAAGAATAGTGTGCAAAGTTGAAGAGAAAGGCTTTAAAGTGTGTAAGAAGGCTTACAGTGGGCTTCCAAAGAAGACTTCTATAGATTTAAGTGGATGAACACTCGGCTCCCGCCGGTAAAAAGTAGCTATATATGAGCTTACAAGTGTTTAAAATAAGAAAGCACTCAGTTTAGGGTGTGTACAGAGCAAATTGGACAGGGCTTCCTCGCCTTTTCTATCTACAAAATGGCCACCCCAAGCCCTCTATTTATAGAGGGGGGAGTCGCAGGTGTACCTGCTGCTGCCCGGGGTGCCCCGGGCTCCACGGGTCTTGCCATCTCAAAATACGTGCACGCATGTAACGTGGTGTCCGCTCGAACTTTTAGAACTTCAATCTGGGCATCCGACTGAGGTGTATAAGACCTATTTCGGATCGTCGTTGTCGAGAGTTACACAATGACATGGGATTAGAGATTGTACGAAGTCAGGAAGATGGGACCATGCCTTCTGATCTTCAAGCTTCAAATTCTATCCGTTACCTTGCGCAATAGTCACTTGGGATTGGACTTCCTTGGTTCTTGTGGGACATTGCTGTGTAGAAATGTATGTATGAGATGTTGAGACGGTGCGATGTGGCGTTAAGATGGCAAGATGACGACTTTGCCCCTCACCAGGGTTATCTCCGGCTTGGGCTGATAAAGCAGACATTGCTCAGGGTTATCTCTGAGATTGGATTGCTGCAAGTGTTGAAGGTCCTCAGTGTCATCTTTGAGGTGTGCCTGTCTTCTCGGGGTTATCTCCGGGTCTTGTACCGAGTGCCTCAGTGTGAGTGCCGAGTGTTTTGAAGCTGTTTGCATGGCTTTGAAACAAGAATTTTCAGGGTTATCTCCGGAACTGCAATTACACTCCTTGGGGTTATCTCCAAGGTTAGCATTGCTATTCCCGGTGTCGGGACTGAGACTGGATATCTCGGAGTTATCCCCGGGATGAATCGGCCTTCTCCGGTGGAATTTTCAGTATTGAAACTGCATGTCTCGGGGTTATCTCTGAGGTTGGAGATGATACTCCCTGTGTGTGTTCCGGGGTTGAAACTGAACTTTCGGTAGTATCTGGACTGGATATGAGCTGTCTTCCAGTGTTATCTCTGAAAGAAGAATCTGCCCTCCTGTAATGTCAGTAACAGTTGTGCAAAAAATTTTGAGTGTCTACAGTTATTGCCTAAGGTTTTTTCCCCCACCTAAGGTTTATAAACCTAGCTCTGATACCAACTTGTGACAGCCCCAAATTCGGGTACTTTATTCCCACAGGATTTGGTGTTCACTGTCCAAACATTCATTTCTAACTACCCAAATTAAATAAAAAATTAAATAATAAATCTTCCCATTAAAGGGTTACATAACTTAAACCAATATATATCCCAGGTTGTCTAACCTTTAAACATTCATTAAATGCGGAAAAATAATTAATTACATCACATAATTAAAAACTAAGTCTGAAAACTTAAGTCTCAACAAATTAATAAGTCTTCAACACTTGTTCATCAACTTGCCTTTCCCCTTACTAGTGGTTGGCTCATCAACCTTCTCAACTTTAGCTGTAATGGTTATATATATGTAAGAGTGAGTAAAACAAATGCTCATTTGAAAGGACATAATAACTGGCAATGAATAAGCTTAATTGAATTGAACAACATTCTCTATTAACGATAATCAAAAACTAAATTTTTAATTCATCTGAGGGTCACAAAACCATGAACTATGTCCCAAGTTATAAGTTTTTCAGCTTAAACCCTTAACAATCATTAGACTATATGGGCCTTTCTTTCCCATACTTAGGGTGATCAGCCATTGGCACCATGTATTGTGTACAGACATCTAAACACTTCTGTGTAAATAATCCCCTATAATAGGCTTGTTCATCTCAGTTTTAAAATACGAGTCCACACATCAAAGGAAGTTTGGTTTGGATAAGTTTCAAGGGAAATTTAGAGTTCAATGTACATCAACTAAGGATTAGTTGAATCAAAAGTTTAATGACAATGCAAGGGTTCAACAATGACATAATATAGAGTAGTTATGAACCATAAATGAATAGTGTAATACATCAAAGACATGCTTTAAGAATAAAGTTCAAAGCATTGAAAAGATATAATAAACCTTGCTTGAACAAAAATGGTAAGCTAAGGTTACATTCTCCAATAAGGAAACATAATTAAGAACTTTATTCAATAGAATTCAAGAACTAGCATAATTTATAAACAAGATAGGATAGCAAACTTGTATAATTGTATTCAAAGTAGGATAAACTCAAATAAGGTTTATAGTTAGGGAAAATGCTTAAAATAAGAGTAGGGTTCAGAAAACTTGCTTTGCGTGTAAGCTAAATAGTATAACTTGATTCTCAATATCCTATACACATGTCATCATGACTGTAAGACCCCAACTTATTAATGAATAAAATCAAATTTTCTCTAAATATTATTGTGAATAATAAGGGGTTAATTTGATATAATACTTTGGTTATGGGTGAAATGTGCAAATTTTGCAAAATAAGCAAGTGGTTATAAAATATTCATTTTGTCGGGGAATATTCATTTGGTCGTGGAATATTCTTGCTGTCAGGGAATATTCGTACGATGGCGCAGCCTTGTGTGGGCCCCATAACGGAAAGCGATTGGATGAAGAAAACGACAAGTATAAGTTATTTATAAATAACGGCGTAGTTGTTACCGTTAATACTGTTGGAATACCCGGCGGTTAAAATACAGTAGCACACGGTATTGCACCAATTATTGATTCTTACGTAAGAAGGCACTACTCAATAATTGTTACAGTAGTTATTGTTCAATATTTTATTTTATTGATTCAATAATTGTTGCGTTGATATTTTATATTATTGTTGTTTCAATAATTGTTGTTGCACAGTATTTTCCATTATCAGATCAATAATTTATATTATTTGAATAATATTATTAGATAACATTATTGGCAATGTCTAGAAAGTTCTGTCTAAGGAGAAGTTTGGTCATCTAATTGCGCGCCAGTAAGGAGAAATCCTTATTGGAAAGCCCCCTCTTTCCTGGGAACGGTCTGGTTGTCATAAATGTGATTCTGTAATATTATTTGTGAATAATTAATTATTGATTCATATGATAAGGAAATATTTATTTTATGTGGATATAAATGAGGGATATATTTTTGTGGTTAAAAATGAAGGAGTTAATGTTGAGATTTTTATCAGTATTTTTGTCGGAATGGAGGTATTAAAAATCAGGGTTTTTGAGATATTTTGCGGGGGTTATAATTTTTAATCCGACCGTTGGATCGTGGTAATTTTTGGATATGTTATACATATATAAGTTGAGTATATGTCCACAAATTTGAACCGTTAAAAATGAACGTATGATTTATTATGAATTTTACGAGATGACTGGTTCAGAAATTGTTGAATTTTCGGAGTTTATCATTTTGATGGAAAATTCTAGAATTTGTGGGCCCCACTCTTGGTTGGTGAAGAAATGTGCTGAGATTTTTATTCAAATGTGGTGGGTGTGAATAATAACAGGTAAAGCCATCAGGTTGTAGGTTAAGTCTGCTTCGGCGTGCTAACATTTTCCTATAAATAGAGGGCTAAGTTAGAATTGAAAATCACACCAGAAACAAGTTTCTCTCTTTCTGTCTCTAGATTATTTAGTGTATTTTGTGAGTATTTAAATATTTTGAGAGTTTCTATTCATCAGAGCAAGTTTCTTTCAGCCTTATACCAGTATTCCGACTAGAAGTACTGATTTTTTGAGGTAAGAGATATTATTTTCTTCTTAAATGATATTATTTTCTTCAATATCATTATGCTGAAATATTAACATGTGTTTTTATCAAATTTGAAACTTTTTGTGTCGGAGTTACTATTCACGTATACGTTACTATTCACGAATACGGCACTATTCATCGAAAAATAAATTTTTCCCTTTTTGTCCAAGATGTCTATTATGGTTACTATCTTTGATTGTATCCATGTTTTGATCTTTATTTTTGAATTCTGCTTCACAATTGATTATTATGAAGTATTATTGGTCTTGGATAAACTGTTATACGAATCCCTACTATTTGTCCTTCTGTCTCACTGGATTCGTTCTCTTTAAGATATTTTTCATCATCCTCAGTCCTAAATGATGATATTACTGAATATCTTTGGCATGTAGTGCAAAGATGTATGATTACTTGATGAATATCTTTGGCCTGTAGTGCAAAGATGAACAAGTGTTGAGATGAACATGACTGACAGGTGATACAAATGAATATCTTTGGCCTGTAGTGCAAAGATGAATATTTGGATAAAGATAATTATTAATTGATGTTACAGGGATAAAATATTGATGATGGACTTTTAAATCTTAGAAGATAGTAGAATTCTTTCTCTACTTGATTCTTCTAATGGTTTGCTATTTCCACTGCAGTTGTTGATCTAAAACTTGTTGTCGATTATATTCTATCAGATTTTTCCCTGTTGAAAACTAACGATAATTTGTTGTATATTATCTTAGTCATAATATTCTTTACTGGGCTAGTTGAGCTCACCCTTTTCCTTTTTGTTCCATTTTTCTTCTCAGGAGGTGAGAACATAGCAGGATCTAGTCGGGATATGGAGTGATGGTTCTAGAAAGATGTTTTAGCAGTCCTCACTATTTCTGTAAAATAGTGTTTGAATAATTGTAATGAGGATTTATTTGAGTGTGAATATTGTCCAGAAGACAATATTTGTATTTAAACTCACAGTATGTGTTGTCGTATTTTGCACGACAATTGTATTATTGAAGTTGTAGTTTGCTTTCTGTACCATGTATTTGGCGACTTAGAATGGGTGTTGTATACCTATTTTGGGGCCGTCACAATGACATAATTAGTTACCACATAATCACGGTACATAACTGAATATCTGTTTCATTTATAATTCTTAGTCTTAGGTTTAACCACATGGTTAATCCACACTTCTCATTTATTAACACCAATTTTCAGTTATCACTTAACTCATTAATTACTAATAATAATTTTCATATTTGGTATTATAACAACACCACAACATGACTAATCACATTTTATAGTCGTAAGATCACACTATATTAAAAATCAAATTTCTGGTCAAACTACTAACTGGCACTGCAGCGCCCCAATTTGTACTGAGGACCGGTGTTGTAGCACTGGTCTGGTGCTGCTGCACTCAACATAACTAAAAGAAAACATGAATATTCTGTCGATCTTTTAGTTAGAGATATCTATCCTTGACCGAACTAAACTCGACGGAATGTTTGGTCGAGATTAAGATATTATCAACTGAATTGTATTCGTCGATAATATTCTGTCGAGTCTAAACCTGCCACGTGGCATCTCATAAAAAATAGAAGGGGCTTAATTTTGACGGAATTCCGTCGAGGATATACTTATTCCGTCGAGGTTAGTCTTTTTTTTAATATTTATTCTGTTTTGGCAATATCCAGGGTAATAACCCACAGTTTTTGTACCTATAAACCTGTTTTTTTCCCAACAGCACATAAAATATAACTATAATCCAAGGCCAACAATAATAATATTTCCAAGGTCAACATGAATATGAATTACCGAGGCCAACGTGAATGTGACATTAAACTAAAGTTCTAATCAACTAAAGTATATCAAATATGAATTTAAACTAACGTAAGTATGTCAAACTAAAGTAATGATAATTAAAAGCTACAATACGTCAAAAATCAACTAAACTATATAAATTTACATCACATTAAGCTACAAACTAAAGTAAATATGTACAAATCATCTACAAAACTAAGTCACGGGCCGTCGTTGTTGCCTCTTTTTTGGTTTAACAAAATGGACTCTAACTCATGCAAGTATACACGGGTCAACAAGTAGTACAGAGTAAGAAAGTATCGATCCCACGGAGAAAGGTGAATAAATATAAGCTATCATGCAACAACCTAATCACTATTTTTATATGCTCAAACGATCAATTAACTAAATAAATTGATATCTAAATTAATTATCAACACAAAAGTAATAATTACTAAAGTAAGGCAATTAAATGGGATCCTAATATCATTTAATGTTTCATCTAAAATGCAAGCCTCATGTTATGTTTAATTATTTATTATGGAAAGCTAGTCAAGAGCACAAAAGTGGAACATAACCATCTTTCAATGAACTATGTCCAATTTACACAAAATCCACGATTGATAGAATTCATGTAAGCATCACAATTACCAAACTCACTATATGTCTATGTGAATTTATAACAATAATGATTTTAAGTACAAGCTCTCTTAATGACTAACAAGTGAACCGGTATATGCCTATTAGGATAACAAATCACAAAACCTAATACAAGTCAGTTTCACGAACATATGCCAGTATGATTTAATCTATACTTATATTTCATTTTCCAAATCCATACAAGTAATTAAAGTGAATGGTGATCAAGCATTCAAGCATTTAGCACAACCATAATGGGTAATCCACTGTTAAATATGCAACATCACAATCAGGCATACATGTTAGACTACACATTAAAATCCATTAGAATCCCATAATGGAATTTAGTTAATTTCTGAACCAACAACCATTATGGGATTAAAGCAAATCATTGATATGAATAATGTAGACAAGAGATTAAAGAGAATTGAGAGATCAAATCTATTAAATCCTGCTGCAAAGTCTGTTTCCAGGCTTGATTAAAGAGAATTGAGAGATCAAATCTGTTAATTCTTGCTGCAAATTCTGTTTCCAGTCTTGTTCAAATCCATAAAATGTCTCCAAATTGAAAACTAATATTATTAAGCAATCAAAATAAAGAGAGGAGCTTAAAGTAGTAATGAGAATGCTCTAACCCTCTCTAGAGAGAACTGAACCTAAGAATAATGATAACAAAAACTCTAAAACCACGTCCCTAGTAACCAACCATATCGTCTCAGATAACAAACACACTCAAATTTCAAATTACAAAAAGTCAGCATTTTAAATTAAATATGATTGGCACGGTCGCGCGGTATTATACTGCGTTTTGGGTGCGAGCGCGCTATGGAATTCTCTGGCGTACGCATGGCGCGGGCGCGCCGTGACCTTTGGATAATGGAGCGCGGCCGCGCGGTATGTGTTTTTGTGTCTGCATTTCATCTGGCGCGGGCGCGCCATGTTAAGCTTTAATGGCAGCGCGGTCGCGCTGCTGCTGCTTCTTGTCTGCTATGTTTGCTGCTATTTTTTGCTACTTGCTTGCTCTTCATTTCCTCACTTCTTCACTTCACCATCTATTAATCCTCTAATTGTTCTCCTCATTTGCTAAAGACCAGCTTGCCATGTTAATGCTATCTCCATGCCAATCCATGTCATTCCATGCCTTAAGTTGTTATAAGAGTTCCAGCTATGCATACTGCAAAATAAACACAAAAAATAAATAAAACTTAATAAAACTACTTAAGTTGAGCATAATTCTAGCAAGTTGGTAACCAATAAGTAGGTATAAAACCTACTTATCAAATACCCCCAAACTTGAACTATTGCTTGCCCTCAAGCAATGCACACAAAAATAAAATAAATAATGTAACTACATACAATTCAAACTACACTATGATGCAAATGAGTCCTAAGATTTCCAGCCAAATTGGAATTCCAATCAAGTGTGCCTCAGAGAATTATCTAGATTCAAGAATAAAGTATTAAACTATGCTATAGACATAACATCATACAATTAAATAATCCAAACTCACTATAAAGATGTTGTGTGTGTGATGTGTTCACAAATAAGCTTAACAGAGGTAAAGACTACATATGTTATATTTCTTAAGAAAGAAAATTTAAGTTTAAATCAAGAACTACGTATACAAATGAAACATCAAGTACTCCAACACATCAATATAAACTAAGGTTCAACAATGGGTTTATTCTGCTTTATTTTTACTCACGAGGGCGATTTTTGCACTTTCCCACGGTGTTTATTGATTTCTTTTCTTTTTCCCATGACTGTGCAATGCCTCATTGCATTAGGCTAACAGTGCTACCCCTTAGCGAGCTTTCAACCAATGACTCCCAAACCATAAAGACCTTAGGGCGCTAGGTGTAAAGACAATCTCCTCGGGCGTACTTGCTCAAGCAACAAAGGCCCCGAAACAAGACTAGTCACGATAAGTTTTCAAAAAATTCTCTTTTTTTTAATATATAGCAAGCATACTCATGTGTTCCCAAAATTTGATTTTCAGTGTTTTTAAAGTCTATGTCCACTTCCTACACAATTCTATCTTTAACAACAAAATTTTCTACTCAGCAAGCAAACAAGTTATTCTTTTACCAACAAGCGTACATGAACACTTATGTGCTAACCGATAGCATCTAAATAGCAAGTATGAATCAAATCATGTATAACATTATAGCTAAGCTCAACTATCAACCAAATTCAAGAATTCATCAAATTTCTACATTCATCATTGGCTAAACTAAAATTCCATTAACTAGATACTTAGGATATGCAAATAAACAAATATCTAAAATAGAAAATAAGCAAGAAAAAAAAATCAGCACAATTAGCTAAACACAATAACATGCAAAAATTATACTAAACATGCAAAAATGATGCGAATTATGCTACATGCAATTAACTATAGGCTCTACACTACTAAACACCCAATAGCCCCAAACTTATAATTTTCATTATCCCTAATGAATGAAGGTAAAGGGTTATGAGAACACCCCTAATTATCAGCATGGCCACCCTCCTTGGGTGGTGAAGCTGGCAGTGGAAAAGGCACGACTGTCCCAAACTGAGGTCATTTTAGCATTTCTCTTTGCTGCGCAAAGGCCTCGGCTAATGACTGTGATAATCCATTTGTAAAGGCTAAAAAATTGTCATACATAGCATCCACTTTCCTCTCCAACCTTCGAAGGCGACGATCATCATTTTCAACAGTGGCATGAGCTGAAGTTTTTGCTGCAGTGGGATGTGGGGATGGTACCGAAGACGCAGCTGGAAGAATGAAACCTTTGCCCCTCGGATGTGGTTTACCTCCTGACCAATCCTCAAACTTGGCAATCGTGGCATGAGTGATGTCTTAACTTAGAAACTGCATTTGTGTATTGGCCCACGTGATTCCCGCTCGTGCATATAAATGAGCTACAACTGATGCATATGGAATGCTTTCTGTGGTGCTCCCCCTCATGTAGCGTAGCATATTCTGGTTAGGGAGATGATCCACATCAATATATTTGCATGTGACTATTCCCCATAAAATAATTGCTCGTTCGACTGTGATGTCATGTTGATGGGATGAAGGCATCAGTTTTGCACAGATAAATAAATTCCAGGCTTTAGCGTAGCGGTTAAGGGCTGAGCGTGGGAAATTTGTATGATGATTTATGTCAGGCTTCAAATTCCATTGCGTACCCGGTACGCATGAATCAGTGATAACCATGTCTAGGTCGGTCTCAAACCGTTCAGCCTCTACCCTGTTTGCACACCCAGTTGGTGGATCAGGTAAGTTGAACATGCCTCGAATCGCCCGGGGGCGATAATCCACTTGAACACCCCTAACATATGATAGTCCACTCATAGTCTCCTTCGCGTTGGCATAAAATTCACGTACAATGCCCATAGGTGAAGGCATGGGTGTAGACACCAATCCCATCCAACACCGTTCCATAATCATTACCAACAGCTCTCCATCCTCTTTCCTAGGCTTGAATCCACGCTCCTTTACAAATGTTTTTCAACTATCCTATAATACTCCATCTGAGCATTTAGGCTGACGAATTTGGTGAGGTTAACTATGTCCTCACTTTGGCTGCTTGAAGATGATGGGTCTGGAGTGAGTGAACGTGCTCTTTTTGCCCCATTGCAACTGATGAAGAGAACCCTAACTAAAGAGAAGGAATTGACTGAAAAAAATTCGCTCTGTATATTACCACTCCCAAACTTGCTTTTTTGATAAACTCTCACAAACCCTAGCTCTTTATCTGTAACTGAATGGATGTGTAGAAGAATTTGAATATGGGGAAGAAAACAGAATGCGTAGAATTTGTAGTGGGGTGAGGAGTTAAGATTTAAAAGGGAACCGTTTGGAGTATATGAAGAGATAAGCGTTGGTTTTGAAAAAGAAATGGGGAGACGCACGTTTAGAGAGTAGTAACTGATATAAGAGTTTGAGTGGTACACGTTTTTAAAATGTTCAAAATTATCTGCAACTGTGCTAGGACGCGGCCGCGCTGTGTTTATACCTACTGATGGCGCAGGCGCGCTGCTGCTATGACGCGTGCACGCTGGTGGTAAACTTGTAAAGGGCGCGGGCGCGCTGTGATCCAGAATGCGTCAGGCGCGGGCACGCCATAATTGAACTACCAAGTCGCGCGGCCGTGCTGCCCTGTAACCTGACAAGAACTAAGCTGCAATTGAAGTATGATATCAGTAGCGAATGACATTCTTCTTAAACCTACAAATAAAAGCATTTATATATATGAGATATACCAGATCCTCGAATCAAAATATGTCCTAAATAATATGTGAGAATGGATATACCCAAAAGAATGCTCTATATACTACTCCTAACCAAAATGATATGCACATTCAGCTCACAAAACTTATATAAAAAATTCTATATTAACAAGAATTAAATATGAAGATGAGAAACTAGACATGATTCAAAAAGAATTAAACAAGAGGTAAGGAGAGAAATAATGGGGTGCCTCCTATTAAGCACTAAGTTATAGTCAGTTAGCTTGACTATCTCTATTCTAATCATGTAGTAGAAAGAATTGAGGTGACCTTCTGCCTGTCAACCTCACCACCAAAATAGTGCTTAAGTCGCTGTCCATTGACCTTGAATGGCTTGTATGGGAACTTATCAAATATCTCAATCGCACCATGTGGGTAAACTGTCTTCACAGTGAATGGCCCTAACCACCAGGACTTGAGCTTTTCAGGAAAAAGTTTAAGTCTTGAATTAAATAATAGCACTATTTACCCTGGTTCAAACACTCTTTCCATAATCTTGCGGTCATGCCATCTCTTCACCTTTTCTTTGTATAGCTTTGAGTTCTCGTAGGCTTGCAATCTAAATTCGTCCAGCCCATTGAGTTGGAGTAGAGTTTTTCTCCTGCAGCCTTCAAGTCAAAATTCAGCTTCCTTATTTCCCAATACGCCTTGTGTTCGAGCTCTATGGGAAGGTGACAAGCCTTTCCATATACCAGCGAAAATGGTGACATGCCCAACGGTGTCTTATAAGCAGTCCTGTAAGTCCATACAACATCATCTAGCTTAAGTGATTAGTCTTTCCTTGTGTCCTAGATCTCAAAGGGAGTTGGGATAAGTACCTACCATTGGTGGAATTCTCCTACAACAACAGTTATCAGGCGAGCATAGGTGTGGCTCCATTCGAGGCGTTGTATGGAAGAAAATGTCGTTCTCCAGTATGCTGGGACGAGGTGGGTGAAGCAACATTATTGGGACCAGAGTTGGTACGCATTACTACAGAGAAGATCCAAACGATTCGACAACGTATACAAACGGCACAAGATCGACAAAAGAGTTATGCGGATCTTCATCGGAAGGACGTGGAATTTAATATTGGGGATCATGTATTGTTATGTGTTGCACCATGGAAGGGAGAGTTACAAGATTTGGGAAGAGAGAAAAGTTCAATCCAAGATTTGTTGGTCCATTTGAGATTCTTGAGCGAATAGGAAATGTGGCATATAGACTCGCATTACCTCCAAGCATGTCTCGTGTTCATAATGTTTTTCACATATCTATGTTTCGTAAATATGTTAAAAACCCGAACCACATTATTGAGTTAGAACCAGACGAGATAGCTGAAGATTTAACGTACGAGGAGGTACCTGTTAAGATCTTGGATAGGAAAGAGCATGTCCTACGCACGAAGGTTATACCACAAGTTAAGATTTTGTGGAGAAACCATGCTATTGAAGAAATGACCTGGGAGTTGGAATCAGAAATGAAAGCGAGGTATCCTCACCTTTTTGAAACATCAGGTACGTACGTCAATTTCGAGAACGATATTTTATAAGGAGGGGAGGTTGTAAGACCCCAACTTATTAATGAATAAAATCAAATTTTCTCTAAATATTATTGTGAATAATAAGGGGTTAATTTGATATAATACTTTAGTTATGGGTGAAATGTGCAAATTTTGCAAAATAAGCAAGTGGTTATAAAATATTCATTTTGTCGGGAAATATTCGTTTGGTCGTGGAATATTCTTGCTGTCGGGGAATATTCGTACGACGGCGCAGCCTTGTTTAGGCCCCATAACGGAAAACGATTGGATGAAGAAAATGACAAGTATAAGTTATTTATAAATAACGGCGTAGTTGTTACCGTTAATACTGTTGGAATACCCGGTGGTTAAAATACAGTAGCACACGGTATTGCACCAATTATTGATTCTTACGTAAGAAGGCACTACTCAATAATTGTTACAGTAGTTATTGTTCAATATTTGATTTTATTGATTCAATAATTGTTGCGTTGATATTTTATATTATTGTTGTTTCAATAATTGTTGCTGCACAGTATTTTCTATTATCAGATCAATAATTCATATTATTTGAATAATATTATTAGATAACATTATTGGCAATGTCTAGAAAGTTTTGTCTAAGGAGAGGTTTGGTCATCTAATTGCGCGCCAGTAAGAAAAAATCCTTATTAGAAAGCCCCCTCTTTCCTGGGAACGGTCTGGTTGTCATAAATGTGATTCTGTAATATTATTTGTGAATAATTAATTATTGATTCATATGATAAGGAAATATTTATTTTATGTGGATATAAATGAGGGATATATTTTTGTGGTTAAAAATGAAAGAGTTAATGTTGAGGTTTTTATTAGTATTTTTGTCGGAATGGAGGTATTTAAAATCAGGGTTTTTGAGATATTTTGCGGGGGTTATAATTTTTAATCCGACCGTTGGATCGTGGTAATTTTTGGATATGTTATACATATATAAGTTGAGTATATGTCCACAAATTTTGAACGTTAAAAATGAACGTATGATTTATTATGAATTTTACGAGATGACTGGTTCAGAAATTGTTAAAATTTCAGAGTTTATCATTTTGATGGAAAATTCTAGAATTGGTGGGGCCCCACTCTTGGTTGGTGAAGAAATGTGCTGAGATTTTTATTCAATTGTGGTGGGT
>CM029015.1:169526761-169741478 GCA_016801055.1 Panax notoginseng | reverse complement strand
CTTGTAAATCATATTTATAGTGTTTGGACATCTTGTCATGGCTTGCATGGCTATAAGGAGTCTGACACTTATATGTCTATTATTTTGTCGAAGATGCTTTGCATCTCGAGAATAAAATCAAAACAAGCTGATAACGAAATAAAATGGGAAGTATCAAAGATCTCAATTACTTTGCGAGCACAAAAAATTCTATTTTTTAAAACATCATTTCTATGTATGTTGCTTAAAATTGGACTTTTTATACAAATCAAACCCTTTGCATATAGGTGCAAACGAGGCATAACACTACTTCCAAATAATGTACTTAGGCCCAATCAACCATGCACACTTCAAATAAATTAGGGAATTGAACAGACGCGGTAACCGCGTTTTCACGGAAGTCGGGAGATGCCTAACACCTTCCCTTCACTTAATCAAGCCCCCGAACTCTATGAATCTCGATTTCTAAGGCATGTTAAACATAATCTAATAATTGGGCCTTTGTGTAAACTGTTGGAAAATTGCATATTTAAATTTGATGTTCAAAGTAAATATTCATGCTTATTTGTAAAGTCCTTCAAGGAATACATGTACAAGGATTTAGTGGTAGATCAAACTTGTTAGGTTGATCTGAACTTTAATGTTTATCATTCACTAAATGAATGTATAGAAGAAAAGATCAAAGCTATTAGGTTGATCTATATCTTGAAATGTAATAGATAGGCTTCAACAGAATCGTAGTCTGTTGAGCTAGTTAAGAGATTACAGAAGCCAAGGCAGAATCGTAGAGCATCGAGAAATCATAGTCTGTCTACTTTGGATAGCCTCTCCCCGAATCGTAGAGTGGTCTAAATGCCTACCGAGTCAACTCAAGAATCGTAGTGCGCTCTCGGAAGCGTAGAGTATGCAAATCAAGCAAGCGAAGATCGTAGTCTACCAGTACTTAAGAAAAATTGTAGTGTTCTTATATACTAGTATCGGTTCAAGCACTAATATTGCAAAACACCACGATCATGATCGTAGTGTATCATCTGTCTACATCAGAAGCACCCTATATACAAATCAGATGCAGAAGTACGAGATAAACAAACACACAAAAAAAATGCTGAAGAACACAACAACGCTCAACTCTACGATCTGAAGAGAAAGCTTGCTCAGCTACTCAGTTCTTTCGAACACAAGCTTAACGACAACTGAGTAGCACCATTCAAGAACTCAACTATCATTAAGTGAAGTAAGAAGTGCCAAGTCTGTTGGACTTGAAGAGTTCTAAGTGAACTAAGAAGTTCGAAGTCTACTGAACTTGAAGAGTTCTAAGTGAACTACGAAGTTCCAAGACTGCTGGTCTTGAAGGAATCTAAGTGATTCAAAGATTGTAAAAACATCCTTAGTGGATTTCCTACTCAAGGAGTAGAAGAGTGGACTAGGAGCATTGAATGCTATGAACCCCTTAAATTCTCTATGTCTTTTATATTCTCGCTTTAACTGCTATACTTGTTATAACTGCCTGTTAACTACTAACTCTGTTTATCTTAAAGTGGAACAATCAAATCACATATTTCGCTGAAATTGATTAACAATATCTGACAAAGAATTTTGAAAATATCTATTCAACCCCCCTTCTAGATAACTATTGTGCCTTTGGGAACTAACATAAACCTTTTCAATTTTGATTGAGTTAGTACAACCATTTCACTACCACCAACTGGTGACTCTGAATTTTCAAATCGTTGACATTTTGTGTCAGACTCTTTTCAAACTCGCCCTTTCAAATAAAATTCAACACATAGAAAACATAAAGGGTAAACAAGATGAATTCCAAAGAAAGGAAATTTTTTCCCGACGTCGACTGATGGCGACTCCGCTAGGGACAGTAGATGGCTTAAGCTGCATTTCAAACTTTTCAAAAATCCCTTCGTATCTACTTCTGTGTGAATGTTATGTCTTTACATTAAATGGATGTGAATGGATGCTTTATTTACCGCACTTTAATGCCTCACACAATCCATGCATTTTGTATTAGTGCATCGCATAATGTCATCATTTTATACGGTTAGACATGATGTGTGTGAATGTATGTTGTGTGATTCCTCTACCAAGAGGCAAACCCATCGGTGTTTTATTACTGGACTCAACGGAGAATAATCTTGCGAGGCTTAGGAAAGGCACCACTTAGATCCGCTCCAATTGAAAGATCAGATTAAATTTCCATCTAGTAAATTGCGATGATTTGGGAACCTTCATTCCGAAAAGTCGTGAGAGTAGCCTAAGATAGGTCAGCCTCTGATAAACTAATCGCGAAGGGTAGTCTCTTTATGCCTTTCCCTTTCAAATCCCATGTAAATTCTGATTCAATGTAAATTACAAATTCCATGTAAATAAAAGAAAGATGTAAATATACATTCCATTCCCTATCAAAAACTGTCATGCTATCCTGTCATCAAAATAACTGACATCTGTTTTATAGGAAAACATTAAAAATGTCCTAAAATAGACACATTGCATAACATACAGACTATTAATGTTTACCAAGATTAAACTACATATTCTTTTTGTAAGGAAATAATTGGTCCCATTACCTATTCAAAGTCCAAAAATGCTCTAAGCCCACCTTCAAACATGGCTGCAAGTGCTTGACCTAAATCTACTCCTTTTTCTCGAGAGGAGTTCGAGGGACTAAGAAACCAGATAGCAAAATTAGCTGTCTTTTTGAAAGAAAAAAACAAACAGACTCAGGGTCAACAAATACCCACTCAAATAGAATCCTTTGCACAGGGAGGAAGCCAAGGTACTAACAAGAAAGAAAAGGAAGTACAGATACCTGAATCTCCAATCCATGAAAAATCCAACAAAACCCCTGAAATCACCAATCTTAAAGAAGATCAAGAAACTGGTAATATTCGAAAGAAAGTTCAGCAAATGGAAGAAACAATCCGGTCAATCAAAGGGACTGGAGCGTATGGAAGCGTGACTTATTCAGACCTTTGCATCTTTCTTTGGGTTCTTTATCTAGACAAGTTCAAAAATCCTGATTTTGAAAAATATGACAGATTGGGAGATCCTTACACTCATTTAAAAGTGTTCATTGGGGAACTTGGATCCTATGCCAAGGATGAAAAATTGAGAATGCAATTATTTCAAAAAAGTATAATTGGAGAGGCCAGAGCATGGTATGCCAGATTGGACAATTCTAAAATCCATAGCTGGGAAGAACTAACCCATGCTTTTCTAAACCAATACAGTTTCCAATCACAAATGGCTCCAGATATATATTAAATTACTAAAGTTAAAAAGCAGAATAATGAGTCATTCAGAGAATATGCCCAAAGATAGAGACATCTGGCTGCTCAAGTAATCCCATCAATGATAGAAACTAAGATGGTAATGACCTTCATTGACATACAAGAAGCTCCGTTCTATGAGAGGGTCCTGGCAGGTATAGGAAAACCATTCTTAGAAATGATTAAACACAGAGAAATGGCTGAGATGAGGTTAAAGTTTGGTAAGATTAAAGACCTCATTACTTTAGAAGTCGTGGCTGAGCACATTCAAGCTGGAAATTATGGGAATAACCCTCGGAGGGTTCATAAAAAGAAATAAGAAGATGTATCCTTGGTGCTGCAAGGATAAACTCAGAGAGGAAATTAAAACTTGCCCATTCAAAGGAAAAATTATTCCCCTTTTCAAGCATTTGCACAACCCTCAAATCCTCCATTACAAAAAGTTAGAGAGGTCAGACGTCAAAGAGTTTTCACACCCTTAGGGGACTTATTAGAAAATATATTCAAGCTTCTGATAGCACAGAAGAAAATTATTCAACTCCTTCCTCCAACCAATCCAAGTGGAAGAAATTTTGATACAAGCAAGAAATGTGCTTATCATTTTGGAGCTCCGGGACATGATACCCAAGAATGCTGGTCTCTCAAACATAAAATTCAGGATCAGATAAACAGTGGTGAGATTATGTTAACAAAACTAGAACAACCACATGTACAAGATAACCCTCTACCTCAACATAAGGAAGAGAATGTCAATATGATCAACAGAGGGAGTGGAAAAAAATTCCAATTACCTCAAATATGTAGGTGATTCTTCCTAAACCAGTAAAGATAATTCTGATAAGTGGGATTACTCAAAATTCCAGTTTATGATAGAGCAAGAAATGAAGTCTATCAAAGAATGGGTTAATCAACTGGCAGAACTGGTGATACATCAGCACCAAGTAACTCGGCATCTGATCAGTTAGGGGCATACAAGTCTCCTCTCCATTATCACAAGGAATCAATAACAAGTGCAAGAGAATGAAACTTTGGAAGAAAAATTGGCATGGACAACAAGATCCCAGGCTCATCGAGACTATGCAGACCAAAGGAAGTTCACTCCTTTGGGTCAACCAATGGAAGAGATTTTTGTAGATATTGATCAATGAAGGGAATATCACAGTACTTTTACATCCAATTAATCCATGTTCTAAGAAATTTGATGCTACCGAAATCTGTCAATACCATTCCAATACTCGAGGTCATAGCACTGACAGTTGCTGGGCACTTCTTCATCTAATCTAGAATATGATTGACAATGGTGACCTGAAAATGGAAAATAATGATACTGTATTGCCTGAAGAAGAGAAGATATTTCCTCTAGGAACACATAGATGGAGGGAAGTTATAGTAGTCATATCATTTGAAGGAGACTTGTCTACAACACCTCTTGCAATCCAAGGAATGAAGGTCAAAAGAGTAAAGAACCCTTTGAAGGTGGCTGCACCAGAACCATTGGTGTTGCCATTCAGGCTGTAGTATCCAATTATCAACCTGAAAAGAGTCTTATGGAACTATGGGGAGGATGAGGGATCAACTTCAAATCAAACTTCTACCATATGAAAGGAAGACCTGCTGTATCTACCTCAACGAGTAATGAAGCCAGTCATCAAATCCAAGGAGAAAGTGCCCAAGGAGAAAGTGGAAGAATTCCTCATAATTGTAATAACCACAAATTTTAAGTCACTTTGTAAATATATTATTGATATTGTAAATTTTGTGTCATATAGTGATTAAATATATATTGTATGTGTTGATATATATACTTATTGATTATATGAATTGAATTAAAAAGGGAAGCTAATAACCTAATTATACATTAGGTGAGGTAATTAAATAACCTAAATGTTATGGTATTAAAGAAATTTTAGTATTTAAAATGTATACTAACCTAAGAGGTTAATTTTATTCATCTCAATTGCTTATTTATTTTAAACCTAATTAAAGCATACCTAATTAGGTTATAAGTTAAAGGGTCATGAGTAAGTATTTAAATCCCAAAAGATGGGAATAGAAACCCTAAATAAATAATTAGGGTAAGAGAGATTAAAAGTAATGGACTATGTTACTCACATGGCCCAAATAATTAATTAGGAAGCCCAAAGGAATTAAATCAAAGAACCTATCCCTAGCCCAATTATTGAAGGACATTTTAGGTATTTGATTAATCAAATTGGGCATAAAAATAAATAAAGCAAAAATGGCTAGTTGATTTGATACTTGAGTTTCCATAAGTGGTAAACTAATCTCTTTTTATCTTAAGCTCTTACACAAAGTACATGGGTGTCAAGCTCCCATTGGTGGGAAATCCTAATCTAGATTACATGTAATCATAAAAGATAAGATGATGGTTATTGCCTAGAGGGTAAAAGAAATATGGGGGATATTAGTATAGATATAGATTTTATATCTATACTAATATACTAATACCCTCATTTCATTTCCATTCCATCTCATTCTCTGCCAAGCTAAAAGAAAAAAAAGAAAACAAGAGAGAGAGAGGGCCGAAATATTGAGAGGAAAAGAGAGGAGAGATTTCATCATTCATGCACCCAAAGTTCCTTAACTACTTTGGCAAGATAAGAAGGATTGCTAGAAAATCAAGGTAAAGATCTATCCTAGTTCATTCTTTCTTAGTTTATTTTATTTTCAATGTTTTAGAGCAGTAATGTTCTAAGAATTAAGAACCCTTAGATATTTATGTTTCATGTGAGGATCTAACCCTCTTGAGTGTTAGAATGAAGATCCAAAGGAAGAAAATGAACTAATGTTCATAAAAGGTGAAAAACCCTAGCTTTTTCTTCACTTGGATCCTTTATAACTTGAGATCACACCTCCGATTTGTGATCTATCAAAGGGTGGTGCTAGATATGTAAGTTACCTAGTAAACCCAAGAGGTAGATCCCTAAACCACTGATTTTTTCAGCCATGGGGGCTGGTGGAGCCAAAACAGTCCACTATAGAACAAAACTAGTGGATAGTTTCTGTCCACTTGCTACCAAGGGCAGTTTCGTTAACTTTCTGCACTTTATAAATTTGGGGAAAAATTAGGGGGGTACCTTGATGAGTTATCTACATGTAGGAAAAAGAATGGGCACATTTTGATGTATAGAATGAGAGGAATGGCCTTTACTGTAAATGACTCTTTAAAAAGAAAACCTGAATAATTCCTTGTTTATAACTGTGAAACATCTGCAATTTTTACAGTAAGTTAGTATATGTTATGAGAGCATTCCCTGAAAATTTCAGAATTTTTTGGGTAAAACGCAATTTATTAAAAATGTAACAAGATCAGGGTGTTTTAGGCACTTTAAAAATAGTAAAACAAGTTCTAAAATTCCAGGAAAATTTGAGAAATAGTATTAGGTCATACACTGTCCAAATCAAGAAAAAAAGAATTTTTTGAATCAGTTTGGTATTTTTCCTAAAAATGATGAAGTTATGAATAAAAAGAAATAAATAGTTAAATGATGTCATAAATAAGGAAAATGTGATTTTAATGCTTGACTACTCCTAATATATAATATTCTGACTATTTGAGGGTATGTGATAATTTAAAATAAGAAGTAGTATTTATGACCTTTTATGGGTATTAAATAAGTGGTTTCATAAAGGGTGAACAATTAGAATAAATTGTTTATTGGCCTAATAAATTATTAAAATGTTATTATAATATTTATAATATTAGAATTTTATATTTTTAAATAAGTAAGAATATTGAAATTGAAATTTATTTAAAATATTATTAGATTAAAACCTTTATAAATGATTAAAATATTATTAAATGACTAATAAAATTAGATTAAAATATTATTAATATAATTAATAATATTAGAATAAAATATATTAAAAGATTAATAATATTAGATTAAAGTATTATTGGATGATTAAAATATTATTAAATACTTAATAATATTCAAAATTAAATGTTATTAAAATATAATAGCATTAATAAAAGAATAAAATATTATTAAATAATTATTAATATTAATACATGAATAAAGTATTATTAAAAGGTTAATAATATTAGTAAGCGAATAAAGTATTATTAGTTGATTAATAATACTAAGGAGTAAGTAAATTATTATTAAAAGTACTAATATTGGACGAGTTTAGGATAATATTTACGTAATAGTAATATTATAAAGGGATAATCATGTTACTAAGGAATTAATGTAATAACTAATATTTAACTGTGTGACTAATTATTAGGTAATTTAATATAGAGCAATGGTATATTATTTTGCTAATCGGAAGGTCAATTATAGGTTTTTCGAAGGAAGGTAGATAGACGGCTAACCGGAATATATTTATTTTCATAGCAGTAGACTACAGACAAGGCAAGTTTCCTAACTCAAACTCGATTATTATTTTTCAAGCATGTTAGTGGATTATTCTTGTTGATTATTCCACATCTATGATTATTATTGAATATTCACAATTATTGCAAGTTTCCTAACTCAAATTCAAGTTGTTATTTTTCAACATGTTAGTGGATAATTATTGTTGATTATTCCACATCTATGATTATTATTGAATGTTCGCAATTATTGCAAGTTCCCTATTCTGAGACTTTACTTTTTGCAAGCACTTTATTTGAGCTTGAGTTTTAATTCTCAAGCATGTGCTAAGTGGTTTAATTATGTAAAATTATTCCACATCATTATTATTGATATTCGAACTGAGTGCATTTGAATTCGTACAGTCTTTGACATGTACCTTGTGACGCCCCCAAAATTAGGTATACATCACCCATCTTGGGTCGTCAGATACATAGTACAGAATACAAATACAACTGATTAATACAACTGTCGTGTACAATACGACAAAACATAAACTATGAGTTTGAATACAAATATTATCTTCTAGAGAGTATTCATACTCAAAAGGAGTCCTCATTACATTTATTAACACACCATTACATAGAATAGTGATGACTACTAACTAATACTATCATTCGGACCATCACTCCGTTCCCCGACTTGCCCCAGCTACGTTCTCATTTCCTGAAGAGAACAGTGAAAGAAAGGGTGAGCTCAACTAGCCCAGTAAGAAATATTATGACTAAGATAATGCAGAATAAATTATCATTAGCCTTCAACAATGTTAAACTGATAAAATAGAATAGACATCAAGTTTAACTGCAGCGGAATAAGCAATCCATTAAAAGAGTCAAGTAGAAAATAAACTCTACTATCTTTTATGATTTAAAAGGTTTTTCAACACTGTTATAGCTGGGACTCAGCTTAATAAAATAATCCACATCATCGAATCACCCCTGCACTACGGCCAAGGATATTCGTGTATTCATTAATGGTCATGATCATGCCAACAACTATCCATCAATGCACTACGGGCCAATGAGGACTTTTACCACATCATTTGTAACATTACGGTCATGATTATACCGAATAATCCCTGGTCATAATCATACCAAGTCCATCTATGCACTACAGGCCACAGATGACTTTCAACATTTTATAAACATGAGGATGATGACAATGATATAAGAATTCAATAAAACAAGTTCAAGAATTAATTTATCCAGGAATTAACAACGTCCAAATTGTCAACATGATACTGCTTTGTGGAGTAAAATTTAAGAATGCTTAGAAGAATATTTTCTTTAAAAGATACTGGATGAAACGCAACTATCAAGGATATTCCACAAATTTCATGGAGTATAGAAGTCAAAACTTAACCAACTGAGTATAATAAAGAATGGAATAACAAAAGAAACCACCATGCATGCGATAGACCGTACAAACAGGTTATTCCAACAGAATAATAAATAATGGAACCAGGTCCGGCGTAAACGCACAGACAGGATATTCCGACAGAATAATAAATAATGGAACCAGGTCCGGTGTAAAACACACAGACAGGATGTTCCAACAGAATAATAAATAATGGAACCAGGTCGGTGTAAAACACACAGACAGGATATTCCGACAGAATAATAATAAAGACGGAACCAGGTCCGGTGTAAAACACACAGACAGGATGTTCCAACTGAAAATAAAGACAGAATAATAAAGACGGAACCAGGTCCGGCGTATAGCACAGACAGGATGTTCTAACGGAATAATAGAAGAATGTCACCAAGTATAGGGTAGACCGCGTATACTGGTTATTCCAACAGAATAATAATGAATGGAATAACAGAAGTTCTCTTCATGAATATAAAAGAAATAATATTCCCTACCTTAAAAGAACTGGATATTAAAAAAGTGATGTAGCAGAATACTTTTATTCTCTCTCTCTTATTCTCTCTATACTTTCTCTCTCTATAGCTTGAATGAATTCGTGAAAAATAATGAAGCCCTAGGCCTCTATTTATAGAAAAACTGAGGGTGGCTCTTGGTCTTAACGAAGGGTCAAATGACTCTTGGTCTTAACGAAGGGTCAAATGACTCTTGGTAATATTGAAGGGACAACTACTATTGACGAAAGTAATTACTATTGACCAAGGTAAATACTATTGACGAAGGTAATTACTATTGACCAAGGTAAATACTATTGACCAAGGTAAATACTATTGACGAAGGTAATTACTATTGACCAAGGTAAATACTATTGACGACGGTAATTACTATTGACGACGGTAATTACTATTGACGAAGAGACTCTTAGATGATGACATATGGCCCCCCATAAAATAACCAAACTTACCACAACGTCTCAATAATATAACATATTATACAGATGATACTATGATAATAATTTAAGAGATATGATGCAGCAATTACTGTAGCAATAATTGAGTATAGCTGAGTGACTTCTCACGTAAGCATCAATAATCAATACCGTGTGCTACTATGCAACCACGCGTATTACTATACTTTTACTACCGAGTAGTTCAACCGTTTTAACGATTTTAACGATAACACCTCAGCTGTTATTTTTATAGAAAGATAATTCTGTCGTTTTCTCAATCCGATAATAATTCCGTTGTGGGGTCCACCAATGATTGTGCTGTCGTACGAATATTCCCCGACAAAAAGAATATTCTCCGACCAAACGAATATTTTATAACAACTTGCTTACTTTGCAAAATTTATAAATATTACCCACAACTATAACATTATATCAAATTAACTCCATAATATTCAAAAATGATATTTATAGAAAATTCATCTTTATTTATAAAAGTTGGGGTCTTACATACCTTATTTAAAAGTTCTATAATTCATGAATTATGGAAGTTTGAGTCTGAACCCTTGTTCAGTCAGACAATTGTATGAAAATAATTTATGAAAGTTATCCATGCCATTTGATGGCACGGATTCTTAGACTGAAGTAAACACCCCTTATTATAGGGGAGTACCCCACGTATCTAATATAAGATACACACCACAGAGTTAAATGTTATGCATATACATAGTGTACGAGAGACTGATCAACTCGAGTATGTATTCTGAGCCAGTAACCAATGGGTCAATCATCTATTGATTCCCTTAGAAGTTGTTCATAGTCTACTTGGCTACTTGATATTCTAAAGGCACTTGTTGTCTCTTGCTTCTATTATTCAGATATTAAATCTTTCAAGATATTCATGTCATTCATGATATATATTATTCTTGTTGTACTTAAACTTGATGAGTAAACTAGTTGTTCATCCTTGCTATATCATGAACATTATTACAGTTAAGCCCGAGACCTCAGGCAAGGGCAAGGAGAAGATGAAGTAATAGACTTCTAGTATCCACACTTTTGTTTTATGCTAGTTACATTAACTGTTAGTGTTATTTGAACCCTAATTACTGTATTAGGGTATGTTTGTAAGTTGTATTAGGGTTTAGACCTTGGGACTAGTAACACCTTTTGAATGAACAACATATGTTTATTATATTCCACATTTAGTTATTGTATGTTGTTTAGAGGTGGATGTATGTATTGGATCGTGATGACCAGGTCTGGGTGTTTGAGACTCGAATATGGGGGCGTCATAATAATGGAGCCAAAGTGGTGCAAACATTGAAAGAACCACCCTGACAGATATCCATTCTGGACTTGGTATTATACTCTGAAGATCATCGCAAAGTTTTAGTGAAAGTACTAGAAGAAGCTCACCTGTCAAAGACGCTGGACACTGAAAAGTTTTATCATTTGGTAGATCACATTTTCAACAGTAATGTGATATCTTTCACTGATGATGACATACCTCCCGAAGAGACGGGTCATTATAAGTCATTGCACATAGCAGTGATGTCTTCAGGATATATAGTCGGAGGTGTATTGATAGATGGAGGATCTTCCTTAAACATCGGTCCCTTTGCCATGATGGAAAGAATGAAGATCAATCCCAATTGAATCCGAAGCAGCCACATAGTCATAAGAGCCTTTGATGGATCTCGACGAAATACTATAGGAGAAATTGAACTGGCAGCGGAGATCGGTCCACATACCTTTTACATATCCTTTCAAGTGCTAAACATCACCATAGAATATAATTTGCTGTTGGGAATGCCATGGATATATAGCAGGAGCAGTTCCATCTGCCCTTCATCAACAGGTCAAATACATCATTAACGTTAATTTGGTAACTGTTAATGCCGAACTAGAATATACAGTCCATGTGCAAAGCGATATACCTGTAATCAGTCTCAATGAGGGGACCCTGTCATTTTTCAAGCCCTTGAGGTGAGAAACACTCAATATCAACCTATCGGGGCCCCAACTTTGAAGCCCAAATTTTCCTCCAAAGTAATGTCGGCTAGTCAGGAAATGATATCCTTGGGTTTCCAGCCTAGACAAGGGTTAGGAAAGAGTTAGCAAGGATCAGAAGTCCAGTTCAAATTCCTAGTCTGACAGGGAAGGCTAGATTTGGCTATTCCTCTGGATCAGATCATCGGAATCCACAAAAACATCTACCGGTTCCTTCCTGTACCATTCTGCTACCTAATCTTATAGTTGTAGAATTTGTAAAGCCTATGAGGAAAATTCCTATTTTCGTGGTGGGTATGCTAATTCGTAGTGCCAAGCCGGGTAGTGGAAAAGAAGTCCTAATTTCGGATCAAGAAAGAGAGGAAAGGAATTAGAGACTCAAACAAGAAGTGCAAAATCGGAAATCAAAGATGTAATTTCTGGTGCATACTGAGGGTATGAACAAGGATATCCCAGATGATGACTGTTCAGAAGATCAAATCCTGACCCATCACATAAATAGGGATAAGGAGAATCTATCAAAGGAAAATATTGACCCTAATATGAATTCATTCATGGTCATCATCAAAGAGGAAGAGGACATCAACTATCCCTTCATCACAGCTGTCCATAAAGACTTGACCCCAGGCAATTGGAGCAACATTCCTTGTGTTGATTTATGTCATACTCCATCCTAAATGTTTTGATGATGACCATATTATTCCTCTAATCATGCTCTATGAAATTTCAGGAAAAGAAATGGCTTTACTGGAACATCGAGGAGGACAATATAAAGACTTTAAATCTTTGAAGGATGAAAGGCACTTTGAGTCCTAGGAAATATATGAAAGATCTTAGCATTAATTACTTTCCAATACAAGGCTTTAGGGCATGTGCATTACATACATACATATACCTATTTTGATCATATATTAATATAGAGCCAAACATGTTTAACAAATTAAGCTAAATATTATTACCATAATCTGTGTGACAGATACACTAAGATCATGAAGTAAGTGTTTAAAAATTAATGCCATGAATTATGATTGATATAATTACTTAATCTAAGGGAAACAATTAATTTGGTTTACCGACCCACTGAAGATATGGTAATAATCTCTTTGCCAAACTAGTGGCTGCGATAAGGTATGGTATTTATGGTAAGGTAATCAATCTGTTAATGGGATTCCAGAAGTTAAGCTACTAATACATATTCTCTAATAACAATATGGGATATAAAATAGGACCTATAAGATATATGCTTTCCCACGTGATAGGCACCCAATCAGGCCTGGACCTGTTATCAATCACACTGATTTATATCATGATTTAAGCGGAACAAACCAAATTGTTTTCACCACATGATAGGCACTCAATCAGATTCAAACTTATCACCAATCACTGATTTATCATGATGTCAGCGAAATATCTTTTATTACTCATAACAGTGTCCTACGATAGCATATAACTGGAAAGAGACTTGATCATATTGTGATTGACACATAATCTAGATATTATTCTAATTGATTATCAAAATGCATGATGTGCGTAATTTGTATCAAACGATCACATTTTGTATAAGCAACCTTGAAATGGTAACTTACTGTGAAGCCTATAAAAAGACAAGGTCTATCGATAAGAAAAATAAGAAATACATACTGCTTTTGATAATACATAGATAACAGAAAAGTGTGTTTTCTTCTTTACCTTCTTCCTACTGCTAACGGTAATCTTATTGAATAAGTTTCCGAGGTGATTTTATAGCATATAATCTTGTAATATCTTTCTTGCTCATCATTGCATACTAGAGCCTTGCATTGTTAAGTGATAAATTACTTTGATCAATAGACCTCTATTTGTATTTTTTTTCTTGTACAAATCAATATCATCTAAATCTAAATTGTAATCTGGTTTGGATTACTGTATTGTTACAATCAAGTTCGAAGAAAGCATAGGTTCTTGAGAGTGCATAGGTGCACAAGGAGCAAAGGTGCTCAAGTGGTTGAAACTTGTATTGTAATAGAAGTTGTTTAATAAAAGTGAGTCTCCAATACTAGTTGGTATTGAACATGGATTAGGCCACTATTATAGAGGATAGTAATTGATCCACATAAAAATTCTTGTGTTCATGTGATTGATTATTGTGCTAAACTTTCTCATCATTTGGCTAACTATAAATCTAGCAGCCTGCATTCAAAATCTATAAATTTACAAAACCGATTCAGCAAATTGCATTCACATAATCATTTTCGGAAAAAGGCTAAGTTTCTAAATTAAGCATTTTGCAAAGTTTTAAATCAACTTAACATTTTGTCTTAACATTTTTAATCTATAAGGATTTAGAATCCAGCATCCTGCATTGTATATCTAAAGAAATTTTTATTTGGTCAAAATTTTGACATTGTTGTTCCTACACTTATTCAACCCCCCTTCTAAGTGTGCCAACTTAAATTTCATTTGGTATCAGAGCTTGGCTCTACTTATCTTGGTCTTAAAGGTGATTTGTAGGGAAAGATTCTGACATGGGACAATTTGGAAACACTCATAAAGAAGGACAATCAACAAACCGACCTCTATTACTCTATGGAATCGAGAACTACAATTTCTGGAAATTCCGAATGAGGATCTATCTTAAGCGAGAGCCATGGGAATGGTGGGTGGTAGATAATGGACTGGTTATTCTAAGAAAAAATGATGGCACTCCAAAAACTCTACTCGAGATGGATTTAATCGAAACCTATATGGTTTCATATGATTCAAAGGCAATGAAAACACTTCTCAGCAGCATGGTACAATCCGAAATAGATAAAGTTTCATTATGCAACATAGCAAAGGAGATATGGGATACTCTAGTGGTGAGTCACGAGGGTACATCCAAAGTACGAAAAGTTAAGTTAAGCATACTCATGCATGATTATGAAATGTTAAAGCTAGAAAAAGATGAAACAATCACAATGGCTCAAGTACGATTTCTAGTACTCATAAATTCCTTAAAGTTGCTCGACAAGTCAATTCCACAAAGTGAAATCAATCGTAAGCTACTTTGGGCTATGCCCAAAAGGTTTGCATCCAAAATTACTACTCTTCAAGATTCTATCAATATTTCATCCATGGATACTTTAACTCTCTTTTGTGAACTAGAAGAATATGAACATCAATTAAAAAGATATGATGATGAGGAAGAAGTTCCTCGAAAGAAAGTGTTAGCTCTAAATGCAAGAATTGAAGAAGAACTTGATGATAACTCAGATGATGAAATAGCTTTGATCTCAAGAAGACTCAAGGGATTACTTCAGAAAAAGAACAAAAGGAAGAACGCATTCAATCCAAACAAACTCAAAATCAAACAAGCCGAAGAAACATGTTTTGAATGCGGACGACCAGGTCACTTCAAGAAGGATTGCTTCCAGCTCAAGAACAAAGGAAAGCAAGGCACTAAAGAGATCAAAAAGAACAAAGCTTTCTTAACTTGGAGTGACGATGAAGAATCCGAAGTGGAGATAGATGCAAATGATGAACTAGCTCAAGTATGCTTCATAGGACTTGAAGGTGAATCTAGTGAGGTATCTCTTTCTGATATTATTACTTTGAAACAAGAAAATGAAAAGCTAAAAGAAAAAAATGTGTACTTAAAAGATCCAGTAAACACGCTAATGGGTGAAGTTGAATCACTAATAGATGAAAAGAAGGAAATAGAAAAAATAACAAACATAAATGAAGAAAAAGTATTAGCTACGAAAAATGACTATTTAGATTACTATAACAAAATACTTTTTAACAAAGTAAAATAATTAAATGATGAAGTTGAAAAATTAACAAATGAAATAAAAATGAGAGATGTATGCATTTATGCGTTTAGTGATGAATCTCGTAGTAAAACACCTCCACCTAATGAACTTCAAAAGGAAATAGAATCACTAAAACTTTTCCTAGCTAAATTCGTACATGATGAAGAAAATTTAAATGTCATGTTAGGGAAACAAAGACCTAGTTACGATAAACAAGGCATTGGATATAATCCAGTATATAAAAAAGGGTAGAAATGCTTAAGTCTAAATCATCATTTAAATTAAATTACTGTTCACCATTCACTACATGCAAAAATTGTGGTACTAAAGGTCATCTAGAGATAAATTGTTTAAAGAAAAAAAATAACAGTAGAAGTAAAACATTATGGGTAAAGAAAAATGATTTGATTTCAACTAACGCAAATGGACCCAAAAAGATATGGGTACCAAAAATATAAATTGCACCTTCTTTGAACAGGTATGTTTCAAGGCAAAAGTATCTTCTTAAAAGTGGATTCTTGATAGCGAATGCTCACGCCACATGACGGGTGACGAATCAAAGTTTGTGGATCTAAATATCAAAAAGAAACATGGAACTGTCACGTTTGGAGACAATCAGTCATATGAAATAATCAGGAAAGGTAAAATCGGTAATGGTAAGGTTAATATTAATAATGTTCAGCTTGTTAATGGTCTAGAATTTAATCTTATCAGTGTCAGCCAATTAATAGATAATGTACATCAAGTAAAATTTGAAAAAGACAAATGTACAATTTCACATGGTACTAACAGTGCTACTTTAGTTGCCCAAAGAGAAGGAAATATATATACTCTTGATTTTGTGCAGTCGGAGGAAGAGTTATGCCTTGCCACAATTCATGATGAAGCAAATCTATGGCATAAAAGAATGGGACATGTTCATATAGACCTAATCAAAAAGCTATCGTCAAAGAACTAAGTGAAAGGATTACTCAAAATGAATTTTGAAAAGAAAGGTATATGTGAGTCCTGTCGATCCCAGTACCGTTGACAAGTATTTGTGTTTTGGTAGGGGGGTTAAATCGAACCATAAATGGTTGTCTACGTACTCCTATTGAAGAGGAGATCAGGTCTGCGTAGTTCGAACCTGGTGTAAGAGGTATAATGCTGTATGTGGCAGAAAGGGTGTAGAAATGTTTTTATTATTTTTGTTTTTGTAATGAGAAGGGTGTAGAAATATTTTTGTTAATTTTGTTTTATTGCGACCAGGCCATATAAAATGGTTGCCTATGTACTCCCGTGTATCAAGGAGATCAGATCGACGTAGTTCGCTCCGCAGGACGATTTAGTGCCAACGAAAAGTTTGATCCTATGTGGAGGACAAACTACGATGGGGAAGAAAGTTTAATCCTAAGTTCAGGATAAACTACAGGTGTGAAAAGTTTGATCCCATGTTTGGGGACAAACTGCAAGTGTGAAAGGTTTAATCCCTAGTGGGATAACCAAAGTTGAGTAGGGTTAAACAACCAATTGGAGAGAAAATATCTGGTGATCTGAAAACCAGGCTACTGGCTTGAAAAGGGTGTTTCCCTGAGGGGCGCAGTGTGGAAAAAGAGTTGTATGTAGTGAAGGGTTAAAGAACCGGATTGACTGATGATCTGATGATCTAACACCAAGATGTTTTCTTGATGGTAATTTCAAACATAGTACCATTTCACGGTGTCTGAGTTAATGAGTTGCGGAAATTCATCGCCGTCCATTTCCTGTAATCTGAGTGCACCTCCTGACAATACCTCTTTGACAATAAACGGGCCTTCCTAGTTAGGGGCGAATTTTCCCTTAGACTGATCTTGGTTGTCGATGATTTTCTTCAAAACCAAGTCATGTTGTTTAAACTGCCGTAGCCGGACTTTTCTGTTGTAGGATCGGGCGATCCTTTGTTGATATAACTGACCATGGAAGATATCTGCGGTTCACCTTTCATCTATTAGAGACAATTGGTGATACCTGTCTTGTACCCATTGGTCTTCATCTAGCTGAGCATCTATTAACACTCTGAGGGATTCCATTTCTACTTCTATGGGGAGTACTGCTTCCATCCCATAGGTTAATGCGTAGGGGGTTGCCCCAGTTAAAGTGCGCATTGATGTTCTGTAAGCTAACAAAGTAAGAGGGAATAAGTCAGGCCAGTCTTTGTGGTTGACGGACATCTTTTGCATGATCTTCTTGATGTTTTTGTTAGCCACTTCAACAGCGCCATTCATCTTTGGACGGTAGATGACATAGTTAAGATGTTTAATGTGGAATTTACTGCATAACTCCTCCATCATTTTGTTGTTGAGGTTCTTAGCATTGTTTGATACAATCACCTCTGGTTGTCCATATCGACAAATGACATTGTTTCTGATGAAAGCAATGATGACTTCTTTAGTAACCCTGGGGAAGGAGGCTGCTTCTACCCACTTGGTGAAGTAGTCGATCATGGTGAAGATAAAGCGATGTCCATTACTGGCTTTGGGCTCGATGAGCCCGATCACGTTCATTCCCCACATTGAGAAGGGCCAAGGTGAACTCATATTGTGGAGCTCCCGTGGAGGGGCGTGGATAGCATTCCCATGAATTTGGCATTGATAACATCTCTTGACGTGGTCATTACAGTCAGCTTTGAGAAAGAGCCAGTAATGTCCCGTTTTGAGGATCTTCTTTATAAATAAAGGGTCGCTCATGTGTGGGCCACATACTCCACCATGGACCTCATCCATGAGTCTTTGAGCTTAATCCTTGTCCAGGCATCTGAGGAGACCTAATCCTGCATCTTTCTTGTAGAGTGCATCTCCGCTCAGGTAGAATTTCATATCAAGTCGATGAATCCGCCTTTGCTTAGTTAGGCTCACCTCAACAGGTGTAGATCCATCTCACAAGTACTCCTTGATATGTTGATGCCAAGGTTATTGGATGGGAAGTAGCTCATCCGATACTTCTTCAACATAGTTCCCATATGTTATCGCCTTTTGCAGGGCCAATGTGACGCATGGCAGGTGTTCCTTGTCAGGTATGTGAATCAAGGAGGCCAAAGTTGCTAGCGCGTCTGTGAAGTCATTCCTATTACGAGGAATGTGTATAAAGGAGATCTCTTCGAACTCCAAAGCCATCTGTAAAACTTGCCGATGGTAAGATAGCAAATGTAGCTCTTTGGTTTGATAGATTCTCGTGGATTGTTTGACTACCAACTCTGAATCCCCAAAGACAGTTAACCACCTGATGCCCATTAAACGGGCAAGTTTTAACCCCATAATACAGCCTTCATACTCAGCTGCATTGTTGGGGCTGACAAACTGCTCCCCCGTACCTGATACTAGAACTGCTCCAGCTCCAAAACCTTTCATATTAACAGCTCCATCAAAATACATGTTCCATATTTGGCGTGTATCGTACTGATGGTGTTGCTGAATTGCCATTACCCCTTCATCGGGGAAGTATGTTTTCAAGGGTTTGAAGTCCCCTGAAGGTGCGACAGCCAGTTGATCCGCGATTCCTTGACCTTTAATGGGCTTCTGCGTCACGTAAACGATGTCAAATTGTTGTAGAATCAACTGCCATCTGGACAGTCGGCAATTCAGTATGGGCTTGCTGAACACATACTTGAGAGGATCCACGTGGGATATGAGATGGGTTTTGTGCCCATGGAGGTAATGCTGTAATCTCATGGAAGCCCATGCTAAAGCACATCAAGTCTTCTCAATCAAAGTGTACTTGTGTTCACTGCTGCTGAATCTTTTACTGAGGTAATAGATAGCTCGTTCTCGGCCTCTATCGTCTTTCTGGCCCAGCATGCAGCCCATGGCACTGCCACTTATGGACAGGTATATGAACAGGGGAACATCATCCCTGGGTGGTACCAAGACAGGAGCTTTGACTAGCTGCTCTTTGATTGTAAGGAAGGCCTTCTGGCACTCATCATTCTATTTCATGGTGGAGTTCTTCTTTAACAGCTTGAAGATAGGCTCACAGGTTGCTGTGAGTTGAGAAATGAACCTACTAATGAAGTTGATTCTTCCTAAAAATCCCCGTATTTCCTTCTCTGTCTGAGGAATGGGCATTTCTATAATGACCTGGATTTTGGTGGGATCCAGCTCAATCCCTTTGTGGCTGACTAGAAATCTTAGCAACTTGCCTGATTTAACGCCAAAGGCGCACTTGGCTGGATTCAACTTCAAGTTGTACTTACGCAACCTGTTGAAGAACTTTCTGAGTAAATGGTCCTGCTCCCTTCGGAACTTGACAATAATGTCATCCACGTAGATCTCTATCTCTTTGTGCATTAAGTCGTGGAAAAGAGCCATCATAGCTCGCTGATAGGTGGCTCCGGCATTGATGAGGCCGAAAGACAACCGTCTATAGCAAAAGATTCCCCAAGGCATGATGAAAGTCATTTTCTCACGATCCTCCTCAACAACCATGATCTGATGGTACCCCGCAAAGCAATCAACGAAGGAGTACATGCCGTATTGAGCAGTATTGTCAATGAGAATGTGGATAAATGGCACAGGAAAGGTATCTTTAAGGCAAGCTTTATTCAGATCCCGATAATCCACACAAACTCGCACCTTTCCTCCAGGCTTAGGCACGGGAACGATGTTGGATATCCATTCAGGATATGTGGACACCATGATAATACCAGCTTGAAATTATTTCACAATTTCTTCTTTCACCTTTAAACTCCACTCAGGTTTTAATCGCCTAAGTTTCTGCTTGACTACCTTGAATCCCTCTTTAATGGGAAGGCGATGAAGGATAATGTCAGTGGACAAATCCACCATGTCTTTATGAGACCATACAAATACATCCTAGAATTGGGTTAGTAGTGTAACCATATCATTCCTCTTGTTTGGGGTAAGGTCTGAACCAATCTGGATTAACTTAGGGCTTTTTAAGGTTCCAAGATTGAAGGAGGTGGTTTGATTAAGGTTGGGTTTAGGTTTATCTTTGACCCATTCTTTGATCTCCCGAGGTACCTCAATGTCCTCTTGTATTTTCATCAAGTCTGAGTCCAACTTTTCATCAAAGTTACAATCCTTGTGGAGAAGAGGCATCTTATCAGCAAGTACAGGAACATCTAAGTTCAGAGTCCTGAAACAAAATATGCTTTCACTTAATATATATGAAACTGTTTAATCATACAAAGTGTTAGCATGTACGGACAAAACAACTGCTAATACTGTACAAAAAAGTAAGCAGTTATGATATCTACAGGGTAGAGAGAGGTCCTATTCGTTTTACCCTTGTTGACCAATGCAAGGAGTGCTGCTCCAATTGGCAAGGGCAAAGTCCTGGTGGACTGCAGTAATGGAGGGGTTGTCATCGTCCTCCTTCTCCCAAATGATGACCATTACGTCTGGGCAATCATCATCTGTGGTGTATCTGTTTGTATGTTCATCATGGACAATGATGTGTATGCCTAACATCATTCGGACGATGTCTTGTTTAATTCTTCGTTCCTCTTCTTCCACCTTGGGATCTGGAACAAATACTTCTTTCTCCTTTACCGGTATCGGTTTGAGAAATAACATAGCCATTACATTGGCTGGCACCTTTTACCGGAGGTTGTGCAAAATCTGGATTTATAGGTGGAAATGATCGTCGTATGGCTGAAACTGAAGGAATCTGCTTATGCTTATGCGGATTCCTGTAACTGGAACTGGCAAAATAGCCTAGTTCGGTTGTCCTTGTTTTACCCAGCCCTTGTCCTGGCTGGTGTCCCAATGACATCATTTCTTGAGTAGCTGCCATTATTTTGGCAGAAATCTTGGGTACTGAAAATGGCATCCCAGTGGAATGGTATTGAGTATTGCTCACTTCCAAAGCATAAAAACTGACTGACTCAACATCGAAATTAAAACTGATGAGTGACATGTCCCCATGTTAAGGAAATTTCGGTTCAGCGTTGACTGTGACTAGGCTATTGTTGATAATGTATTTAAGTTGTTGATGAAGAGTGGAAGGGATTTCCCCGACCATGTGAATCCATAGTTTCCCCAGAAGCAGGTTGTATCCTGTATCTATTTTGAGCACGTGAAAAGATACACAAAATGTATGGGGACCAATCTCAATTGGCAGCTCAATCTCTCCGACTGAATTCCGGCGGGATCCATCAAAAGCTTTAATAACCGTATTGCTACTTTGGATCCGTTTAAGATTGACGTTCATCTTTACCAACGTAGCGTAAGGACACATATTCAGAGACGAACCTCCATCTACCAATACTCCAGCTATTATGTATCCGGAGGACAAAATCGCAATGTGTAATGGCTTGCAATGACCTGTCCCTTCGGGCAGTATGTCATCATCAGTGAAAGATACCACATTGTTGTTGAAAATGTGATTAACCAGATGTTGAAATTTTTCCACATCCACTGATTTTGGCAAGTATGCTTCTTCCAAAACCTTCAGTAAGATCTTCTTATGATCCTCAGAAGTTAAAAACAAGTCCAGTATTGAAATTTGATGTGGAGCTTCTCTTAAGCTTAAAACCACCTTGGCTTCATTATGACCCATAGCACGGAGGAATTTTTTAATCTTTTCCATAGGAATTTTCCCCTTTGATTTGATGATAGGTTTCAATACTCGTTGGGGAAGATACATTGGATTTTCCTTCGACACTGCATCAATTGTATGAGAGTTGGATCCTTCAGCTTCTCCATAATTCCAGGGGACTTTTTGTAAGCTGATAACAGGATATTGTGGTTTGAATAGTAAGTTAATTGGCTCTGACGCAGCCACTTTCAAAGGATTGTCTACTCCTTTGAGTTGAATTATTTGTATTGTGAATGGTTTGACAGTCCCATCAGCCTCAGTGGATATAACTGCTACCAGTCCCTTCCATTTAGTAGGACAAGTATTATCACTATCAAATAGCACATTATCGTTGTCTACCAGCTACAGGACACCGCTATCAATTAGATTCTGAATAAGGTGGCAGAGTGCCCAACATTCTTCCGTGCTGTGACCGTGAGAATGGGAGTGATACTGACATACTCCATCAGAATTAAACTGTCCTGAACGGGGATTAATTTGAGGTAGAAGGGACATGATCCTTTCTTCATTGATTAGCATCTGAAGTATCTCCTCCATAGGTTGGCCCAGGTATGTAAATTCCCTTTTATTGGCAAAATCCCGACGGGCTTTGGCAGTTGCTCTCTTCATCACTTTATCCTCCAATGTTTCATTTGTTGAAGGTGATGAGGGAGTATTCATAACCAAGGGAAGGAGACTAGCATACTCCTGGCTGACTAATTGGCGTGTGACTTGATGCTGATAGGTCACCAATTCGGCTAATTGCTCCATCTGCTTACACAGAGCTTTCATCTTTCGTTCCATCATAAACTGGAACTTTACATAATCCCATTTGTCAACACCGTCTTTGATGGTCTGGGATGATTCATAGTTAAAATTGGAACTCTATCCATTGTTCCAATTAATCATGTTGACCTCTTCTTCTTTGTGTTGAGGAATAGGGTTGTCTTGTATGTGAGGTTGATCTGGCTTGGTGGCCACGTTCTCACCATTGTCTATCAAATCTTGGATTTTATGTTTCAAGGCCCAACAATCTTGAGTATCATGTCCAGGTGCCCCGGCATGATAAGCACATTTTTGAGCAGCATTGAAACCCTTCCCATTAGGGTTGGCTGGTGGAAAAAGATGCGTAATTTTCTTCTGAGTGGTCAGAAGATTAAGAATATTCTCGAGTGAGTCCCCTAGGGGTGTGAACACTCGAGGGCATTTGGCTTCTCCACCTTTAGTCAATGGTGGGTTTGAAGATTGAGCTTGAAAGGGAGTATAATTTCTCCTCTGAATAGGCATATTCTGATTGCCCTTTTGACCTTGTAGTATCAAGGAAACATCCTCCTCTTTCTTTTTATGGACCCTCCGAGGGTTGTTTCCATAAGTTCCGGACTGGATGTGTTCAACAACAACTTTAAAAGCGGCTAGATCTTGAATCTTTCCTGACTTCAACCCCATTTCAGCCATTTCTCCATGTTTGATCATTTCAGAAAATGGTTTACCAATGCCAGCTAAAACAATCTCATAGGAAGGAGCTTTTTGTATGTCGATAAAGGTCATCACCATTTCTGACTCTGTCATAGAAGGAATAACTTGAGCAGCAAGGCGCCTCCATCTTTGAGAAAATTCTCTAAAAGACTCATTAGACTGCTTCTTGACCTTGGTAATCTGGTACCGGTCAGGAGCCATCTGAGCTTGGAAGCTGTATTGTGTGAGGAAGGCATGAGCTAGTTCTTCCCAACTATGAATCTTTGAATTATCTAATCTGGTATACCACGAACGGGTTTCTCCAGTCAGACTATTTTGGAACAGGTGTATTCTGAGCTTCTCGTCCTCTGTATAAGATCTAAGTTCTCCAATGAACACCTTCAAATGTGTGTAAGGATCTCCTAACTCGTCATACTTTTTGAAGTCAGGAGTTTTGAACTTCTCTGGATAATGAACACCAGGGAATATACAAAGGTCAACATATGAGACACTCCCATGTGCTCCAATTCCTTTGATAGAACGAAGGGTTTCTTCCATTTGAAGGACCTTTTTCCTGATGTCACCGGTGTCTAGATCTCCTTTGAGATGGGTGGTATTATGAATTTTGTTGGTTGTATCCAACTAGAGCTCAAGAACTGTAATGACTTTATTAGAACCTTGGGTTCCTCCTTGTGCAGAGGATTCAACATATATGGGTATCTTCGTACCTTGAGTAGACTGATGTAGTTCTTTAAGCAGAACAGCCAAATCTGTAATTTATTTACTTAATCCGTCAAATTCTTCGCGAGAAACTGGATTAGATTGGTCAGATGAAGACATGATTGGCTGTAGGCTCGTGGCCTTTTTGGATTTTGACCGGGTAACAGGTCTGAATGCTTCCCTACGACAAAACTTGCATAGTTTAGTCTTAGGGATTGTGTAAATGTTTACATGCTATGTGATGTGTCCGTTTTAGGATTATTATCCTGCAAAACAGATGTTAGCTGTTTGAAATACAGGATAGCATGTTAATTTAAATATGCACATTTTTCTTCATATTTCTCATTACATGGAGATGAATATGGAATGAAATTTCAAGTAATTGACTTTACGAGTAATTTGAAATGAGAAAGCATGAAGAGACTTTTCTCCACATTTGGTTTATCAGAGGCTGACCTATCTTAGGTTACTCTCACGGCTTTTTGGCATGAAGGTTCCCAAATCATCGCAATTTACTCAATGGGAAGTTAATCCGGTCTTTCAACTAGAGCGAATTTGGGTGGTGCCTTTCCTGAGCCTCATTGGAATTAGTCTTCCTACGAGTCCAGTAATCAAACACCGACAGGATAGCCTCCTAGTGGAGGAACCACACAACATACATTCACATACAACATGTCTCACCGTTTATAAAAATGATGACATGTGCGAAGCACTAATATCATAAGCAGATATAGTGTAAAGCATTAAGTGTAGTAAATATATGCATTCGTACATATTCATCATAAATGTAAATGCAACATCCACACACAAACATATAACAGTTTTGAAAAGCTTGTAATAGCGACTTAAGTCCTCTTACATGATCGTCCCCAGCAGAGTCGCCACCTGTCGACGTCGGAATTTTTATTTGTCCCTTTTCTATCCTTGTTCTTTTGTGTTCTCATGTTAGGTGAGATTTGTTTAAAAAAACAAGCGAAAAAGGTCCGACATATATATGTCGACGATTGGACTATAAGAGTCGCCAGTTGGTTTTTTAACTGGTTGTACCAACACAACCGATAAAAGGTTTGCACATTGACCAAGTGCTGTGACACTGCTAAACGGGTCTGTGAAACCGAGATTCATTAGGGTCCGGGGACTTGCTTATGCGGAGGGAAGGTGTTAGGCACCCCCGACATCCGTGTTGCTATGGTGATCGCCACTTTTCAAGAAACTGTTATATGAATGTGTATGTGTATGGGTCAATGTACTGTTATTTGGAAGTAGTGCGAGGCTTCGTTCGCACCTATATACACAGGGTTTGAATTTATGTAAAAATTCAGTTTTAAACAAGATATAGCAGTGATGTTTGTAAAAGAGGTTTTTCAAACCCTTATTCTCAATAGTAATTGAGACCTTTTGCCCTTCCATTTTATTAAATGTTCGGCTTGATTGCTTTTATTTTCGAGATGTGAAGCATTGTCGAGAAAATAATATACAGAGCAGTGCCGAACTCCTTGTGGGCATGAAAACCATCTGAGGAAATCCAAACACCATGAATAAATTTACAAGCTGCTTACAGCTGAAAATGTCCATCACGGGAACCGAATCTAGATTCAGCAACCTGAATCTATGATCACATGATTTCTAGGCTCACATGATACCGCAGTTTATATGAAAACTGTAAGCAGTTATATATATAAAAGCTGTAAATATCTATATACGGACATGATCACCAACCACGAAGCACCTCCATGGGGAATCGAAAATATAAATATATAAAAGCGGTAAATATATATATAGAGACAGGATCAACCACCACGAAGCACCTCCATGGGGGATCAGAAATGTAAATAAAGCTGTAAAAGCAATCAACCACCACGAAGTAAACTCCAGGCGGGACGAAATGTACAAAAAGCAGTAAAAACGATCAACCGCCAAGAAGTAAACTCTAGGCGGGACGAAATGTAATATATATATATATATATATATATATATATATATATGTATATATATACAAAAGCAATTAAACGCTTCAGACATAAGTCTAGGCTCAATCGAGGCATAACTCGATAATGTTAGTCCATATATAAATATATATATATATATATATATATAAACTGAAATGAAATCACGGACCGAAGTCCGGGCATACACATGCAACACGACTCTCAACGTGAAGAATAGTGTGCAAAGTTGAAGAGAAAGGCTTTAAAGTGTGTAAGAAGGCTTACAATGGGCTTCCAAAGAAGACTTCTATAGATTTAAGTGGATGAACACTCGGCTCCCGCCGGTAAAAAGTAGCTATATATGAGCTTACAAGTGTTTAAAATAAGAAAGCACTCAGTTTAGGGTGTGTACAGAGCAAATTGGACAGGGCTTCCTCGCCTTTTCTATCTACAAAATGGCCACCCCAAGCCCTCTATTTATAGAGGGGGGAGTCGCAGGTGTACCTGCTGCTGCCCGGGGTGCCCCGGGCTCCACGGGTCTTGCCATCTCAAAGTACGTGCACGCATGTAACGTGGTGTCCGCTCAAACTTTTAGAACTTCAATCTGGGCATCCGACTGAGGTGTATAAGACCTATTTCGGATCGTCGTTGTCGAGAGTTACACAATGACATGAGATTAGAGGTTGTACGAAGTCAGGAAGATGGGACCATGCCTTCTGATCTTCAAGCTTCAAATTCTATCCGTTACCTTGCGCAATAGTCACTTGGGATTGGACTTCCTTGGTTCTTGTGGGACATTGCTGTGTAGAAATGTATGTATGAGATGTTGAGACGGTGCGATGTGGCGTTAAGATGGCAAGATGACGACTTTGCCCCTCACCAGGGTTATCTCCGGCTTGGGCTGATAAAGCAGACATTGCTCAGGGTTATCTCTGAGATTGGATTGCTGCAAGTGTTGAAGGTCCTCAGTGTCATCTTTGAGGTGTGCCTGTCTTCCCGGGGTTATCTCCGGGTCTTGTACCGAGTGCCTCAGTGTGAGTGCCGAGTGTTCTGAAGCTGTTTGCATGGCTTTGAAACAAGAATTTTCAGGGTTATCTCCGGAACTGCAATTACACTCCTTGGGGTTATCTCCAAGGTTAGCATTGCTATTTTCGGTGTCGGGACTGAGACTGGATATCTCGGAGTTATCCCCGGGATGAATCGGCCTTCTCCGGTGGAATTTTCGGTATTGAAACTGCATGTCTCGGGGTTATCTCTGAGGTTGGAGATGATACTCCCTGTGTGTGTTCCGGGGTTAAAACTGAACTTTCGGTAGTATCTGGACTGGATATGAGCTGTCTTCCAGTGTTATCTCTGAAAGAAGAATCTGCCCTCCTGTAATGTCAGTAACAGTTGTGCAAAAAATTTTGAGTGTCTACAGTTATTGCCTAAGGTTTTTTCCCCCACCTAAGGTTTATAAACCTAGCTCTGATACCAACTTGTGACAGCCCCAAATTCGGGTACTTTATTCCCATAGGATTTGGTGTTCACTGTCCAAACATTCATTTCTAACTACCCAAATTAAATAAAAAATTAAATAATAAATCTTCCCATTAAAGGGTTACATAACTTAAACCAATATAAATCCCAGGTTGTCTAACCTTTAAACATTCATTAAATGCGGAAAAATAATTAATTACATCACATAATTAAAAACTAAGTCTGAAAACTTAAGTCTCAACAAATTAATAAGTCTTCAACACTTGTTCATCAACTTGCCTTTCCCCTTACTAGTGGTTGGCTCATCAACCTTCTCAACTTTAGCTGTAATGGTTATATATATGTAAGAGTGAGTAAAACAAATGCTCATTTGAAAGGACATAATAACTGGCAATGAATAAGCTTAATTGAATTGAACAACATTCTCTATTAACGATAATCAAAAACTAAATTTTTAATTCATCTGAGGGTCACAAAACCATGAACTATGTCCCAAGTTATAAGTTTTTCAGCTTAAACCCTTAACAATCATTAGACTATATGGGCCTTTCTTTCCCATACTTAGGGTGATCAGCCATTGGCACCATGTATTGTGTACAGACATCTAAACACTTCTGTGTAAATAATCCCCTATAATAGGCTTGTTCATCTCAGTTTTAAAATACGAGTCCACACATCAAAGGAAGTTTGGTTTGGATAAGTTTCAAGGGAAATTTAGAGTTCAATGTACATCAACTAAGGATTAGTTGAATCAAAAGTTTAATGACAATGCAAGGGTTCAACAATGACATAATATAGAGTAGTTATGAACCATAAATGAATAGTGTAATACATCAAAGACATGCTTTAAGAATAAAGTTCAAAGCATTGAAAAGATATAATAAACCTTGCTTGAACAAAAATGGTAAGCTAAGGTTACATTCTCCAATAAGGAAACATAATTAAGAACTTTATTCAATAGAATTCAAGAACTAGCATAATTTATAAACAAGATAGGATAGCAAACTTGTATAATTGTATTCAAAGTAGGATAAACTCAAATAAGGTTTATAGTTAGGGAAAATGCTTAAAATAAGAGTAGGGTTCAGAAAACTTGCTTTGCGTGTAAGCTAAATAGTATAACTTGATTCTCAATATCCTATACACATGTCATCATGACTGTAAGACCCCAACTTATTAATGAATAAAATCAAATTTTCTCTAAATATTATTGTGAATAATAAGGGGTTAATTTGATATAATACTTTGGTTATGGGTGAAATGTGCAAATTTTGCAAAATAAGCAAGTGGTTATAAAATATTCATTTTGTCGGGGAATATTCATTTGGTCGTGGAATATTCTTGCTGTCAGGGAATATTCGTACGATGGCGCAGCCTTGTGTGGGCCCCATAACGGAAAGCGATTGGATGAAGAAAACGACAAGTATAAGTTATTTATAAATAACGGCGTAGTTGTTACCGTTAATACTGTTGGAATACCCGGCGGTTAAAATACAGTAGCACACGGTATTGCACCAATTATTGATTCTTACGTAAGAAGGCACTACTCAATAATTGTTACAGTAGTTATTGTTCAATATTTTATTTTATTGATTCAATAATTGTTGCGTTGATATTTTATATTATTGTTGTTTCAATAATTGTTGTTGCACAGTATTTTCCATTATCAGATCAATAATTTATATTATTTGAATAATATTATTAGATAACATTATTGGCAATGTCTAGAAAGTTCTGTCTAAGGAGAAGTTTGGTCATCTAATTGCGCGCCAGTAAGGAGAAATCCTTATTGGAAAGCCCCCTCTTTCCTGGGAACGGCCTGGTTGTCATAAATGTGATTCTGTAATATTATTTGTGAATAATTAATTATTGATTCATATGATAAGGAAATATTTATTTTATGTGGATATAAATGAGGGATATATTTTTGTGGTTAAAAATGAAGGAGTTAATGTTGAGATTTTTATCAGTATTTTTGTCGGAATGGAGGTATTAAAAATCAGGGTTTTTGAGATATTTTGCGGGGGTTATAATTTTTAATCCGACCGTTGGATCGTGGTAATTTTTGGATATGTTATACATATATAAGTTGAGTATATGTCCACAAATTTTGAACCGTTAAAAATGAACGTATGATTTATTATGAATTTTACGAGATGACTGGTTCAGAAATTGTTGAATTTTCGGAGTTTATCATTTTGATGGAAAATTCTAGAATTTGTGGGCCCCACTCTTGGTTGGTGAAGAAATGTGCTGAGATTTTTATTCAAATGTGGTGGGTGTGAATAATAACAGGTAAAGCCATCAGGTTGTAGGTTAAGTCTGCTTCGGCGTGCTAACATTTTCCTATAAATAGAGGGCTAAGTTAGAATTGAAAATCACACCAGAAACAAGTTTCTCTCTTTCTGTCTCTAGATTATTTAGTGTATTTTGTGAGTATTTAAATACTTTGAGAGTTTCTATTCATCAGAGCAAGTTTCTTTCAGCCTTATACCAGTATTCCGACTAGAAGTACTGATTTTTTGAGGTAAGAGATATTATTTTCTTCTTAAATGATATTATTTTCTTCAATATCATTATACTGAAATATTAACATGAGTTTTTATCAAATTTGAAACTTTTTGTGTCGGAGTTACTATTCACGTATACGTTACTATTCACGAATACGGCACTATTCACCGAAAAATAAATTTTTCCCTTTTTGTCCAAGATGTCTATTATGGTTACTATCTTTGATTGTATCCATGTTTTGATCTTTATTTTTGAATTCTGCTTCACAATTGATTATTATGAAGTATTATTGGTCTTGGATAAACTGTTATACGAATCCCTACTATTTGTCCTTCTGTCTCACTGGATTCGTTCTCTTTAAGATATTTTTCATCATCCTCAGTCCTAAATGATGATATTACTGAATATCTTTGGCATGTAGTGCAAAGATGTATGATTACTTGATGAATATCTTTGGCCTGTAGTGCAAAGATGAACAAGTGTTGAGATGAACATGACTGACAGGTGATACAAATGAATATCTTTGGCCTGTAGTGCAAAGATGAATATTTGGATAAAGATAATTATTAATTGATGTTACAGGGATAAAATATTGATGATGGACTTTTAAATCTTAGAAGATAGTAGAATTCTTTCTCTACTTGATTCTTCTAATGGTTTGCTATTTCCACTGCAGTTGTTGATCTAAAACTTGTTGTCGATTATATTCTATCAGATTTTTCCCTGTTGAAAACTAACGATAATTTGTTGTATATTATCTTAGTCATAATATTCTTTACTGGGCTAGTTGAGCTCACCCTTTTCCTTTTTGTTCCATTTTTCTTCTCAGGAGGTGAGAACATAGCAGGATCTAGTCGGGATATGGAGTGATGGTTCTAGAAAGATGTTTTAGCAGTCCTCACTATTTCTGTAAAATAGTGTTTGAATAATTGTAATGAGGATTTATTTGAGTGTGAATATTGTCCAGAAGACAATATTTGTATTTAAACTCACAGTATGTGTTGTCGTATTTTGCACGACAATTGTATTATTGAAGTTGTAGTTTGCTTTCTGTACCATGTATTTGGCGACTTAGAATGGGTGTTGTATACCTATTTTGGGGCCGTCACAATGACATAATTAGTTACCACATAATCACGGTACATAACTGAATATCTGTTTCATTTATAATTCTTAGTCTTAGGTTTAACCACATGGTTAATCCACACTTCTCATTTATTAACACCAATTTTCAGTTATCACTTAACTCATTAATTACTAATAATAATTTTCATATTTGGTATTATAACAACACCACAACATGACTAATCACATTTTATAGTCGTAAGATCACACTATATTAAAAATCAAATTTCTGGTCAAACTACTAACTGGCACTGCAGCGCCCCAATTTGTACTGAGGACCGGTGTTGTAGCACTGGTCTGGTGCTGCTGCACTCAACATAACTAAAAGAAAACATGAATATTCTGTCGATCTTTTAGTTAGAGATATCTATCCTCGACCGAACTAAACTCGATGGAATGTTTGGTCGAGATTAAGATATTATCGACTGAATTGTATTCGTCGATAATATTCTGTCGAGTCTAAACCTGCCACGTGGCATCTCATAAAAAATAGAAGGGGCTTAATTTTGATGGAATTCCGTCGAGGATATACTTATTCCGTCGAGGTTAGTCTTTTTTTTAATATTTATTCTGTTTTGGCAATATCCAGGGTAATAACCCACAGTTTTTGTACCTATAAACCTGTTTTTTTCCCAACAGCACATAAAATATAACTATAATCCAAGGCCAACAATAATAATATTTCCAAGGCCAACATGAATATGAATTACCGAGGCCAACATGAATGTGACATTAAACTAAAGTTCTAATCAACTAAAGTATATCAAATATGAATTTAAACTAACGTAAGTATGTCAAACTAAAGTAATGATAATTAAAAGCTACAATACGTCAAAAATCAACTAAACTATATAAATTTACATCACATTAAGCTACAAACTAAAGTAAATATGTACAAATCATCTACAAAACTAAGTCACGGGCCGTCGTTGTTGCCTCTTTTTTGGTTTAACAAAATGGACTCTAACTCATGCAAGTATACACGGGTCAACAAGTAGTACAGAGTAAGAAAGTATCGATCCCACGGAGAAAGGTGAATAAATATAAGCTATCATGCAACAACCTAATCACTATTTTTATATGCTCAAACGATCAATTAACTAAATAAATTGATATCTAAATTAATTATCAACACAAAAGTAATAATTACTAAAGTAAGGCAATTAAATGGGATCCTAATATCATTTAATGTTTCATCTAAAATGCAAGCCTCATGTTATGTTTAATTATTTATTATGGAAAGCTAGTCAAGAGCACAAAAGTGGAACATAACCATCTTTCAATGAACTATGTCCAATTTACACAAAATCCACGATTGATAGAATTCATGTAAGCATCACAATTACCAAACTCACTATATGTCTATGTGAATTTATAACAATAATGATTTTAAGTACAAGCTCTCTTAATGACTAACAAGTGAACCGGTATATGCCTATTAGGATAACAAATCACAAAACCTAATACAAGTCAGTTTCACGAACATATGCCAGTATGATTTAATCTATACTTATATTTCATTTTCCAAATCCATACAAGTAATTAAAGTGAATGGTGATCAAGCATTCAAGCATTTAGCACAACCATAATGGGCAATCCACTGTTAAATATGCAACATCACAATCAGGCATACATGTTAGACTACACATTAAAATCCATTAGAATCCCATAATGGAATTTAGTAAATTTCTGAACCAACAACCATTATGGGATTAAAGCAAATCATTGAAATGAATAATGTAGACAAGAGATTAAAGAGAATTGAGAGATCAAATCTATTAAATCCTGCTGCAAAGTCTGTTTCCAGGATTAAAGAGAATTGAGAGATCAAATCTGTTAATTCTTGCTGCAAATTCTGTTTCCAGTCTTGTTCAAATCCATAAAATGTCTCCAAATTGAAAACTAATATTATTAAGCAATCAAAATAAAGAGAGGAGCTTAAAGTAGTAATGAGAATGCTCTAACCCTCTCTAGAGAGAACTGAACCTAAGAATAATGATAACTAAAACTCTAAAACCACGTCCCTAGTAACCAACCATATCGTCTCAGATAACAAACACACTCAAATTTCAAATTACAAAAAGTCAGCATTTTAAATTAAATATGATTGGCACGGTCGCGCGGTATTATACTGCGTTTTGGGTGCGGGCGCGCTATGAAATTCTCTGGCGTATGCATGGCGCGGGCGCGCCGTGACCTTTGGATAATGGAGCGCGGCCGCGCGGTATGTGTTTTTGTCTCTGCATTTCATCTGGCGCGGGCACGCCATGTTAAGCTTTAATGGCAGCGCGGTCGCGCTGCTGCTGCTTCTTGTCTGCTATGTTTGCTGCTATTTTTTGCTACTTGCTTGCTCTTCATTTCCTCACTTCTTCACTTCACCATCTATTAATCCTCTAATTGTTCTCCTCATTTGCTAAAGACCAGCTTGCCTTGTTAATGCTATCTCCATGCCAATCCATGTCATTCCATGCCTTAAGTTGTTATAAGAGTTCCAGCTATGCATACTGCAAAATAAACACAAAAAATAAATAAAACTTAATAAAACTACTTAAGTTGAGCATAATTCTAGCAAGTTGGTAACCAATAAGTAGGTATAAAACCTACTTATCAAATACCCCCAAACTTGAACTATTGCTTGCCCTCAAGCAATGCACACAAAAATAAAATAAATAATGTAACTACATACAATTCAAACTACACTATGATGCAAATGAGTCCTAAGATTTCCAGCCAAATTGGAATTCCAATCAAGTGTGCCTCAGAGAATTATCTAGATTCAAGAATAAAGTATTAAACTATGCTATAGACATAACATCATACAATTAAATAATCCAAACTCACTATAAAGATGTTGTGTGTGTGATGTGTTCACAAATAAGCTTAACAGAGGTAAAGACTACATATGTTATATTTCTTAAGAAAGAAAATTTAAGTTTAAATCAAGAACTACGTATACAAATGAAACATCAAGTACTCCAACACATCAATATAAACTAAGGTTCAACAATGGGTTTATTCTGCTTTATTTTTACTCACGAGGGCAATTTTTGCACTTTCCCACGGTGTTTATTGATTTCTTTTCTTTTTCCCATGACTGTGCAATGCCTCATTGCATTAGGCTAACAGTGCTACCCCTTAGCGAGCTTTCAACCAATGACTCCCAAACCATAAAGACCTTAGGGCGCTAGGTGTAAAGACAATCTCCTCGGGCGTACTTGCTCAAGCAACAAAGGCCCCGAAACAAGACTAGTCACGATAAGTTTTCAATAAAATTCTCTTTTTTTTAATATATAGCAAGCATACTCATGTGTTCCCAAAATTTGATTTTCAGTGTTTTTAAAGTCTATGTCCACTTCCTACACAATTCTATCTTTAACAACAAAATTTTCTACTCAGCAAGCAAACAAGTTATTCTTTTACCAACAAGCGTACATGAACACTTATGTGCTAACCGATAGCATCTAAATAGCAAGTATGAATCAAATCATGTATAACATTATAGCTAAGCTCAACTATCAACCAAATTCAAGAATTCATCAAATTTCTACATTCATCATTGGCTAAACTAAAATTCCATTAACTAGATACTTAGGATATGCAAATAAACAAATATCTAAAATAGAAAATAAGCAAGAAAAAAAAATCAGCACAATTAGCTAAACACAATAACATGCAAAAATTATACTAAACATGCAAAAATGATGCGAATTATGCTACATGCAATTAACTATAGGCTCTACACTACTAAACACCCAATAGCCCCAAACTTATAATTTTCATTATCCCTAATGAATGAAGGTAAAGGGTTATGAGAACACCCCTAATTATCAGCATGGCCACCCTCCTTGGGTGGTGAAGCTGGCAGTGGAAAAGGCACGACTGTCCCAAACTGAGGTCATTTTAGCATTTCTCTTTGCTGCGCAAAGGCCTCGGCTAATGACTGTGATAATCCATTTGTAAAGGCTAAAAAATTGTCATACATAGCATCCACTTTCCTCTCCAACCTTCGAAGGCGACGATCATCATTTTCAACAGTGGCATGAGCTGAAGTTTTTGCTGCAGTGGGATGTGGGGATGGTACCGAAGACGCAGCTGGAAGAATGAAACCTTTGCCCCTCGGATGTGGTTTACCTCCTGACCAATCCTCAAACTTGGCAATCGTGGCATGAGTGATGTCTTAACTTAGAAACTGCATTTGTGTATTGGCCCACGTGATTCCCGCTCGTGCATATAAATGAGCTACAACTGATGCATATGGAATGCTTTCTGTGGTGCTCCCCCTCATGTAGCGTAGCATATTCTGGTTAGGGAGATGATCCACATCAATATATTTGCATGTGACTATTCCCCATAAAATAATTGCTCGTTCGACTGTGATGTCATGTTGATGGGATGAAGGCATCAGTTTTGCACAGATAAATAAATTCCAGGCTTTAGCGTAGCGGTTAAGGGCTGAGCGTGGGAAATTTGTATGATGATTTATGTCAGGCTTCAAATTCCATTGCGTACCCGGTACGCATGAATCAGTGATAACCATGTCTAGGTCGGTCTCAAATCGTTCAGCCTCTACCCAGTTTGCACACCCAGTTGGTGGATCAGGTAAGTTGAACATGCCTCGAATCGCCCGGGGGCGATAATCCACTTGAACACCCCTAACATATGATAGTCCACTCATAGTCTCCTTCGCGTTGGCATAAAATTCACGTACAATGCCCATAGGTGAAGGCATTGGTGTAGACACCAATCCCATCCAACACCGTTCCATAATCATTACCAACAGCTCTCCATCCTCTTTCCTAGGCTTGAATCCACGCTCCTTTACAAATGTTTTTCAACTATCCTATAATACTCCATCTCAGCATTTAGGCTGACGAATTTGGTGAGGTTGACTATGTCCTCACTTTGGCTGCTTGAAGATGATGGGTCTGGAGTGAGTGAACGTGCTCTTTTTGCCCCATTGCAACTGATGAAGAAACCCTAACTAAAGAGAAGGAATTGACTGAAAAAAATTCGCTCTGTATATTACCACTCCCAAACTTGCTTTTTTGATAAACTCTCACAAACCCTAGCTCTTTATCTGTAACTGAATGGATGTGTAGAAGAATTTGAATATGGGGAAGAAAACAGAATGCGTAGAATTTGTAGTGGGGTGAGGAGTTAAGATTTAAAAGGGAACCGTTTGGAGTATATGAAGAGATAAGCGTTGGTTTTGAAAAAGAAATGGGGAGACGCACGTTTAGAGAGTAGTAACTGATATAAGAGTTTGAGTGGTACACGTTTTTAAAATGTTCAAAATTATCTGCAACTGTGCTAGGACGCGGCCGCGCTGTGTTTATACCTACTGATGGCGCAGGCGCGCTGCTGCTATGACGCGTGCACGCTGGTGGTAAACTTGTAAAGGGCGCGGGCGCGCTGTGATCCAGAATGCGTCAGGCGCGGGCACGCCATAATTGAACTACCAAGTCGCGCGGCCGTGCTGCCCTGTAACCTGACAAGAACTAAGCTGCAATTGAAGTATGATATCAGTAGCGAATGACATTCTTCATTAAACCTACAAATAAAAGCATTTATATATATGAGATATACCAGATCCTCGAATCAAAATATGTCCTAAATAATATGTGAGAATGGATATACCCAAAAGAATGCTCTATATACTACTCCTAACCAAAATGATATGCACATTCAGCTCCAACAAAACTTATATAAAAAATTCTATATTAACAAGAATTAAATATGAAGATGAGAAAATAGACATGATTCAAAAAGAATTAAACAAGAGGTAAGGAGAGAAATAATGGGGTGCCTCCTATTAAGCACTAAGTTATAGTCAGTTAGCTTGACTATCTCTATTCTAATCATGTAGTAGAAAGAATTGAGGTGACCTTCTGCCTGTCAACCTCACCACCAAAATAGTGCTTATGTCGCTGTCCATTGACCTTGAATGGCTTGTATGGGAACTTATCAAATATCTCAATCGCACCATGTGGGTAAACTGTCTTCACAATGAATGGCCCTAACAACCAGGACTTGAGCTTTTCAGGAAAAAGTTTAAGTCTTGAATTAAACAATAGCACTATTTACCCTGGTTCAAACACTCTTTCCATAATCTTGCGGTCATGCCATCTCTTCACCTTTTCTTTGTATAGCTTTGAGTTCTCGTAGGCTTGCAATCTAAATTCGTCCAGCCCATTGAGTTGGAGTAGACGTTTTTCTCCTGCAGCCTTCAAGTCAAAATTCAGCTTCCTTATTTCCCAATACGCCTTGTGTTTGAGCTCTATGGGAAGGTGACAAGCCTTTCCATATACCAGCGAAAATGGTGACATGCCCAACGGTGTCTTATAAGCAGTCCTGTAAGTCCATACAACATCATCTAGCTTAAGTGATTAGTCTTTCCTTGTGTCCTAGATCTCAAAGGGAGTTGGGATAAGTACCTACCATTGGTGGAATTCTCCTACAACAACAGTTATCAGGCGAGCATAGGTGTGGCTCCATTCGAGGCGTTGTATGGAAGAAAATGTCGTTCTCCAGTATGCTGGGACGAGGTGGGTGAAGCAACATTGTTGGGACCAGAGTTGGTACGCATTACTACAGAGAAGATCCAAACGATTCGACAACGTATACAAACGGCACAAGATCGACAAAAGAGTTATGCGGATCTTCATCGGAAGGACGTGGAATTTAATATTGGGGATCATGTATTGTTACGTGTTGCACCATGGAAGGGAGTTACAAGATTTGGGAAGAGAGAAAAGTTCAATCCAAGATTTGTTGGTCCATTTGAGATTCTTGAGCGAATAGGAAATGTGGCATATAGACTCGCATTACCTCCAAGCATGTCTCGTGTTCATAATGTTTTTCACATATCTATGTTTCGTAAATATGTTAAAAACCCGAACCACATTATTGAGTTAGAACCAGACGAGATAGCTGAAGATTTAACGTACGAGGAGGTACCTGTTAAGATCTTGGATAGGAAAGAGCATGTCCTACGCACGAAGGTTATACCACAAGTTAAGATTTTGTGGAGAAACCATGCTATTGAAGAAATGACCTGGGAGTTGGAATCAGAAATGAAAGCGAGGTATCCTCACCTTTTTGAAACATCAGGTACGTACGTCAATTTCGAGGACGAAATTTTATAAGGAGGGGAGGTTGTAAGACCCCAACTTATTAATGAATAAAATCAAATTTTCTCTAAATATTATTGTGAATAATAAGGGGTTAATTTGATATAATACTTTAGTTATGGGTGAAATGTGCAAATTTTGCAAAATAAGCAAGTGGTTATAAAATATTCATTTTGTCGGGAAATATTCGTTTGGTCGTGGAATATTCTTGCTGTCGGGGAATATTCGTACGACGGCGCAGCCTTGTTTAGGCCCCATAACGGAAAACGATTGGATGAAGAAAATGACAAGTATAAGTTATTTATAAATAACGGCGTAGTTGTTACCGTTAATACTGTTGGAATACCCGGTGGTTAAAATACAGTAGCACACGGTATTGTACCAATTATTGATTCTTACGTAAGAAGGCACTACTCAATAATTGTTACAGTAGTTATTGTTCAATATTTGATTTTATTGATTCAATAATTGTTGCGTTGATATTTTATATTATTGTTGTTTCAATAATTGTTGCTGCACAGTATTTTCTATTATCAGATCAATAATTCATATTATTTGAATAATATTATTAGATAACATTATTGGCAATGTCTAGAAAGTTTTGTCTAAGGAGAGGTTTGGTCATCTAATTGCGCGCCAGTAAGGAAAAATCCTTATTAGAAAGCCCCCTCTTTCCTGGGAACGGTCTGGTTGTCATAAATGTGATTCTGTAATATTATTTGTGAATAATTAATTATTGATTCATATGATAAGGAAATATTTATTTTATGTGGATATAAATGAGGGATATATTTTTGTGGTTAAAAATGAAGGAGTTAATGTTGAGGTTTTTATCAGTATTTTTGTCGGAATGGAGGTATTAAAAATCAGGGTTTTTGAGATATTTTGCGGGGGTTATAATTTTTAATCCGACCGTTGGATCGTGGTAATTTTTGGATATGTTATACATATATAAGTTGAGTATATGTCCACAAATTTTGAACGTTAAAAATGAACGTATGATTTATTATGAATTTTACGAGATGACTGGTTCAGAAATTGTTAAAATTTCGGAGTTTATCATTTTGATGGAAAATTCTAGAATTGGTGGGCCCCACTCTTGGTTGGTGAAGAAATGTGCTGAGATTTTTATTCAAATGTGGTGGGTGGGAATAGTAGCAGGTAAAGCCATCAGGTTGCAGGTTAAGTCTGCTTCGGCGTGCTAACATTTTCCTATAAATAGAGGGCTAAGTTAGAATTGAAAATCACACCAGAAACAAGTTTTCTCTCTTTCTCTCTCTAGATTATTGAGTGTATTTTGTGAGTATTTAAATACTTTGAGAGTTTCTATTCATCAGAGCAAGTTTCTTTCAGCCTTATACCGGTATTTCGACCAGAAGTACTGATATTTTGAGGTAAGGGATATTATTTTCTTCTTAAATGATATTATTTTCTTCAATATCATTATGCTGAAATATTAACATGAGTTTTTATCAAATTTGAAACTTTTTGTGTTGGAGTTACTATTCACGAATACAACACTATTCACCGAAAAATAAATTTTTCCCTTTTTGTCCAAGATGTCTATTATGGTTACTATCTTTGATTGTATCCATGTTTTGATCTTTATTTTTGAATTCTGCTTCACAATTGATTATTATGAAGTATTATTGATCTTGGATAAACTGTTATACGAATCCCTACTATTTGTCCTTCTGTCTCACTTGATTCGTTCTCTTTAAGATATTTTTCATCATCCTCAGTCCTAAATGATGATATTACTGAATATCTTTGGCATGTAGTGCAAAGATGTATGATTACTTGATGAATATCTTTGGCCTGTAGTGCAAAGATGAACAAGTGTTGAGATGAACATGACTGACATGTGATACAAATGAATATCTTTGGCCTGTAGTGCAAAGATGAATATTTGGATAAAGATAATTATTAATTGATGTTACAAGGATAAAATATTGATGATGGACTTTTAAATCTTAGAAGATAGTAGAATTCTTTCTCTACTTGATTCTTCTAATGGTTTGCTGTTTCCGCTGCAGTTGTTGATCTAAAACTTGTTGTCGATTATATTCTATCAGATTTTTCCCTGTTGAAGACTAACGATAATTTGTTGTATATTATCTTAGTCATAATATTCTTTACTGGGCTAGTTGAGCTCACCCTTTTCCTTTTTGTTCCATTTTTCTTCTCAGGAGGTGAGAACATAGCAGGATCTAGTCGGGATATGGAGTGATGGTTCTAGAAAGATGTTTTAGCAGTCCTCACTATTTCTGTAAAATAGTGTTTGAATAATTGTAATGAGGATTTATTTGAGTGTGAATATTGTCCAGAAGACAATATTTGTATTTAAACTCACAGTATGTGTTGTCGTATTTTGCACGACAATTGTATTATTGAAGTTGTAGTTTGCTTTCTGTACCATGTATTTGGCGACTTAGAATGGGTGTTGTATACCTATTTTGGGGCCGTCACAATGACATAATTAGTTACCACATAATCACGGTACATAACTGAATATCTGTTTCATTTATAATTCTTAGTCTTAGGTTTAACCACATGGTTAATCCACACTTCTCATTTATTAACACCAATTTTCAGTTATCACTTAACTCATTAATTACTAATAATAATTTTCATATTTGGTATTATAACAACACCACAACATGACTAATCACATTTTATAGTCGTAAGATCACACTATATTAAAAATCAAATTTCTGGTCAAACTACTAACTGGCGCTGCAGCGCCCCAATTTGTACTGAGGACCGGTGTTGTAGCACTGGTCTGGTGCTGCTGCACTCAACATAACTAAAAGAAAACATGAATATTCTGTCGATCTTTCAGTCAGAGATATCTATCCTCGACCGAACTAAACTCGACGGAATGTTTGGTCGAGATTAAGATATTATCGACTGAATTGTATTCGTCGATAATATTCTGTCGAGTCTAAACCTGCCACGTGGCATCTCATAAAAAATAGAAGGGGCTTAATTTTGACGAAATTCCGTCGAGGATATACTTATTACGTCGAGGTTAGTCTTTTTTTTAATATTTATTCTGTTTTGGCAATATCCAGGGTAATAACCCACAGTTTTTGTACCTATAAACCTGTTTTTTTCCCAACAGCACATAAAATATAACTATAATCCAAGGCCAACAATAATAATATTTCCAAGGCCAACATGAATATGAATTACCGAGGCCAACGTGAATGTGACATTAAACTAAAGTTCTAATCAACTAAAGTATATCAAATATGAATTTAAACTAACGTAAGTATGTCAAACTAAAGTAATGATAATTAAAAGCTACAATACGTCAAAAATCAACTAAACTATATAAATTTACATCACATTAAGCTACAAACTAAAGTAAATATGTACAAATCATCTACAAAACTAAGTCACGGGCCGTCGTTGTTGCCTCTTTTTTGGTTTAACAAAATGGACTCTAACTCATGCAAGTATACACGGGTCAACAAGTAGTACAGAGTAAGAAAGTATCGATCCCACGGAGAAAGGTGAATAAATATAAGCTATCATGCAACAACCTAATCACTATTTTTATATGCTCAAACGATCAATTAACTAAATAAATTGATATCTAAATTAATTATCAACACAAAAGTAATAATTACTAAAGTAAGGCAATTAAATGGGATCCTAATATCATTTAATGTTTCATCTAAAATGCAAGCCTCATGTTATGTTTAATTATTTATTATGGAAAGCTAGTCAAGAGCACAAAAGTGGAACATAACCATCTTTCAATGAACTATGTCCAATTTACACAAAATCCACGATTGATAGAATTCATGTAAGCATCACAATTACCAAACTCACTATATGTCTATGTGAATTTATAACAATAATGATTTTAAGTACAAGCTCTCTTAATGACTAACAAGTGAACCGGTATATGCCTATTAGGATAACAAATCACAAAACCTAATACAAGTCAGTTTCACGAACATATGCCAGTATGATTTAATCTATACTTATATTTCATTTTCCAAATCTATACAAGTAATTAAAGTGAATGGTGATCAAGCATTCAAGCATTTAGCACAACCATAATGGGCAATCCACTGTTAAATATGCAACATCACAATCAGGCATACATGTTAGACTACACATTAAAATCCATTAGAATCCCATAATGGAATTTAGTTAATTTCTGAACCAACAACCATTATGGGATTAAAGCAAATCATTGAAATGAATAATGTAGACAAGAGATTAAAGAGAATTGAGAGATCAAATCTATTAAATCCTGTTGCAAAGTCTGATTCCAGGCTTAATTAAAGAGAATTGAGAGATCAAATCTGTTAATTCTTGCTGCAAATTCTGTTTCCAGTCTTGTTCAAATCCATAAAATGTCTCCAAATTGAAAACTAATATTATTAAGCAATCAAAATAAAGAGAGGAGCTTAAAGTAGTAATGAGAATGCTCTAACCCTCTCTAGAGAGAACTGAACCTAAGAATAATGATAAAAAAACTCTAAAACCACGTCCCTGGTAACCAACCATATCGTCTCAGATAACAAACACACTCAAATTTCAAATTACAAAAAGTCAGCATTTTAAACTAAATATGATTGGCGCGGTCGCGCGGTATTATACTGCGTTTTGGGTGCGGGCGCGCTATGGAATTCTCTGGCGTATGCATGGCGCGGGCGCGCCGTGACCTTTGGATAATGGAGCGTGGCCGCGCGGTATGTGTTTTTGTCTCTGCATTTCATCTGGCGCGGGCGCGCCATGTTAAGTTTTAATGGCAGCGCGGTCGCGCTGCTGCTGCTTCTTGTCTGCTATGTTTGCTGCTATTTTTTGCTACTTGCTTGCTCTTCATTTCCTCACTTCTTCACTTCACCATCTATTAATCCTCTAATTGTTCTCCTCATTTGCTAAAGACCAGCTTGCCATGTTAATGCTATCTCCATGCCAATCCATGTCATTCCATGCCTTAAGTTGTTATAAGAGTTCCAGCTACGCATACTGCAAAAAAAAAACACAAAAAATAAATAAAACTTAATAAAACTACTTAAGTTGAGCATAATTCTAGCAAGTTGGTAACCAATAAGTAGGTATAAAACCTACTTATCGAATACCCCCAAACTTGAACTATTGCTTGCCCTCAAGCAATGCACACAAAAATAAAACAAATAATGCAACTACATACAATGCAAACTACACTATGATGCAAATGAGTCCTAAGATTTCCAGCCAAATTGGAATTCCAATCAAGTGTGCCTCAGAGAATTATCTAGATTCAAGAATAAAGTATAAAACTAAGCTATAGACATAACATCATACAATTAAATAATCCAAACTCACTATAAAGATGTTGTGTGTGTGATGTGTTCACAAATAAGCTTGACAGAGGTAAAGACTACATATGTTATATTTCTTAAGAAAGAAAATTTAAGTTTAAATCAAGAACTACGTATACAAATGAAACATCAAGTACTCCAACACATCAATATAAACTAAGGTTCAACAATGGGTTTATTCTGCTTTATTTTTACTCACGAGGGCGATTTTTGCACTTTCCCACGGTGTTTATTGATTTCTTTTCTTTTTCCCATGACTGTGCAATGCCTCATTGCATTAGGCTAACAGTGCTACCCCTTAGCGAGCTTTCAACCAATGACTCCCAAACCATAAAGACCTTAGGGCGCTAGGTGTAAAGACAATCTCCTCGGGCGTACTTGCTCAAGCAACAAAGGCCCCAAAACAAGACTAGTCACGATAAGTTTTCAAAAAAATTCTCTTTTTCTTAATATATAGCAAGCATACTCATGTGTTCCCAAAATTTGATTTTCAGTGTTTTTAAAGTCTATGTCCACTTCCTACACAATTCTATCTTTAACAACAAAATTTTCTACTCAGCAAGCAAACAAGTTATTCTTTTACCAACAAGCGTACATGAACACTTATGTGCTAACCAATAGCATCTAAATAGCAAGTATGAATCAAATCATGTATAACATTATAGCTAAGCTCAACTATCAACCAAATTCAAGAATTCATCAAATTTCTACATTCATCATTGGCTAAACTAAAATTCCATTAACTAGATACTTAGGATATGCAACTAAACAAATATCTAAAACAGAAAATAAGCAAGAAAAAAAAAATCAGCACAATTAACTAAACACAACAACATGCAAAAATTATACTGAACATGCAAAAATGATGCGAATTATGCTACATGCAATTAACTATAGGCTCTACACTACTAAACACCCAATAGCCCCAAACTTATAATTTTCATCATCCTTAATGAATGAAGGTAAAGGGTTATGAGAACTCCCCTAATTATCAGCATGGCCACCCTCCTTGGGTGGTGAATCTGGTAGTGGAAAAAGCACGACTGTCCCGAACTGAGGTCATTCTAGCATTTCTCTTTGCTGCGCAAAGGCCTCGGCTAATGACTGTGATAATCCATTTGTAAAGGCTAAAAAATTGTCATACATAGCATCCACTTTCCTCTCTAACCTTCGAAGGCGACGATCATCATTTTCAACAGTGGCATGAGCTGAAGTTTTTGCTGCAGTGGGATGTGGGAATGGTACCGAAGACGCAGCTGGAAGAATGAAACCTTTGCCCCTCGGATGTGGTTTACCTCCTGACCAATCCTCAAACTTGGCAATCGTGGCATGAGTGATGTCTTAACTTAGAAACTGCATTTGTGTATTGGCCCACGTGATTCCCGCTCGTGCATATAAATGAGCTACAACTGATGCATATGGAATGCTTTCTGTGGTGCTCCCCCTCATGTAGCGTAGCATATTCTGGTTAGGGAGATGATCCACATCAATATATTTGCATGTGACTATTCCCCATAAAATAATTGCTCGTTCGACTGTGATGTCATGTTGATGGGATGAAGGCATCAGTTTTGCACAGATAAATAAATTCCAGGCTTTAGCGTAGCGGTTAAGGGCTGAGCTTGGGAAATTTGTATGATGATTTGTGTCAGGCTTCAAATTCCACTGCGTACCCGGTACGCATGAATCAGTGATAACCATGTCTAGGTCGGTCTCAAATCGTTCAGCCTCTACCCAGTTTGCACGCCCAGTTGGTGGATCAGGTAAGTTGAACATGCCTCGAATCGCCCGGGGGCGATAATCCACTTGAACACCCCTAACATATGATAGTCCACTTATAGTCTCCTTCGCGTTGGCATAAAATTCACGTACAATGCCCATAGGTGAAGGCATTGGTGTAGACACCAATCCCATCCAGCACCGTTCCTTAATCATTACCAACAGCTCTCCACCCTCTTTCCCAGGCTTGAATCCACGCTCCTTTACAAATGTTTTTCAACTATCCTATAATACTCCATCTCAGCATCTAGGCTGACGAATTTGGTGAGGTTGACTATGTCCTCACTTTGGCTGCTTGAAGATGATGGGTCTGGAGTGAGTGAACGTGCTCTTTTTGCCCCATTGCAACTGATGAAGAAAACCCTAACTGAAGAGAAGGAATTGACTGAAAAAAATACGCTCGGTATATTACCACTCCCAAACTTGCTTTTTTGATAAACTCTCACAAACCCTAGCTCTTTATCTGTAACTGAATGGATGTGTAGAAGAATTTGAATATGGGGAAGAAAACGGAATGCGTAGAATTTGTAGTGGGGTGAGGAGTTAAGATTTAAAAGGGAACCGTTTGGAGGATATGAAGAGATAGGCGTTGGTTTTGAAAAAGAAATGGGGAGACGCACGTTTAGAGAGTAGTAACTGATATAAGAGTTTAAGTGGTACACGTTTTTAAAATGTTCAAAATTATCTGCAACTGTGCTAGGACGCGGCCGCGCTGTGTTTATACCTACTGATGGCGCAGGCGCGCTGCTGCTATGACGCGTGCACGCTGGTGGTAAACTTGTAAAGGGCGCGGGCGCGCTGTGATCCAGAATGCGTCAGGCGCGGGCTCGCCATAATTGAACTACCAAGTCGCGCGGCCGCGCTGCCCTGTAACCTAACAAGAACTAAGCTGCAATTGAAGTATGATATCAGTAGCGAATGACATTCTTCATTAAACCTATAAATAAAAGCATTTACATATATGAGATATACCAGATCCTCGAATCAAAATATGTCCTAAATAATATGTGAGAATGGATATACCCAAAAGAATGCTCTATATACTACTCCTAACCAAAATGATATGCACATTCAGCTCACAAAACTTATATAAAATATTCTATATTAACAAGAATTAAATATGAAGATGAGAAACTAGACATGATTCAAAATGGAATTAAACAAGAGGTAAGGAGAGAAATAATGGGGTGCCTCCTATTGAGCACTAAGTTATAGTCAGTTAGCTTGACTATCTCTATTCTAATCATGTAGTAGAAAGAATTGAGGTGACCTTCTACCTGTCAACCTCACCACCAAAATAGTGCTTAAGTCGCTGTCCATTGACCTTGAATGGCTTGTATGGGAGCTTATCAAATATCTCAATCGCACCATGTGGGTAAACTGTCTTCACAGTGAATGGCCCTAACCACCAGGACTTGAGCTTTCCAGGAAAAAGTTTAAGTCTTGAATTAAACAATAGCACTATTTACCCTGGTTCAAACACTCTTTCCATAATCTTGCGGTCATGCCATCTCTTCACCTTTTCTTTGTATAGCTTTGAGTTCTCGTAGGCTTGCAATCTAAATTCGTCCAGCCCATTGAGTTGGAGTAGATGTTTTTCTCCTGCAGCCTTCAAGTCGAAGTTCAGCTTCCTTATTTCCCAATACGCCTTGTGTTCGAGCTCTATGGGAAGGTGACAAGCCTTTCCATATACCAGCGGAAATGGTGACATGCCCAACGGTGTCTTATAAGCAGTCCTGTAAGTCCATACAACATCATCTAGCTTAAGTGATTAGTCTTTCCTTGTAATTTTCATGATTTTTTCAAGAATTCTCTTCACTTCACGATTCGATACCTCTACTTGGCCATTGGTCTGGGGATGATAAGCTGTAGCAATGCGATGACTCACCCTATACTTAGCCAACAGAGCTGTGAACTTACAATTACAAAAGTGGCTGCCCTCATCACTAATAATGGCCTTCGGAGTCCAAAAACTTGTGAAAATACTCCTTTGTAAAAATCTAAGGACAACCTTAGCGTCATTAGTTGGAAGAGCTGCCACTTCCACCCACTTGGATACATAGTCGACTACCAATAAGATGTACAAATTTCCACATAATGAGACGAAAGGTCCCATAAAGGCTATCCCCCAAACATCGAAGATCTTCACCTCGAGTATTGTATTCAAGGGCATTTTGTTCCTCTTGGATATGTTCCCGACTCTTTGACATCTGTCATACTTCTGAACAAAGCTATAAGCATCTTTAAAGATTGTCGGCCAATAGAATCCTGCTTGCAATACTCTAGCCGCTGTTCTTTCACCACCGTAGTGATCTCCATACAATGACGTGTGGCAATCCTGCAATATACCCTCTATCCTGCTATATGAAATACACCTCCTTATCATTTGATCAAAACATTGCTTAAACAAGTATGGTTCATCCCATATAAACCACTTCACATCATGTAGAAACTTCTTGTGATACCCAGTCAAGTCAGAAGGGATGATCTTGCTTACTAGGAAGTTAGTAAAATCTGCGAACCATGGCACATCACCTTGCACCACGAACAATTGCTCATCTAGGAAAGACTCATTAATCATAAGCTTGTCATTTGCACCCCTTCCCGGATTTTCCAATCGAGATAAGTGGTCCACCACTTGATTCTCAGTTCCCTTTCTGTCCTTAATTTCCAAATTAAATTCTTGCAACAGAAGTATCCACCTGATTAGACGAGGTTTTACATCTTTCTTTTCCACTAAATACCGAATTGTTGCATGATCGGTGTACACTATCACCCTAATCCCAATCAAATAGGCACGAAATTTATCAAAAGCATACACAACTGCTAAAAGTTCTTTCTTTGTGGTGGTGTAGTTTAACTGAGCATCAGTGAGGGTCTTGCTTACGCAGTAAATCACATGAAAAATTATGTCTCTTCGCTGGCCCAAAACAGCCCCCATAGCAAAGTCACTAGCATCACACGTCAATTCAAAAGGAAGATTCCAATCTGGTGTTATGATCATGGTGGTGCAGTTAACTTTTTCTTCAAACGTTCAAATGCAGCCATACATTCTTCATTAAACTTAAACTGCACATCCTTCTCCAATAAACTATAATGTGGCTTCGTGATCTTGGAGAAGTCTTTAATAAATCTACGGTAGAAGCCTGCATGCCCTAAAAAAATGCGAACACCTTTTACAGAAGTAGGTGGAGGCAAGTTCTCAATAGTCTCTAACTTAGCCCTGTCCACCTCTAATCCTTTCTTCGAAACCTTGTGTCCCAATATTATACCTTCTTGTACCATAAAATGGCACTTTTCCCAATTCAGAACCAAATTTGTCTTAACACATCTCTTCAATACCATCACTAAATTTTCTAAACATAGATCAAACGAATCTCCAAACACTGAGAAGTCATCCATAAAGACTTCCATATTATACTCCACCGTATCCAAAAAAATTGCCATCATACACCTCAGAAATATGGCCGGGGCATTGCACAACCCAAAAGACATTCTTCTGAACGCGAATGTTCCATATGGACATGTAAAAGTTGTCTTTTCCTGGTCTTCTGGAGCTATCACAATCTGATTATAACCTGAGAACCCATCCAGAAGGCAATAATACTCGTGCCCTACTAGCCTGTCCAACATCTGATCAATAAACAGAAGTGGAAAGTGATATTTCCTTGTAGATTTATTAAGTTTACGGTAGTCCATGCAGACTCTCCACCCCGTTACTGTCCTAGTCGGTATCAGCTCGTTGTTCTCATTGGAGACTACAGTCATTCCCCCTTTCTTCGGAACACACTGTATCGGGCACACCCAAGAGCTGTCTGAGATCGAATATATTATTTCTTTGTCTAGCCACTTCAATACCTCTTTCTTGACCACTTCCTTCATAATTGGGTTCAATCTGCATTGTTGTTCCACTGAAGGCTTGCTATCATCTTCCAGCAGGATCTTGTGCATACAGAAAGATGGGCTGATCCCTTTGATGTCTGCTATGGTCCATCCTATCACTGATTTGAGCTCTCTTAGAACTCGTACCAGTTTCTCTTCCTGGCAAGATGTTAGAGCAGAAGAGATAATAACAGGTAACTTTGAACAATTATTTAAAAATACATACCTCAAGTGATCTGGAAGAGGTTTCAAGTCAAGTTATGGAGGTATCTCAAGAGAAGGCTTGAGTTTTGCTGATGTCTCTCCAGCATTTTTCAGTGGCTTAACAAGAATTTTAAATTTTCGAAATTGTGGCATTATGTCAAGAATATGTATAAATTCAGCAATTACATCATCTTCCATTTTTGAATCTCCAATAAAGCATTCTTCAAAGGTTAATTATCCATCAGCTTTTCAACTTCTTGATTCAACATTTTGTCTACCAAATCAACCCGAAAAACATTCTTCCTCATCGGTAGGAAACTTCATAGCCTTGAACACGTTGAAGGTGACTTCTTGATCATAAACCCTCACTGTCAACTCACCTTTCTGAACATCTATCAAAGTCCTTCCCGTGGCTAAGAAAGGTTTTCCCAAAATGATTGGTATATTTCAGTCTTCTTCATAATCCAATATGATGAAGTATGCTGGGAAGATAAATTTATCCACTTTGACCAGTACATCTTCCACAATACCCTGTGAATAGGTAATGGATCTGTTAGCAAGCTGTAGTGAAATATTTTTCGGCCTTGGAGCCGGCAATCCCAACTGATTAAAAACTGACAAAGGCATCAAGTTGATGCTCACCCCTAAATCACACAAACATCTGCTGAAACACATTTTCCAATTAAGTAAGGTATTGTGAAGCTGCCCGGATCCTTTAGCTTCGGAGGTAACTGATGTGATAAAAATATGTAACTACAAGTGCACAGTGTCAAATTGAAGAACTGGCAAGTACAGGTCGAACCCACAAAGACTAGATTAATTCTTTAATATATCCTTAATTAATATTTTAGGCGAATTAGAAATAAATATGGTGGAAAAAATTTATTAACTAAATTATTCAAACTACTAATTAATAACGAAAACTATTAATGAGAAAAGATACCTAGGAATCAGAATCCACCAAATAGTAACATAATAAATAATTTCTTATTTCTTAAATCAATTCCCAAATTATTCTCCCTTCCCTTTAAAAATAATGATTCATATAATTAATATGGGCAAGCAGAAGTTATGAAAAATTCACAGATTAACTATAACTTATCAAAACCTCGCAATCAATATAAAAATCATATGCAATTTATGCGGAGGAAAATATGAAGGCGAAAATAATTAGGCATTAATTTTGGAACGGAAAGAAAATATTATTATGAAATACTTAGTTTCATCATAATCCTAGGTATTGGAAATTTAGCTAGCCATGGAATGTGACGCCCCCAAAATTAGGTATACATCACCCATCTTGGGTCGTCATATACAAAGTACAGAATACAAATACAACTTACTAATACAACTGTCGTGTACAATACGACAAAATATAAACTGCGAGTTTGAATACAAATATTATCTTCTAGAGAGTATTCATACTCAAAAGGAGTCCTCATTACATTTATTAACACACTATTACATAGAATAGTGAGGACTACTAACTAATACTATCATTCGAACCATCACTCCGTTCCCCGACTTGCCCCAGCTACGTTCTCATTTCCTGAAGAGAACAGTGAAAGAAAGGGTGAGCTCAACTAGCCCAGTAAGAAATATTATGACTAAGATAATGCAGAATAAATTATCATTAGCCTTCAACAATGTTAAACTGATAAAATAGAATAGACATCAAGTTTAACTGCAGCGGAATAAGCAATCCATTAAAAGAGTCAAGTAGAAAATAAACTCTACTATCTTTTATGATTTAAAAGGTTTTTCAACACTGTTATAGCTGAGACTCAGCTTAATAAAATAATCCACATCATCGAATCACCCCTGCACTACGGCCAAGGATATTCGTGTATTCATTAATGGTCATGATCATGCCAACAACTGTCCATCAATGCACTACGGGCCAATGAGGACTTTTACCACATCATTTGTAACATTACGGTCATGATTATACCGAATAATCCCTGGTCATAATCATACCAAGTCCATCTATGCACTACAGGCCACAGATGACTTTTAACATTTTATAAACATGAGGATGATGACAATGATATAAGAATTCAATAAAACAAGTTCAAGAATTAATTTATCCAGGAATTAACAACGTCCAAATTGTCAACATGATACTGCTTTGTGGAGTAAAATTTAAGAATGCTTAGAAGAATATTTTCTTTAAAAGATACTGGATGAAACGCAACTATCAAGGATATTCCACAAATTTCATGGAGTATAGAAGTCAAAACTTAACCAACTGAGTATAATAAAGAATGGAATAACAAAAGAAACCACCATGCATGCGATAGACCGTACAAACAGGTTATTCCAACAGAATAATAAATAATGGAACCAGGTCCGGCGTAAACGCACAGACAGGATATTCCGACAGAATAATAAATAATGGAACCAGATCCGGCGTAAAACGCACAGACATGATATTCCAACAAAATAATAATAAAGACAAAACCAGGTCCGGTGTAAAACACACAGACAGGATGTTCCAACAGAATAATAATAAAGACGGAACCAGGTCCGGTGTAAAACACACAGACAGGATGTTCCAACAGAATAATAAAAGAATGTCACCAAGTATTGGGTAGACCGCGTATACAGGTTATTCCAACAGAATAATAAAAAATGGAATAACAACAGTTCTCTTCATGAATAAGAAAGAATAACACCCCTTACCGTTTTAAAGAAGAGCTGACATAAGGAAGTAGTTAAGTAGCAGAATACTCTTCTTCTCTCTCTCTATAGTTTCTCTCTATAGTTTCTCTCTCTAGAGTTCAGTGAATTCGTAAGAAATAATGAAGGAATGAGCTTCTATTTATAGGAGAATTGAAGGATACTATTGGATTGTACAGTAGGAATTCAGACGAAATCAGTTGCTGATTCACAGCTCCACTGATCCAACGCATCAGTAATCTTTGTCAAAGAGTTAGCCAATGAAAAAAATGAACACATGCAACATTAAAAGCCTTGACCAATTAAAATGCTCCATAATGTACGAGTTGCCAAATCTGCTGCATGATTGAAAAAAATTTGGCCAATAATATTCAAGCTTGGAAAAATCAATCCGAATCCTGCCAATTCTTTCTTCTTCTTTTCTTTCCAATCAACATCCCACTATCATATAAATATATATAAAATAATAATGCTTCTCTCTACCACAACCCACTAACATAAATATATATATAACAATCACACACATGCCAATAATATACTCCACCACCCACAACACACCACTACATAATAATTCTTCCACCAAAACCCACTACCACACACACACTCCTACACACACACGAAAACACACACACACACACACAAAAGTTAAATATATATATACTTTATAACTTTCGTCTGATAATTTTGAAAAGCGGGTAAATAGGGATCTAAATAATAAGCAAAACTGAGTGACTTCTCACGTAAGCATCAATAATCGATACCGTGTGCTACTGTGCAACCACGCGTATTACTGTACTTTTAACACCAGGTGTTTCAACAGTTAACGGTAAAACTTCTACCGTTATTTTCATAAAATATTTTTATCATTTTTTCAATTCGACAATAATTTCGTTGTGGGGTCCACCAATGATTGTACCGTCGTACGGATATTCCCCGACAAAACGAATATTCCCCGACCAATCGAATATAATATAACAACTTGCATACTATGCAAAATTTATAAATATTACCCACAACTATAACACTATATCAATTTCACTTTATAATATTTAAAAATAATATTTATAGAAAATTCATCTTTATTCAAAAAGTTGGGGTTTTACATGGAATTAAAAACAAAAATAAATAATATTAGTACTACAATTCGCATGAAATAAGAACAATAATTAAAAAAAAAATTTCTATTATATAAATAAAAGAAAGATACAAATACTCCCTCACAGTAGTTTCACACGTGATTGGAATAAGAAAGACAAACTCTAAATATCTTCTTCCTCCTACACTAGTGAAAAACTAAGAAAAATAAAATAACAAGTCGTGCCATTCTCTCTAAAACAAGAGGCCTATTTATAGGAAAAATAACTTGGAACCCTAATTTAGGTTCATTGAACTTGGACAGTTTTGTTCCCAATCAACTTCTCAAAAAGATTTTCTAGATATACTTTCCCTTCTCTTGTTGGATTTGACTTGCACACCAAGATTGTTGGATTGTTGGATTCTTCTTGGATATTTCTTACATGAATAAGAGTATTAAATATCGCTTGATCACTAAGATTTTGACTTTATTGTAACAAATATTAAATCCTACAAAATAAAATAAAACATATTAATTTAATAAACTAATATAATTAAAAGGACAAAATTTGGGATAATAAAATGTATAAATTACGTGTCTATCAAATACCCCCATAGCTAGCTTTTGCTCGTCCTCGAGTAAAATAAATAAAAATAAAACAAAAATTACACTACCTCATTTTCGTAGGAAACACGATTGCACTTAGCATGTGCAATAAGACTTTAAACCCCAAGGTTACCCCAAGTGGACGAGTTGTGTCTCGTGAGGGTTTGCAGTGAATATACCCACAAAATTTAAAAATATATTTTTTGGGTTCAACAAATTATGAAATTGAAAAAAAACTTCTAAATATCCATGGACATTATACATAAGCAAGATTAAATTCAAAATCACACTTTTACCTTATCAAAAATACTTAAATCTTTTTATTTTAGACACCATCCTTCATTAAATCAATTCCATGTGATGCATGCATGTGTATATGATGTAACTCTTAGTAGGGATTTTTACCATGAAAACCAAGCAAGCTAATTTTTTTTTCCTTTTTTCCATTTTTTTTCAATTTTGATTCTTGACTTGTGCAATGTCTCATTTTCTTAGGCTTTTCAGAGTTATCCATGTAGAGCGAGCGTTATACCAATGACTCCCACACCAGATGGCTTTAGGGCACTAGGTGTAGAGACACCCCTAAGGGCTTACTTACTCGAGTAACAAAGGCCACAAAATTAGACTAATCAAGCTGTTTTTATCCATCACACTTTTCAGCGTGAATATCGATGCTTCCCGAGGCTTGGATACCCAGTTATTTCGTTTAATGGACATTGAAGCAGTTATTTATTCCTTTTTTTTTCAACTTTTCTCAACTTCATTTTTTTTTCATTCTTTCTTCTTTTTTTTTCTTTTTTTTTTGAAATTACTCGAATCATGGTTTATACCCCACAACTAAGAATTAGTGCAAACGTGAAGTGCAAAAATGCTTGTGAAATTAATTTTAATTCAGATGGTGTTTCGAATTAAGATTTTGTATCTTATCAAAAATTTAAGAGTTCTAAATATTTCAATCTTACTTATGAGTTTTGATCCACAAACACTTATTAGAATTAATCCAATGCATAAAAAGTCAAACAAAATTTTTTTAATACTTTTTTCGTGTTTTTTTTACTATTTTTTCCTAAAAAGAGAAATAAAAAAAAATTAATACAATAATACAAACAAACTCCCCCTATACCTAAATCATACATTGTCCTCAATGTATGCAAATGAAGAAAAGAGAACAAAGATGTGAAAAAAATTATACCTTGTATGCGGGGCATTTGTTCTGCAAGAAAATGTGGTGAGAAAGAAAATAAATGTACATATCTACAAATTTTATGCATCCTAAAAACTATGCGACTGTAAATGATCAAGAATACAAACAGGCAATCGAGAGTGGATTGCGTATGATTTTCAGGAGGTCTTGGTAATTGGAAATAGTTAGAATTTGCAACAGAAGAACAATTGTGAGCATACCCGACTGATTCTTTTAAAATTGAGTCAGAGAATGATTAAAAAAAATGATGGTTCCTTTTGAAAAATTCTAACTTCATAAAATCTATCCAAACTTGCCATCCATATTTTTTACCATGGGGCACTAAAACATTTTCATCATTTTGAATAACTGTTAGACCAAGATGTTTAGACACTACTTGATTAACACATGCATTATCTGAAATGGGAGATATGATCTCGTTATCTAAACATGGAAGACTATTATTGTCCACAACTGATGAGTAGGTTTTATACCTATGAATCTGATATTATTAAACTTAATTATTGCTATCTTTAATTGTTTTTAGTATCTTTTTATGTGTTTTGTGTTTATTTCTTGTAGGTTGGAGCTGGAGGGATAAATTGGTCATTTGGGAGAAGAAGAAGGTCAAAAATCATTAAAATTAGAGCTGAGTGGCATTTTTATAAATACACGGTCCTGGTCAAGCACCTAGGCGCTTGGAAATGGCCTGGGTTGAGCGCCTAGGCGCTCAAGTGCCGCTGAAGAAGGATTTTTCTACTGCTAAATGGGTTTTTGAAGCCAAAAAGAATCTAAAAGAGGGTGGAGACCAATACAAATAGGAGAAGACTTTAGAAAAGACGTATCACGTAATTTTTCAAGAGAATTGCAAGGAGAACAACAGAGAAAAACACGAAGGAGAATTGCAAGGGCTGAAGATCAAAGAGAGATTATTAGAGCAGATTCAGAGTTTCTTCTTCTCTTCTCTAGTTTTATCTTTTGTAATTATCTGGGATGTTTGGATTATTAATCTGGATTATGTTTTTCTTTATTATTATTATGAACTAAATTTTCATTAAGATTGCAACGGAACTTGGTATGTAGTTTAAATTAAATCTTCCCATTGGATAAAAGTTGGTTTTTATTAAATTATTTATTATATCTTTTGCTTATTGATTAATTGTTTGGCCAACAATTACTGTGATAATCTATATAAAATTGGAAGATGGAGTATAGATTGAGATCTGGATATGATAACATATGTTCATATAATTTGAATAGGGTTAATATGATTAGCATGTAGGATAGGAATATACCTATGTGTCCTTTGTATCCATTGAAAGAATTTATGCGTTAAACCCTAATTAACTTGATTCACATAGGAATATAGTGAGTTGATTAACTGGGGTGTTCCTTGTAATTCTGTGTCTTAAGGATTGGAGTTAGGAGGATTTGTTCACGTGTTTTGGAAAAAGTGTGTGAATTCTATAAAGCATTCTTGGATAATGATTCATATTAATTAATTGATTTAAATGGGAAGTAAATTGGTTTACATGAAATACTAAGGGAAGTTGTAATCTTAATTTGTTAAATCTGCAGTTATTCTTGTGAAATTCTTATTTTAATTATTAGTTTTGTTAAGTTTAATTTTCAAATTATAAACAATATTTTGTAGTTTAAAATAGGATTAATTGCATTGAAATTAGTAATTGATAAATATTAGTCTATTTTCTCGTGGGAACGATATCCTTGCTTGCTGAATATTACAATTGAACTCGTATACTTGCGTGTTAAAGTGCTATTAAAAAATTAGGCAACAAGTTTTTGGCGCCGCTGCCGGGGAGATTAGTTTAATATTTTGTCATTATTGATTTTGATAGAATTAATCTTAATTTAAACGTTTTCTTTTCTGTTCTATTCAGGTGCTCTTGACTAGTGTATGCAAACGCGGTCGAAGAAGCCAGATTTATTGCCTTACGAGGACGACATCGAAAAAAGGTTTCAGCGGTTGCGTCAGTGGGTTAAAGAAACCAAAGAGGCACTCGATAAGAAAGATACTATGGCTGAAGAAGAGCAAAAAGCACTGCGGGATTATGCTACGCCGTGGGTTACTGAAATTCAGTCGAGTATTACGAGGCCTGCCATTACTGCTACAAGTTTTGAGATAAAACCGGGGACAATACAGATGATTCAAAATTTATGTCAGTTTGAAGGGTTACCGAATGATGATCCGAACGATCACATAGTCAGCTTTATAGAAATCTGCGATACTTTCAAGTACAATAATGTGTCAGAAGATGCAATAAGGCTAAGGCTGTTTCCATTTACTCTCAGAGATAAGGCTAAGAGTTGGCTCCATTCACTACCACCAGGCTCGATTACTACATGGAACGACCTAGCTCAGAAATTTCTTGCAAAGTTTTTCCCGCCTGCAAAAACAGCAAAGTTGCGGAACGATATCTTCTCTTTCGTTCAACACGATTCAGAATCACTATATGAAGCATGAGAGAGATTTAAAGACTCATTGCGAAAATGTCCACACCATGGGATTCCTAAATGGCTTCAAGTGCAAACTTTTTATAACGGTTTATTCAGCACAGTGAGATCGAGTATAGATGCTGCAGCGGGAGGAGCTATTATGGCCAAGAATTGTGATGAGGGGTATCAGTTGCTTGAAACCATGGTAGCTAATAATTATCAGTGGCCAACAGCAAGAACGACTTGGCCAAGGACAGTAGGGGTTTATGAAGTGGATGCGATGACAACATTATCAGCTCAAGTGACAGCTCAGATTTCTGCTCTTACAAAGAAGATAGATGCACTTGGGGTACAACTAGTTCAGAAAATGGAAACGATTTGTGAAATATGTGCAGGTAGCCACTCAAGTGATCAATGTGCAATAAATCCTGAATCAGTCCAGTTTGTTTCCAGTTATAATAGGCAGCAGGGCAGTTATCCAAACAGTTACAATCCATAAGTGAGAAATAACTCAAATTTTTCTTGGAGTAGTAATCAGTCACATGCTCAAGCACAAGCTCCAAGGCAATCATATCCACCTGGATTTCAGCCACATCAACAATCTCAACAACACCCACAACCTCGTCAACCTGATAAGCTATCACAAATGGAAGAATTATTGGCAAGATTGGCAACTCAGTTTGAAGCCACAACGAAAAACCAATCAGCTGCAATAAAGAATCTTGAGAACCAAATTGGGCAGATAGCTAGTGCTTTGAATACTAGAACTCCAGGTTCTTTACCTAGTGATACGGAGAAAAATCCAAGGAATGATGGAAATGAACATTGTAAGGCAGTTACACTCAGAAGTGGGAAGGAGTTGACTACAGATTTAGACGGACAAAAGAAAATAATTTTTGCTGAGAATGACGAAAAAGAGAGTGGAAATTCGGAAAGTAAATATGGGGAAAAAGTTGTACAAAAACAACAAGAAGATAAGCAAACAACAGTTGTACCACCTGTGCTATTTCCTCAAAGATTGCAAAAGCAGAAATTAGATAGACAGTTTTCAAAATTTTTAGAAGTTTTCAAAAAGCTGCAAATCAATATTCCATTTGCAGATGCTTTAGAACAAATGCCTAGCTATGCAAAATTTATGAAAGATATTTTAGCAAGAAAGAGGAAACTAGGGGAGTTCGAAACTGTAGCGTTGACAGAAGAATGTAGCGCAATTCTGCAAAGAAAGTTACCACCGAAGTTGAAGGATCCGGGTAGCTTCACCGTACCGTGTACGATTGGACCCCAGTTCTTTAATAGATGTTTGTGTGATTTGGGTGAGAGTATTAACTTGATGCCACTTTCGATCTACACTCAGTTGGGATTACCAGCACCGAAGCCAACAAATATCTCTTTACAGCTCGCAGATAGATCAGTGACATACCCTAGGGGCATTGTGAAAGACATATTAGTGAAGGTGGACAAATTTATATTTCCAGTCGACTTCATTGTGTTGGACTATGAAGAGGATAAAGACATACCCATTATCCTTGGAAGACCATTTTTAGCCACTGGAAGGACATTAATTGATGTACAAAAGGGAGAGTTAACGATGAGAGTCCAAGATGAAGAAGTAACTTTTAATGTTTTCAAGGCTATAAAATTTTCGAAGGGAGAGGAAGAGTACTTTAGAGTTGATCTGATTGAAGGAGTGACAAGGGAGGTATTTAGTGAGTATGTGAATGAAGACCCTCTTAAAACTGCATTGGTAAGTGAAAATTTATCTGATGATTTAACTGTGCTAGAATGGGTTCAAATGCTAAATTTAGCTCCGAAGTTCACACGATGTTTGCAAAAATTTGAACCTCTGGATTATTGGGGAAAACCGGATGAAAAGGTGAAATCATCCTTAGAAGAACCGCCCACCTTGGAACTTAAGCCATTTCCTAACCATCTACGGTATGCCTACCTTGGTTCTTCTTCTACCTTTCCAGTTATTATTTCTGCATCACTTGATAAGGTTCAAGAAGAAAAACTACTAAGGGTACTTCGGCAATACAAGACTGCTCTTGGGTGGACTCTTGCGGATATCAAGGGGATAAGCCCATCAATTTGTATGCATAAGATTTTATTGGAAGATGAAGCTAAACCGACCATTGAACAACAATGAAGACTCAATCCCATCATGAAGGAAGTTGTCAAAAAGGAAATCATTAAATGGTTGAATGCGGGAATTATCTACCCTATCTCAGATAGCTCATGGGTAAGTCCAGTCCAATGTGTGCCAAAGAAAGAGGGATTGATAGTAGTTACAAATGAATATAATGAATTGATCCCTACTCGAATAGTTACGGGTTGGCGGGTGTGTATGGATTATATAAATTTAAATAAGGCCACTCGTAAGGACCATTTTCCTCTACCATTTATAGATCAAATGTTGGACAGGCTTGCAGGGCATGAGTATTATTGTCTTTTGGATGGATACTCAGGTTATAACCAGATTGCCATTGCACCCGAGGATCAGGAGAAGACGACATTCACATGCCCATATGGTACCTTTGCTTTTCGCAGAATGTCTTTTGGATTATGTAATGCGTCGGCGACATTTCAACGGTGTATGATGGTTATTTTCTCCGATATGGTCGAACAAAATCTCGAGGTATTTATGGATGATTTCTCAGTTTTTGGGGATTCGTTTGATTATTGTTTAGAAAATCTCACTCTTGTGCTTAAACGGTGTATGGAAACGAATTTGGTTTTAAATTGGGAGAAATGTCATTTTATGGTGCAAGAGGGGGTAATCTTGGGTCATCGAGTGTCATCAAAAGGAATTGAGGTTGATAGAGCTAAGATTGAAACCATTGAGAACCTCCCGCCACCAGTTTCAGTAAAGGGTATTCGAAGTTTTTTGGGACACGCTGGTTTTTATAGAAGATTTATAAAAGACTTCTCCAAAATCACGAAACCACTTTGCAATCTTTTGGAGAAGGATGTCCCATTCAACTTTGATCAAGCATGCCTTGAAGCTTTTGATGTGTTGAAGAAGAAACTAGTTACCGCACCTGTAATCATAGCGCCAGATTGGAGTATCCTGTTCGAATTAATGTGTGATGCTAGCGACTTTGCAATTGGTGCAGTTCTTGGCCAACAGAAAGATAAAATTTTTCACGCTATATACTATGCTAGTAAGACGCTAACGGATGCCAAACTGAATTATACCACTACCGAGAAAGAGCTATTAGCAGTTGTTTATGCATTTGATAAATTTCGCTCATATTTGATTGGGACAAAAGTGATCGTGTTTACAGATCATTCGACAATTAAGTACTTAATAACAAAGAAGGATGCGAAGCCGGGATTAATTAGATGGGTATTATTGCTACAAAAGTTCGACTTGGAGATCAGGGACCGAAAAGGAACAGAAAATCAGGTTGCTGATCATTTATCACGATTAGAAAATGCAGAAGTAAAGAAAGATGACACAACAGTGGTCAATGAATTTTTCCCGGATGAACAACTATTTGTGGTGAGGATGGACACACCATGGTATGTAGATTATGTAAATTTCATTGTGAGTAAGGTGTTTTCGCCAGATTTGACAAGTCAACAGAAGAAGAAATTTCTCCATGATGTGAAACAGTATTTATGGGATGAGCCATTTTTATTTAAACAGTGTGGAGATCAAGTAATAAGAAGGTGCGTTCCGGAAGTTGAAATGGAGAATATTCTACACCAATGTCATGCATCTGCCTATGGTGGACATTTTGCGGGAGAAAGAACGGCTGCTAAGGTACTTCAATGTGGATTCTTCTGGCCAACACTCTTTAAGGATGCCCGTGTGTTTTCATTGAAATGTGACAGATGCCAAAGAGTTGGTAATATATCAAAGCGACAAGAGATGCCACTAAACATGATCTTAGAAGTCGAATTGTTTGATGTTTGGGGCATCGACTTCATGGGACCATTTTCATCATCTTTTAGCAACTCCTATATACTTCTAGCGGTGGATTATGTTTCGAAGTGGGTAGAAGCTATAGCATCGCCCACCAATGATGCTAAGGTCGTGGTTAAATTCATTCGGAAGAATATTTTCTCTAGATTCAGCACTCCTCGTGCAATCATTAGTGATGAAGGCACGCACTTCTATAATAAGCAGTTCTCAGCTATTCTCGCTAAGTACGGAGTCACTCATAAGATAGCTACTGCTTACCATCCATAAACAAGTGGTCAAGCCGAGGTATCAAACCGAGAAGTAAAACGAATCCTTGAGAAGATAGTGAACCCTAGTCGGAAAGATTGGGCTAGTAAGTTAGATGATGCTTTATGGGCATACCGTACAACTTTCAAAACTCCGATAGGGATGTCTCCGTACAGGTTAGTATATGGGAAGGCATGCCATCTTCCGGTTGAACTAGAACACAATGCTTATTGGGTAATCCGGAAGTTAAACTTGGATATATCTGCTGCGGGAGAAAAGCACCTCTTACAATTGAACCAAATGGATGAATTCAGACTCCAATCGTATGAGAACGCGAAGTTATATAAAGAAAAGGTTAAGCGGTGGCATGACGAGAAAATTCTGGAAAGAAAGTTTGAAGCAGGCAAATAGTGTTATTATACAATTCAAGGCTTAAACTGTTTCCAGGAAAGTTGAAATCCCGTTGGTCAGGGCCATTTATCATTACAAAAGTTTATCCTCACGGAGCTGTGGAGGTGGAAGACCCGGATGTCAAACGTAATTTTAAAGTCAACGGTCAGAGATTGAAGTATTACTATGGGGGTTGTGTTGATCGTGAAAAGACATCGGTCAACCTTGCTGATTAGAACAGAGAAGAAAGTCAGGCTGAAGACTATAAACCAAGCGCTAACTGGGAGGCAACCCAGGAAATTTTATTGTTATTTTTTTTCTTACTTTTAATTTTTTTTATTTGCGTTACTGTTAGTTTATTAAGTGGTTAAACTTTTATAGTTTAGGATTTGTTACACTCCTTATGTTCTCTAACACGATATTTAATTGATTTCAGGATAGGAAACAAGATTTCATATTTGGCGGGTTCGACTAATGGCCACTACGACTACCCAGTCGGGGGTCTCGCTCCCCGGTGAGCTGGCGGGGGTTGCAAGGGGGCAGCGCCCCCTGGAAGCCAAGCACTTATGAGCTCAATAGAAGAATATTCATTTGTCAAATTCTCAGATTTCTAATCATGTCCTTCATTTGTTGTGTTATTAAATTGCTTAGTGGTGTAGGGTATCTTTTTTTTGTTTTTCTTTCTTAGTATGTTAGTTTAGTTAATTATGTAATTTATCTTAGTTTAGGGTTTTAAAATAAGTCTTACTCTCCTAGCAAACAAAGACTAAGAATTTAAGTTGAGGTATGCAGGTTGAAAGCAAGCAGGAGCACAAAAGTCAACAAGACAGGCCGAAGCGCCTAGGCGCCCAAGCCATGCACAAACCAAGCGCCTAGGCGCCCAATAGCAGAAGCAAAGTCGTGCCCCAAGCGCCTAAGCGCTCCCACCTAGGCCAAATCAAGCGCCTAGGCGCTCTAAGCGCCCAAGACATACTGCTCCCAAGCGCCTAGGCGGTTCAACAAGTGCAAAACCAAGCGCCTAGGCGCTCCTACTGCAACGTGAAAAAAATAATAATAAAAGCCCTAATCGGGCAAGACTACTCCAAACCGAAATCAAACACATTCTTGCTCTCCTACTCCAACTCAAACTCATTCAAATCAATCCCTCTCCTAATCTAGCCACGATTATCATCTTCTTCTTGTATAAACATAATCAAACATTCAATCTCCTACCCAAACTAAGGCAATAAATCTCCATCTTGTCATCCTTCCTCACCAATTCGGCACCCAACCATCCATCTATCTGAAGTAAGGGTTCAAAGCTCAAATTGCTCCTGCAACTTTGATTGGAACATCATATTTGGCTATAACCAAGTAAGTGTGCAAGATTTTCGTGCAATTTGTTTGGATTCACTTGGATAATAGCTACGTTAGAACTTTGAAGCTAGTTTCTTTCATTGTGTTGGCTCAAGTGGGTTTGGGTACTCTTAATTGTTGCTTTTATTGCATTGGAAGACTAGTGTACTTAGTTATTGAGAAATTTGGTGAAAATTAAGTTTGGGGGAGTGCCTACCAATAGTGATCAAAATTTGTGCACACCAAGTGTTCGATATATTGTCACAAAGAGGATTGGCCCATACTAAGCCTCTGAACATAATCTGTTGGGCAAGCAATTCACACACAACACTCATGGCTACTAAAAGGCAAAGAGGCGAGACTTCGGGCACTTCGACTAAGTTTGACAAAAAGAGATTTACAAGTGCTAGTGCGTCCGAAAGGTATTACAATTTGCTCTCTAATAAAACGCTAATTCCTGAGCGTGGATTATTGCCAGAGGTAGAAGATGGGGAGTTACTACAAATGATTGGGAGTAGAAGATGGGCGAACTTTACAGCCCAACCAGATTCATCGGTCGTTAAAATTGTTAAGGAATTCTATGCCAATGCAAAAGATCATATTGGTAACATGATTTGGGTTCACGGAAAATCAGTGGAAGTCAGTTTCAGGTCAATAAATGCTTACTACGGCTTGAACACAATACCCAATAATGGCTTCATTCAATATTTAGACCACGAGCTGGACTACAGTGAAGTCATTCAAGCCTTGTGTGTACCTGGAACACAATGGAAATTAACAGAACAACAAGAAGCTGTTTTATTCCCTACATCCGCACTAAGTAGTTACGGGAAAGCATGGCATGCCTTTATTTGTGCCAAGTTGATGCCGTGTAGACATACAAGTGATGTTATAAATCGACGGGTAGCATTGCTTTTTTGTATTGCACAAGGAAAATCTATAGATGTGGGTCAGGTTATACATGATTCAATTGACAGAGCAATTAAAGGAGGGACCTCAGGTGGACTACCTCATCCATCTTTGATTACTGGACTATGTCGACAAGCTGGAGTAAAATGGGATGCCGAAGAAGCTACACAACCTCCTTTAGCCACAATTGATCACTCAGTGATAAAAAAGTACAAGGTATGGGGAGGGGGCACACCACACCCAAGAGGGTTAGGTTTCATTATTGTGCTTCCCGAGCCTGCAGACGAGTCTAATCAACAGTCACATGACAATCCTACTACTGCTGCTGGAAGTTCTGGGCCACCACCAAATTTTTTTGAAGACATTCGTCAAGAATTAATAAATCAAACTAGAAGGATTGACATGGTGGCTAATCAAGTTCAGTATGGATTGAACCGGGTGGAAAGAAATCAGGATAGCTTGGCTCAGTGACAAACGAAGATGTATCAGAACTGTAGCGCAACATTCCTAGAGATGTTCGATCGCATGAATCCAGCAGGCGCTCCCTACCAATTTCCACCCTTGTCTGCATACCCCCCCGACTGATTTACCCCCTGAGGATGAGGTTGATGAAGAAGAAGAAGAGGATACTGACGAGGAATAGGGCGTCTATCTTTCAGAGAAGTCCTCAGTGCCTAATTTCTTATGTTTTGTTTGTTATATACAATGAGGACATTGCATAGGTTAAGTTTGGGGGTGCATTCTTCCAGTTCCAGTTGCATTCATTTAATATAACTTATTCATTTTGTAGTTTGTCATGTAGTTTTCATTCAAATTTCTTAAAAAAAAAATAACATGTTCTTGCTGTTAGATAGTTTAAGTCTGTTTTGGCCAACGATGAGATTGGAATTGAGTAGACAAGTATAGTATTGACTGTTAAGACTTTGATGTGATTTCTTGTCATGATTTGAATCTTTACCTGTTTGAAACTGATATAATAAGGATAGCACAGTAAAAATAACTATGTTGACTGATTGAGTCTAAATTGACACGTAATGGACTTCTTGAGGATAATACTAGTTTGAATGAATGAAAGAAATGAATAGGCAGAGATGACTAAATTTAGACAAAAACTTAAGTTTGGGGGAATATTTGGGGTACATAAGCTAAAAAAAAGGATATTGAGTTGAATAAATTGATTCCTGTGGTGGGTCGAGAAGAAGCGTGAAATACACTCCCCATAAACACAGGCGTGAGATGGAGCGTAAAACGCACTCACTATCCATCATTCAAAAAAAGAAAAAAAGAAAAAAAGAAGAAGAGAAAATGGGAAAAGAGCAAAAAGCCCCCGTAATGATAAGTAAAGCTTAAGTATCCCAGATTGAACTCTTGAATTTGGTGGATGTTTGACTTTAGTTGGATCTAGCTTGTTCGTGAATTTTATGAGTTTACACTGTATGATGCCTTTAAAGAGATCTATGATGTGTTGTATTTAGCATTATATTAGTTAGCATTGTTGTCGAGCACACACGCACTATATCAGTAATAACAGGGTAAGATTTAATGATTGACTAGGAAATTATTGATCTGTCTTGGTATAATGTACTAGCATGTTTATTGTGATTTCTTTGAGGCTTGATGAATAGATTTTGTTCTGTTTGACTGTTGGAATTTTAGGCATGTAGATAGCTGCATTTGCATTTGCATTGCATATTTAATTATTGCATTGTGTTTTGTTATTTGGGGACAAGCAATTGGTTAAGTTTGGGGGTATTTGATGAGTAGGTTTTATACCTATGAATCCGATATTATTAAACTTAATTATTGCTATCTTTAATTGTTTTTTAGTATCTTTTTATGTGTTTTGTATTTATTTCTTGTAGGTTGGAGCTGGAGGGACAAATTGGTCATTTGGAAGAAGAAAAAGGTCAAAAATCATTAAAATTAGAGCTGAGTGGCATTTTTGTAAATACACGGTCCTGGTCAAGCGCCTAGGCGCTTGGAAATGGCCTGGGTTGAGCGCCTAGGCTCTCATGTGCGGCTGAAGAAGGATTTTTCTACTGCTAAATGGGTTTTTGAAGCCAAAATAGAATCTAAAAGAGGGTGGAGACCAATACAAATAGGAGAAGACTTTAGAAAAGACGTATCACGTAATTTTTCAAGAGAATTACAAGGAGAACAACGAAGAAAAACACGAAGGAGAATTGCAAGGGCTGAAGATCAAAGAGAGATTATTGGAGCAGATTCAGAGTTTCTTCTTCTCTTCTCTAGTTTTATCTTTTGTAATTATCTGGGATGTTTGGATTATTAATCTGGATTATGTTTTTCTTTATTATTATTATGAACTAAATTTTCATTAAGATTGCAACGGAACTTGGTATGTAGTTTAAATTAAATCTTCCCATTGGATGAAAGTTGGTTTTTATTGAATTATTTATTATATCTTTTGCTTATTGATTAATTGTTTGGCCAACAATTACTGTGATAATCTATATAAAATTGGAAGATGGAGTATAGATTGAGATCTGGATATAATAACATCTGTTCATATAATCTGAATAGGGTTAATATGATTAGCATGTAGGATAGGAATATACCTATGTGTCCTTTGTATCCATTGAAAGAATTTATGCGTTAAACCCTAATTAACTTGATTCACATAGGAATATAGTGAGTTGATTAACTGGGGTGTTCCTTATAATTCTGTGTCTTAAGGATTGGAGTTAGGAGGATTTGTTCACGTGTTTTGGAAAAAGTGTGTGAATTCTATAAAGCATTCTTGGATAATGATTCATATTAATTAATTGATTTAAATGGGAAGTAAATTGGTTTACATGAAATACTAAGGGAAGTTGTAATCTTAATCTGTTTAATCTGCAGTTATTCTTGTGAAATTCTTATTTTAATTATTAGTTTTGTTAAGTTTAATTTTCAAATCATAAACAATATTTTATAGTTTAAAATAGGATTAATTGCATTGAAATTAGTAATTGATAAATATTAGTCTATTTCCTCGTGGGAACGATATCCTTGCTTGCTGAATATTACAATTGAACGCGTATACTTGCGTGTTAAAGTGCTATTAAAAAATTAGGCAACAACAACCTTTGGTTCATTTGTTAAATTACATTTAGTGTTTCTAGAAGGCGCTTCAGATGGACCCAAGGTAGACTTAAAATGATCATAAGAGGATTGAAGGTCAATTTAATTCTCGTGAAAATGCTCAAAATGTGTCAAACTTGATTCAACTATAGGTTCCAATCTAGAGTAAGATTTTTGGGCTGTGGAGTCCAACATCTCATTGACCTCATTCAAGTATTCAGTTTCATCCCAATTTTGACCAAAATGATTTAGACAAAAGTTAATAATTTCATCTTCCCCCATAAGTTCATTTCCCGACATTTGTTGAATCATGTTCACTTCAACGGACTGGTCAAACAAATCACTAGGTTGCTCTCCCACATTAAACACATTTAAGTCAATTGTTATGTTCCCAAATGTCAATTTCATTAGTCCATTTCTACAATTGATTAACGCATTAGAAGTTGCTAGAAATGGTCTACCTAAAATGACAGGAATTTGACCCTTGGGATTGGCAACAGGCTGGGTTTCAAGGACAATAAAGTCAACATGGAAGGCAAAATTACCAACCTTAATGAGTACATCTTCAACTATTCCTTTTGGTACTTTAACAAAACGGTCAGCTAGTTGGAGTGTGACACTTATTTTTTTCAACTCCCCTAAGCCTAAGGTTTGGTACACAGAAAATGGTAACAGGTTCACACTAGCTCCTAAATCAAGCAAAGCTTTTTCAATTAACGTGTCACCGATGATGCATGAAATTGTAGGACAACCGGGGTCCTTATACTTCACAGGGACTTGACATGACAAGATAGAACTAACATGGGCTGTTAGAAAATCTTTTTAGGAACATGAGTGGTTCTTTTATGTGTGCACAAATCTTTTAGACATTTAGCATATGAGGGAACTTGTTGAATGACATCTAGAAGGGGAATATTAATTTTCACTTGTTTGAACACTTCAAGAATTTTGTCCAACTAGGCTGACTGCTTGTTTAAAATAAGTCTTTGAGGGAATGGGGCTTTTGGTTTAAAGACTTTTTCAATTTACTCATAAGGTGTGGTTTGATCATCTTTTGACACAAGCTTAGTAGGTGGGCCTACTGACTCAGAGTTTGTGGGCTTTTCAGGCTGGGCTAACTTTGAAGATGGATTATTAGATTCAACATTAAAATTTTTCTCTTCTTCATTATCAATTCCAGCATGATTGTTAAAATAATTTGCAGACCCTAAAGAAATTACAGAATTCACATGATTGACTTGGTTGTTTTCAAGTGAATTAACATGATAAGGTTTTTGAGTAGGAACTGAAAATTTTGGATTGGTCTCGGGTTGACTAGGAAGTTTACCCTTCTCTCTTTCACTAACTGTAGTGGCCAATTGACTCATTTTGATCTCTAGGCGAGAAATGGATTTTATTACAGTTTCCACACTCTTCTCTAAGGTGCTCACACTTTTCTCTAAGGTGCTAAGTCTCCTCTCACTTTCATTAGAAAAACCTGGTGGATATTGAAGTGCTGGATTTGAATTTTGGTACGGACCAAGATTTGGCTTTTGATAAGGTTAAAAAGATTGATTTAGAGACTAATTGACCTAATTTGAAGAGTTATTCGGGTGGGGTCCTTGGTTCCATGCAAAATTAGGATGATTTCTCCAACCTGGATTATAAGTGGGTGCAAATGGGTCATTCGCAGGTCTTTGAAATATTGAATTGACTTGTTCATATTCTTCGAGTTGGGACATAACTGTAGGACATTCCTCAATCACATAGCTTGGTGAATTACTTAGACACAAAGGTGTTGGTGTTGAGACTTGGTTCACGTGTGATTGTCCCCTAGTTTCTAAAGCTTCAAGTCTTTTAAGTACACCAGCCAACTTAACTTCGGTAGCAATTGAATTGTCAATTGTATGAACACCCCTAGATGAACTAGGTTTATCTGTCTCTCGGGTGGCTTCCCATTGCATGGTTTTTTCTGCTAAGTCTTCTAAAAACTCCCAAGCCTTTTCCTCATCATTATTCAAAAAATCCCCTTTACACATTGACTCTAACATTGTTTTAGTGGGGTAGTCTAAACCTTCGTAAGCAATTTGACACAATCTCCATTTCTCAATTACCTTCGTAAGCAATTCCTCCTACACTAGTGAAAAACTAAGAAAAATAAAATAACAAGTCGTGCCCTTCTCTCTAAAACAAGAGGCCTATTTATAGGGAAAATAACTTGGAACCCTAATTTAGGTTCATTGAACTTGGACAGTTTTGTTCCCAATCAACTTCTCAAAAAGATCTTCTAGATATACTTTCCCTTCTCTTGTTGGATTTGACTTGCACACCAAGATTGTTGGATTCTTCTTGGATATTCCTTACATGAATAAGAGTATTAAATATCGCTTGATCACTAAGATTTTGACTTTATTGCAACAAATATTAAATCCTACAAAATAAAATAAAAAATATTAATTTAATAAACTAATATAATTAAAAGGACAAAATTAGGGATAATAAAATGTTTGAATTACGTGTCTATCAGTAACTTACGTTGAAGTACCGCACTACACTCTTCAGTCAGGGCTACAGTCTCGAAGTCCTCTAGTCTTTTATTTCTTGACAAGATCCCCTTTATGAATTTTGCATTGCTTGGCATCTGTTCTAATGCCTCAGCGAAGGGTATATTAATTTGTAGCTTCTTGAATACCTTCAAAAACTTGTTGAATTGCTTGTCTTCCCTTTGTTTCTATAATCTTTGTGGATACAGAATAGGAGGGTGTACAGTCGGTTGTTTGGTCACTAGTTTCTCAGTTAATTCTTCACTATTATTCACCACTTCCCTCTGTTCAGAACCTTCTTTGATCAAATCTTCATCAGAACATTTCTCTTCACCGCGCGGTCGCGCGATTTCCCTTTGTAATAGTGGCGCGTGCGCGCCATCCTGAAAATATGTAGTCTACTTCCCTGATCTAAGTGTAATTGCCTGACACTGCTCTTACCCTCTCTTTTTGGATTAGCTTCCGTCGTACTTGGCAAAGTCCCTTGTGGTCTACTGTTCAATGTATTTGCCATCTGGCTTGATTGGATCTATATTTTGAACTTTATTCTTGAATTTTTCTCCACAATTGATTATTATGGAGTATTCTTGAACTTGGATAAACTAAATTACGAATCCTAAATCGTGTCTTTTATCTCATTGGATTCATTTTTTAAAATATTTTTCATCATCCTCAGTCTTAAATGGTGATACTTGATGAATATCTTTGGCATGTAGTGCAAAGATGAATGATTACCTGATGAATATCTTTGGCCCGTAATGCAAAGATGGACAGGTGTTGAGATGAACATGACCAACTGGTGATACAAATGAATATCTTTGGCCAATAGTGCAAAGATGAATATTTGATTCAAGATGTATATTGATTGATGTTACAGGGATAAAATATTGATGATGGAATTTTAAATTCATATATGATAGTAGATTTCATTCTCTACTTAACTCTTCTAATGAATTTTTAGTTTCGCTGCGAATATTGATCTAAAACTGGTTGTCCATTATATTTTATCTGATTTATTGAAGGCTAACGATAATTTGTTCTACATTATCTTAGTCATAATATTTTTTACTGGGCTAGTTGAGCTCACCCTTTTCCTTTTTGTTCCATTTTTCTTCTCAAGAGGCGATAATATAGCGGGAACTAGTCAGAGTGTGGAGTGAAATTTTGAGATAGTTATTTTAACAGTCCTCACTATTTTTATAAAATAGTGTATCAATAATTGTAATGAGGACTTATTTGAGTACGAATATTGTCTAGAAGACAATATTTGTATTTAAACTCACAGTATATGTGTTTTCGTATTTGTCTAGAGGCAGCTAAATATAATAAAGATCCGATCATATCTCTATATTTTGTTATCTCTACATCCATACCTTTATCGTCTGCTGTGAGTTTTATTGATGTGCTCATTGGTGTGGCCTTTGAATTTGAGTTATCAAATTCGAATCTTTTGAGTAGCTCTTTTGTATATTTGGTTTGATGAATATAAATACCGTCCTAATTTTGCTTGATTTGAAGGCCCAGAAAGTAATTGAGTTCTCCCATTAAGTTCATATCAAACTCCTTGTGCATGCATTTGGAGAATCACTCACAAAGAAAGTTATTAGTAGCACCAAATATTATATCGTCTACATATATTTGTACAATGACGATATCTTTATTTTGACATTTAATAAATAAAGTAGAATCAATTTTACCTCTTATAAAGCCATTAGATAGAAGGTACTTACTTAATCTCTCATACCAAGCTCTTGGAGCATGTTTGAGTCCATAAAGTGCCTTCTTTAGTTTGTATACGTGATGTGGGAACTTTTCATGCTCAAATCTAGGAGGCTGTTTTACGTATACTTCTTCATTTATATAGCCATTGAGGAAGTCGCTTTTGACATCCATTTGGTGTAGTTTGAACTTTTTGAAGCACGCAAATGCTAACAATATTCGAATGGATTCCAATCGGGCTACAGGGGCAAATGTTTCTTCATAATCTATCCCTTCTTGTTGGTTGTACCCTTGAGCCACTAATCTAGCTTTGTTTCTTGTAATTGTTCCATACTCGTCAAGTTTGTTTTTGAACACCCATTTAGTTACAATAATAGATACATCTTTTGGAGGAGGTATCAACTCCCAAACTTGACATCTTTTGAATTATTGTAGCTCCTCTTACATTGCTAGTAACCAATTTTTGTTAAGTATGGCTTCTTTGGCATTCTTTGGTTCAATCTGGGATAAGAAAGCTAAAAATGCACAAAGATTTTATGCCCTTCTTCTTGTGGTAACTCCTTCATTTATATTGCCAATAATATTATTTGGAGGATGATTTTTGATGTATCTTGCTGATTTTGGAAGTAGAACGTCTAGGATCATTTCTTCTTGTTGAGGATCAGTATTTTCTAAGTCATGGTCTTGTTGTTCATTTAATCTAGTTTGCTGGATAGATTCCTGGTCCTTGTATTCAGGTTGTTGGATAGGTTCCTTCGACTTGCTATTTTTGTTTATATGATAGGCTGGATTTGCAGCAGTCTCTAGATTCCCTGCATCTTCTTCTCTTTCTTTTGGAATATCATTGTTAGACTCATTAAATTTAATATGTATAGATTCTTCAATACACATCTTTTGGACATTACATATACTATATGCTTTACTATTTTGAGAGTAGCCAATGAATATTCCCTCATATGATCTTGCATCAAACTTACTCAAGTTCTCACTAGTGTTAAGAATGAAACATTTAGATCCAAATACTTTGAAATAACTTATATTGGGAAGTCTATTATTTAATAATTCATAGGGTGTTTTCAAAATAATTGGACAGATAAGCACTCTATTTAGTATATAACATGATGTGTTTACAGCTTCGGCCCAAAATTTCTTTGGAAGTTTGCTTTCTTGAATTAGGGTTCTAGCTGTTTCTTGTATGGTTTGATTTTTCCTTTCTACCACTCCATTTTGTTGAAGAGTTCTAGGTGTTGAGAACTCATGAGTAATTCCTTTTTGATTACAAAATATAATAAAATCCTTTTGAAATTCAGTAGCATGATCACTTCTAATTGTTATGAGATTAAAAATATATTTTGTTTCCAAGTTTTTGATTAATTTTTCAAAGTCCTTAAATGCCACAACTTTTGTTCTAAGAAATAGTACCCATATGTATCTAGAAAAATAATCGACTATCACAAATGCATAAAATTTACCATTTAAACTAGCATGCCTTTCAGGTCCAAATAAATCAAGGCGGAGTAATTGTAAGGGAGAAGAAGTTGATACCATGTTCTTGGCTGTGAATGATGTTCTTACTTGTTTTCCGAGTCAATCCACCACATTTCATTTGGCTTCAAACCAAAGGGATGGAATTACCTGACGTCCCCATGTAAACGGGAGACTCGTCGACCATCTAAGCTGCGGTTGTACCTTGAAGAGCAATACCAATCCATAAGAGATGGAATTAACTAGGTTCCTCCTAAATAGGAGTACTGGCGACCATCTGTGGTGCAGTCAATCTCAGAGAGAAAAACCACACTCCTTTCCACATTTTCATATAGAAACCAGTCCCAAGACACCAAAGATAGTAGGGAACACACAGATCAATGATCCATTCTGAACTGTCCAGAGACAACTCAATGTCCATCCAGTAAGGAGGAGTTCAGAATACATCAAGATCACAAGCCCTGAAGAAGCATGCAAATATCAAGCAAGTATCCAGGCATATCTAAAAGGGAAGTCATCAAAAATATATTTCTCTTCTATATATAATATTGTTTGATATACACAATATAAACTATACATGACAAAATGGCTAAGCTAGTCTATGCAAGAAAATACAAGGCTATCTACAGATAGGTATGCATGCGGGCTAACAGATCTAACATAGCATCTCTATCCGAAGAAAGAGGTAATGTTGTGGTCTCTTGTACAAGGATATCTACACGAACCAGCAAGTCCGAGGCCATCTGCATGGTGACGCGATGCTCATCTATATACGTACTCATCTCGGCAAGCATACCAGTGATCAGGCATCTCATTGAAGTACTGTCTGCAACAGCTACATCCTTATCAGATAGGGCATCATCCCGCTCAATGATCACGGCATCTCTGGCTAATATGGCCTCATCCTGCTCAACAACAGAGCTGCGTCTCTCCCGTCAAGAGCTGTCAACATCAGGGTTCTAGCCTGATTTCTCTCAAAGGTCATCAAATGAAGACTTTGCTCATAGTACTGTGCTGAATGCTGGATCACAACAGTACTAGTACTGGGAGAATCTAAGAGAGCTGCTGGCAACCCAATAAATGGCTCCTCCTCGGTGTGAGAATCAATGTCCTCCATGGGCCCTCCATCATCTGAATCACTACCAGACACTGTGGATACTACCGCAGCCGACGAAGTCTCTGTCTCCATCCACACAAAACACTATGACGAATAACCCGGATGGCTAACAGAAAAAGCAGCTATCTCATGCTGATTCCAACAAGCATACACTCGGGATCGGTCCTTTGCTGATAAGTGACCAGAAGCTAAGCGCTGACCTAACGCCCCATCAAAAGGATGGAAATCCTTGAACTGGTTAAACTGCGACATCACGGCCAGTGGGTGGTAGGTAGTCATGCCCCTAAAACTAGCTAGAGGGAGATAATCTATACCCGGAGCATGAGTAATGAAACTGTAGGGCGAACTGAGCTTTGTACACGACAAAATAGCAAACAGATCTCCAATCCCAGCTAGGAAAATAGACCAAGATGTAGGATCTGTACATTTCATAGGCCGAAAGGAATACGACCTAGCTATCTCATGGGTGAAACAATACCCATGTCGTCTGAATGTGCCAATCGGTCTTAGGTGTGACATAAACCACACGTATAGCATGACCGAACTACTTGTGAATACCCTTGCAGGGTAAGTCCTGCAGAATGTGGCTGACCTCAGTGTCTTTGCCATAATCATCGAAATAATGGTACGACCCTCCCTAAGAGCTCTCACTGCCATGATGACATCGATGTCCAACTCATCCACGTATCGTGGCATGTACACGTATGATAATACACACAGCAACAATACATCTATCCTAGCCAAACGCCACTAGTCCTCTAGTATGGTGAAATCCCTAGAATGTCGAGCATAGCTGTCCTTATAGCCAAATTTGTCAATCAGAAAATGCTGGGATATCACGTGGCCGGATGAGATCTCATCCTGCACGACTCTCTTCCTCAGTCCGATAAGAGTCATAAACTGTCAGCTCATGTCACCAATGGCCATATGCACGCAAGGTCTGTCAAGTGGCAGCATCGTCAAACGTGTATACTCCTCTAAAGTCGGAGTTAACTCCTGGGTCCCAAGCCAAAAAACCTGCCTCTCCGGTACCTAGTGCTCCAGCATGCCCTCTACAAATCCTACGGGAACGTGAAACATCAAAAGGGTCATGGTATGCTGCAACAGCTGATCTACGGTCACCCTATCTGGGGGTGACATACTATCATACCAATACCTCAGACGGGATGCTACCAATACTGTTGGGGTGTGATCTATGCGGCTGATTGTCAAAGAAGACATCTGTGTAGGCCGTATCATAATATCATCCAGGGGTCAATGCTGAATATCTCTGGACATACATATATATGCATAACATAATACATGTATAATAGATAATAGATGGCAATATGATGCAGGGAATAGAAGATAGGAAATACATTCCTAAATACATCATCATCTATATACATCATCTCTGTATAGCTAAAAATACAGGAAAATGGACGCCCTACTACTAACAGAGGCCTATCAAAAGATATAGCGAGAATGGGGCACATCCACCCAATATCTTACAAGAGGCCTATCAAAAGAGATAACGAGAATACACATCAGAAGAAGACAATTGTGTCAATATCTACATCATCAATCCTGTCCACCTAATGTAACTCCTCCTGAGTCACTGGATCTCTATCAACAGGGATGTCAGGCTTATATAAAGGAGGATCTGCGTCGGCAAAGCCAAATGGGTCATCTAAGGAGAAGCTGGATCAAACGAATCTGCCTCTGCCGGATCTCTGCCCCAAATGCCGGATAAAGAAATGTGCCCGGTATAGTCGCTGGGTCAAGCTGTCAATCTGTGTCACATGAGTCGGATCTCGGACATAGGCTAGCCAATCTGTCATCATCACGGATCCTGGAACCATATCCCCCATGAACTGAGTGGCACGGGTCTGGGCTCTAATGGTATGAGGGATCCACCAATACTAGAATACATCCTGAGTGCAGGGACCCTCTGACAATGAAAAATTGTCAACACCCAACAATGGGATATCAATGACGAGTGACTGCGACACAGGCCAATAACAATTGGCAGGAGGCAAGATCGGTATACGGATCTCTCCTGTGGTGTTCCTAATAGCACGCTCTCCTAAATAGAGCTTCCATCCTCCATCTGTGAAGAGAGGAACCCTACGGGTGGAAATCACGTACTCAACACCAGTCGGGTACCCATCCTTAAATCCAATGGCCAAGTGCTCCCCATAGTAGGGAATCCATGTGATGACATCAGCTGTCAATAACTCCAGCTGTAGGCGACAATGAGTGAAACCTTCAGCTACATGGACCTCCGCCAGTATGGAATGATGCCATCGCCGTCCTCGTAGATAGGTATCCAACCCTAATACACTTACATGACGTAAGCATGGGATCCTCTCATAGGCCCAAAACTGCCAACATAAAGGCAAACATCACTTGTCAGTTAACACTCTTAACCTGTACATGGTAAATTATAAGAGAAATACTCACCAGCAGAAATGAGTAAAATCTTAACCAAGCCTCGGTCAAGCCCTACGAGGGCATAAGCATGCCCCTGAGGAAATAGGCAAAGGTGTAGGAACCCCAATCATACTCTCCAATACGGTCCATATGTCGCGTGGTGCTAATCAAAGCGAACGACACCGTAGAAGAGTTATCTACTATGAAGCAGCCCCTAATGATCATCAGGAATAATCGCCAAAGAATCCGATCCCTGACTAGAACATCTGCTGGTATGGGCTTACTCAACAGCCCACTCATAGCATCTACGCTCAAAGGACCCGTACGAACAGTCCTGACCTTGAGCGCCTCCGCCAGAACTCCTAACAAAGATTTGACAGTAGTCGGGGTAATATTTGTCGTGCAAGGAACTGGTGCCCCTCCAAACTCCATACCTGTGATAAATTACCAATCCATCAGCGTCATCATCACCTCACAGTCCAACAAATAGAGAGACTGAGTCTGGTGAAACCAGCGCTCAGACAATGCCCTTAGGTAACCCTAGGGACAACGGTGGGGAAGGATGGAAAAGAATGCCCCAAATCCCCAGTCATGCACAATCGTTCTATAGTCAGGATGCAGAGCCTGGTACATGGAGTGAATGCTAAACCAGTTCCCTCGACGCTGTGTAAAGCCGGGAACCTACATAAAATGCAGATCGACATCAAAATCCTTTACTCCTCATCAATAGTAAAGAAGGAAGATTAAAATCTAACTTTATACCTCGTTGGCGTGCAAATACATCGAGGGATGTCAACTCAGATCACCCAGAAGCTCTGGGTTTGCAACCTGAATACTCGAGAAGTCCCTACGGGGAACATGTGCAGTAGGAGTGGGGTCCATAACCAGAACATCCTCCTCCTCATCCTCGACGTCCGGCACATCAACCTAAACTGGACGTATCACCACCTCCACCAGACGACGAGGCTGTCTAACAGAACGGGGTCGAGGTATTATAGAAGCCCTCGTTCATACACTAGAAGTGGTCCTGCGAGAACTACTCGGCTGATCTAGATCCATAATATCTGGACAACAAGTCTCCAAATCACCTCAGTAAGGGTGTGGTAATTCTGAAACCTGGAGCTTTCTTTTCAAAATACATTTTATGACTACATGCATGCATTGCTTTAACATACATCTACAGTAGAGTTAAAAATATATGATTCACCAATGCCTACATTTTGAAATTTTTTGCCATAGTCTCCTCTATAAATAGGACTATCCACATGCACATTGGCATGACTAGGTGGCCATTCAGTAGCACACCTACCCATAGTCATATACATACTATTTGCATTAAAAAGTCAAAGTCATCAATCCATAGGGGTAGCCTAATTACCAAGATTACTTTGCTTTACCACCTTTGCTCATTTATCCTCAAAAAGGTTAAGAAATAGCAGAAAAGGGTGCCAATTTGACTGTTTTAAAAGTTAAATTTTTTCACATCATTATGTTCAGCATGGTTTAATACTAACATTTACTATGTTGAATATTTTTTATCAAGTCATTTGAGCATGAATATTCACTACTATGTGTCTAGATGTATATCATATAAAAAGTCATTTTCCAACGGATAAAAATTGGAAAAGAAGACATGCATACGTTACTAGGATAGTGTAGAACACTTGTACGGTGACAGAATTTGCAGAAAGACGTCTGAACTCAGCAGATTTGAAGAAGAACTCTCGGATTTCCTGTGTGACGCAACGTAAAATAACTTGCAAAAGAAAACCAGCCCATTAATAGCCATCTACGGCTGGCAGTAGGTCCACCTGCGACTGCTACAGGTGTACTTGTGGCACCCTTATGTGGGTCCCATCCCTCTGGCTTGGTCCAATTTGAGTTACAAAGGAGTTCTTACAAGCTGAAAAGGTCAAATCAGAGATAAAAACGCTATGTGATTGAGCGGAATAGCCTGAAATCCTAGTTTTCCTGGACCCGACTGTGGCTTTTATATCATTCATTGGTATTCGCCTAAACACAGGGTATACTATACCGATGATCTCAGCAGTTACAGATCACATTCGGCAATACCACACAAAGGTCCAATGCCGTTAGTTCAGGGTCATCATTCCCCAAAAACATATCCGTTGATGTACACGTCAGCAAAGATCAAGTGTTTCCCCGATGGGGGTTACAACGCGTGGTCATCCGTTAATTCACACGTCAACGAAGATCAGGCAGCCTTGACGACACATACTGTTGGCAGTAAATCCAACAGAACATTGATATGTCCTGGTGATACAAACTAGGAAGGATCAACATCATCGGGGAGGATCGATGATGGAATATGTTATACACATCCTCAAGCAAACAAAAGCTTTATCCCCACAGATCTCTTGTACACGAAAGGCACATCTTCAAAATAAAGTATGTATCAAGGATTCAGGACTTTGGTGATAACCCCAATGTCAACAATCCTAGAGATTCCTATTAGCTATGGATCGCACATCCATGACAGTTCATCAGGCCGCTTATTTATTGCCATCCCTGGTAGAAGCAATAGGGAGTCAACAATCATCCCCAGCATGTGGGAAAATAATCCATATGCATCATACATTTGCATCATGTTGCTACACATGACATCATGTTTATCTTGTTGCATTTCAAGTGTCTAGGATTCTTTATCCTATCCATGCCATTACATTGCATAAATATGATAAAGAGGGGCATCTGTAGACACTCAAAATTTTCTACACACTTGTTACTGACATTGTAAGAGGGCAGATTCGTCTTTCAGAGATAACGCTGGAAGACAACTCATATCCAGTCCGGATACTACCGAAAGTTCAGTTTTAACCCCGGAACACACACCGGGAGTATCAGCTCCAACCTCAGAGATAACCCCGAGACATGCAGTTCCAATACCGAAAATTCCACCAGAGAAGGCCGATTCATCCTAGATGTGACGACCCCAAAATAGGTCCATTCCACCCAACCCATTCTGAGTCGTTAAATACATGGTATAGAAAACAACTACAACTTTATTACAACAATTATCGTGCAAAATACAACAACACATATGCTGTGAGTTTGGATACAAATATATACCAACTGTGACATTTGACACCATCATGTATCAGCACCTCACAAAGTTACCTTACATAAAGGTACAGTCAAAAACTGTTTTAGAAACTAGAATCTTTGGGAAGTGCTCAAGGAAACCTTCGTACATGGGAGGCCACGCGTCTAGGTTATGATAGATATCATATGTCCACAGAATAATCCTTGGTTGACCCAATAGACCCCAAAGAAAAACGAGAAGATTACTATCATATTCTTCCCAATGGTGAGTCTTCTCTTGACTTATCATTATCTCCACTGTCTTTAATCGTGAATTATACTTCAAACAAACACCAAGATTATATAGGTAGTGCCTATAGATATACTCAGCAAGTGGATGAGCACATCCCTGTCTTATGATGATATGAGATTGTATGTCATTAGACATCTTGTATGATAGTGACAAAATACCCTTCCAACGTTGGGTTCGCCTCACCCTATTGGATTCACCAAATATAACTACTAAATGAACCTTTCTATACTGCTTAGGGAGAACTCCACAGCTAGAGACCACCGTTCTATTCCCTTGTTACCCCCGCTCGATCTAGCTACACTCTTATTACCTGAAAAGGAATTGTGAAGTAAAAGGGTGAGCACAACTAGCTCAGTAAAGAATATCATGACTAAAGATAATTAAATTATCAATAGCCTTTATCAATAATAAATTAGAGATTTAGAACATATGGTAAATGATAAAAATTTCAACCATAGTTGCAGCGGAACGAGCAATCCATTAGAAGAGTCAAATAGAGTATAAAGTCTATTATCTTCTTCATGTTAAAAATCCACCAACAATGTTTTATCCCTGTAACATCACTCAACAGTTCCTTTCCACAATCATATGAATAACTCATAATCATAATTGTGATTCTAAATTTTCCTTCGCACCTAGGACGAAGGATATTTTTATCACCTGTCTTTACCTGAAACATCAAATATCATAGTTATACCAAATCACAGTTCCTTTTCATAATCATGCTAATAAATCCATATTCGCACTACGGCCAAAGATATTCATCAACAAACCATCTTTGCACTACGGGCCAAAGATATTCAACAACAGTTCATCTTCGCACTACAGGCCAAAGATATTCATCAATAATTCATCTTTGCACTACAGGCCAAAGATATTCCTCAACAGTTCATATTTGCACTACGGCCAAGTATATTCATCAACAGTTCATATTTGCACTACAGGCCAAATATATTAATATCTCAAAGAAATATATAATCATTTCAGAATTTATATAAACAATAATTATAACCATGTTGATCAATTCACCTTTGCACTTAAGCTAAAGATATTCACTTATAAATTCAATGGTCATGATCATACCAGTCAACAATTCAACTTTGCACTACTGGCCAAAGAGAACCCATAGTCATGATCATACCAGAAATTTACCCATCTTTACACTCAAGTCAAAGAGAAATATCATCATTAGGGTTTTAAAAATGTTATATATGATAATAAAATCAATATAATCAACATATAAATTTAATCTCAAGAGTAATATTCATAAACCAACTATAATTTGGTCAGAAAAAGAGAATAGTAACTCGTGAATAGTAACACATGAATAGTAACTCGTGAATAGTAACTCATGAATAGTAACTCATGAATAGTAAACTCGACACAAAAAGGTAGAAATTCCACAATAAAATACATACCAATATTTCGGTATAATGATATTGAAAGAATAATATTTCTTAAGCTTATAAATAATTTATTTTAATTGTTTATACTTTACTAAATAATGCATTTAATCATCCTAAAATGCCAAACTCATAATATTTCATCACCAATAACCAAAAACCCTCATCAAAAATCTGCATATACCTCATATAGGATTCTCAAGCCATGAAATCCTATTTTCTAATTTTCTTACTTCACAAAACATATTTAATTCATTTACTCATAACTAGACTATTTTCATGAAAAAATACCAAATCAGTTCTAAAAATATTTCTTTTCTGGGATTTAGCATAATATAGTCCCATAGTGAACATATATTTTTCTCAGAATTTTTAAAAGTCATTTACTATTTTTCATATGGCCAAAACAGCCGAATATTTAGACATTTATCAAAAATTGTACTTTTATCTAAAAATTCTGAAATTCACAGAGTATACTCCTATCATATACATGTACTCCCGATAAAAATTTTATCAATTTTGGAGTTAACCACAAGAAGTTATAAGCGGTTACTTTTAAAATAGTCTTTTCTTATAAAATTCATAACTCTTAATCTATACATCCAAAAATCACCATTTTTGGACACAATCAAGAAAACTCATCAAAATATCATTTCAAATTTTTTTAGAATTTTCTGAAGGTCAGAAGAATTACGAACTGAAAAACATAATAACCCTTAAAATCCCTTACAATCCCTTACCTCAAAAGTGCAGTATTTCTGACTGGAATGCAAAGCCGAAGGAAACTTGCACTGAATAGCAACTCTCAAAGTATCTAAATACTCACAAAATATACTTCATAATATATAGAGAGAAAGAGAGAAAGCTTATGTTTCTGGTGTGATTTTCAATTCTAACTTAGCCCTCTATTTATAGGAAAATATTAGCACGCCGAAGCAGACTTAACCTGCAACCTGATGGCTTTACCTGCTACTATTCCCACCCACCACATTTGAATAAAAATCTCAGCACATTTCTTCACCAACCAAGAGTGGGGCCCACCAATTCTAAAATTTTCCACCAAAATGATTAACTCCGAAAATTCAACAATTTCTGAACCAGTCATCTCATAAAATTCATAACAAATCATACGTTCATTTTTAACGGTTCAAAATTTGTGGACATATACTAAACTTATATATGTATAACATATCCAAAAATCACAACGATCCAACGGTCGGATTAAAAATTATAACCCTCGCAAAATATCTCAAAAACCCTAATTTGATTTTCAATACCTCCGTTCCGACAAAAATACAGATAAAACACCTCAACACTAACTCCTTCATTTTTAACCACAAAAATATATCCCCTATTTATATCCACATAAAATAAATATTTCCTTATCATATGAATCAATAATTAATTATTCATAAATAATATTACAGAATCACATTTATGACAACCAGGCCGTTCCCAGGAAAGAGGGGGCTTTCCAATAAGATTTTCTCCTTAATGGCGCGCAATTAGGTGACCAAACCTCTCCTTAGACAGAACTTTCTAGACATTACCAATAATGTTAGCTAATAATATTATTCAAATAATATAAATTATTGATCTGATAATGGGAAATACTGTGCAACAACAATTATTGAAACAACAATAATATAAAATATCAACGCAGCAATTATTGAATCAATAAAATAAAATATTGAACAGTAATTACTGTGACAATTATTCAGTAGTGCCTTTTTACATAAGAATCAATAATTTCAAAAATACTGTGCAATAACGCGTATTACTGTATTTTAACCACCATGTATTCTAACAGTGTTAACGGTAACAACTACGCCGTTAATTATAAAAATTTAATTTTGTCGTTATCTTCATCCGACAGTTATTCGTTATGGGGCCCACAAATGGCTGCGCCGTTGTACGAATATTTCCCGACAGAAAGAATATTCCATGACCAAACGAATATTCCCCGACAACAATGAATATTTTATAACCACTTGTGTAGTTTGAAAAAAAAATTCATATATCACCCTTAACTTTAACATTTATCAATTTAACCATTTACTGAATAGTAATTATAAGAAAAATTGAATACTTTTATTTCATAAAATTCGGGGTCTTACAATCTCCCCTCCTTATGAAATTTCGTCCCCGAAATTTACGTACCTGGTATTTCGAAAAGTTGAGAATGCCTTGTTTTCATTTCAGATTCCATCTTTCCTGTCATCATGATTTCTCCATTGCTCATCTCCTGTATTTCAGATATCATTCTAGAATACAGCTTCAAAACAAGGGTTAATTTAACAAATTAACATATCACACAATATTCCGATATTATGACTGACCAACAAATAAGCTTAGGTAGGACACACTAGCGAAGGATTTACTCGTCTCTCCCCTCCTAGTCCTATTCCCCGATCTCCGCAAGAGATCATATCCCTAAGCTCTGATACCACCTGTGACGACTCCAAAATAGGTCCATTCCACCCAACCCATTCTGAGTCGTCAAATACATGGTACAGAAAACAACTACAACTTTATTACAACAATTATCGTGCAAAATGCAACAACACATATGCTGTGAGTTTGGATACAAATATATACCAACTGTGACATTTGACACCATCATGTATCAGCACCTCACAAAGGTACCTTACATAAAGGTACAGTCAAAAACTGTTTTAGAAACTAGAATCTTTGAGAAGTGCTCAAGAAAACCTTCGTACATGGGAGGCCACGCGTCTAGGTTATGATAGATATCATATGGCCACAGAATTATCCTTGGTTGACCCAATAGACCCCAAAGAAAAACGAGAAGATTACTATCATATTCTTTCCAATGGTGAGTCTTCTCTTGATTTATCATTATCTCCACTGTCTTTAATCGTGAATTATACTTCAAACAAACACCAAGATTATATAGGTAGTGCCTATAGATATACTCAGCAAGTGGATGAGCACATCCCCGTCTTATGATGATACGAGGTTGTATGTCATTAGACATCTTATATGATAGTGACAAAACACCCTTCTAACATTGGGTTCGCCTCACCCTATTGGATTCACCAAATATAACTACTAAATGAACCTTTCTATACTGCTTAGGGAGAACTCCACAGCTAGAGACCACCGTTCTATTCCCTTGTTACCCCCGCTCGATCTAGCTACACTCTTATTACCTGAAAAAGAATTGTGAAGCAAAAGGGTGAGCACAACTAGCTCAGTAAAGAATATCATGACTAAAGATAATTAAATTATCAATAGCCTTTATCAATAATAAATTAGAGATTTAGAACATATGGTAAATGATAAAAATTTCAACCATAGTTCCAGCAGAACGAGCAATCCATTAGAAGAGTCAAATAGACTATAAAGTCTATTATCTTCTTCATGTTAAAAATCCACCAACAATGTTTTATCCCTGTAACATCACTCAACAGTTCCTTTCCACAATCATATGAATAACTCATAATCATAATTGTGATTCTAAATTTTCCTTCGCACCTAGGACAAAGGATATTTTTATCACCTGTCTTTACTTGAAACATCAAAGATCATAGTTATACCAAATCACAGTTCCTTTTCATAATCATGCTAATAAATCCATATTCGCACTACGGCCAAAGATATTCATCAACAAACCATCTTTGCACTACGGGCCAAAGATATTCAACAACAGTTCATCTTCGCACTACAGGCCAAAGATATTCATCAATAATTCATCTTTGCACTACAGCCCAAAGATATTCATCAACAGTTCATCTTTGCACTACAGGCCAAAGATATTCATCAATAATTCATCTTTGCACTACAGGCCAAAGATATTCCTCAACAGTTCATATTTGCACTACGGCCAAATATATTCATCAACAGTTCATATTTGCACTACAGGCCAAATATATTAATATCTCAAAGAAATATATAATCATTTCAGAATTTATATAAACAATAATTATAACCATGTTGATCAATTCACCTTTGCACTTAAGCTAAAGATATTCACTTATAAATTCAATGGTCATGATCATACCAGTCAATAATTCAACTTTGCACTACTGGCCAAAGAGAACCCATAGTCATTATCATACCAGAATTTACCCATCTTTACACTCAAGTCAAAGAGAAATATCATCATTAGGGTTATAAAAATATTATATATGATAATAAAATCAATATAATCAACATATAGATTCAATCTCAAGAGTAATATTCATAAACCAACTATAATTTGGTCAGAAAAAGAGAATAGTAACTCGTGAATAGTAACTTATGAATAGTAACTCGTGAATAGTAACTCATGAATAGTAACTCATGAATAGTAAACTCGACACAAAAATGTAGAAATTCCACAATAAAATATATACCAATATTTCGGTATAATGATATTGAAAGAATAATATTTCTTAAGATTATAAACAATTTATTTTAATTGTTTATACTTTACTAAATAATGCATTTAATCATCCTAAAATGCCAAACTCATAAGATTTCATCACCAATAACCAAAAATCCTCATCAAAAATCTGCATATACCTCATATAGGATTCTCAAGTCATGAAATCCTATTTTCTAATTTTCTTACTTCACAAAACATATTTAATTCATTTACTCATAACTAGACTATTTTCATGAAAAAATACCAAATCAGTTCTAAAAATATTTCTTTTCTGGGATTTAGCATAATATAGTCCCATAGTGAACATATATTTTTCTCAGAATTTTTAAAAGTCATTTACTATTTTTCATATGGCCAAAACAGCCGAATATTTAGACATTTATCAAAAATTGTACTTTTATCTAAAAATTCTGAAATTCACAGAGTATACTCCTATCATATACATGTACTCCCGATAAAAATTTCATCAATTTTGGAGTTAACCACAAGAAGTTATAAGCGGTTACTTTTAAAATAGTTTTTTCTTATAAAATTCATAACTCTTAATCTATACATCCAAAAATCACCATTTTTGGACACAATCAAGAAAACTCATCAAAATATCATTTTAAATTTTTTCAGAATTTTCTGAAGGTCAAAAGAATTACGAACTGAAAAATATAATAACTCTTAAAATCCCTTACAATCCCTCACCTCAAAAGTGCAGTATTTCTGACTGGAATGCAAAGCCGAAGGAAACTTGCACTGAATAGCAACTCTCAAAGTATGTAAATACTCACAAAATATACTTCATAATATAGAGAGAGAAAGAGAGAAAGCTTATGTTTCTGGTGTGATTTTTAATTCTAACTTAGCCCTCTATTTATAGAATAATGTTAGCACGCCGAAGCAGACTTAACCTGCAACCTGATGGCTTTACCTGCTACTATTCCCACCCACCACATTTGAATAAAAATCTCAGCACATTTCTTCACCAAACAAGAGTGGGGCCCACCAATTCTAGAATTTTCTACCAAAATGATTAACTCCAAAAATTCAATAATTTCTGAACCAGTCATCTCGTAAAATTCATAACAAATCATACGTTCATTTTTAACGGTTCAAAATTTGTGGACATATACTAAACTTATATATGTATAACATATCCAAAAATCACAACGATCCAACGGTCGGATTAAAAATTATAACCCTCGTAAAATATCTCAAAAACCCTAATTTGATTTTCAATACCTTCGTTCCGACAAAAATACAGATAAAACACCTCAACATTAACTCCTTCATTTTTAACCACAAAAATATATCCCTCATTTATATCCACATAAAATAAATATTTCCTTATCATTTGAATCAATAATTAATTATTCACAAATAATATTACAGAATCACATTTATGACAACCAGGCCGTTCCCAAGAAAGAGGGGGCTTTCTAATAAGAATTTCTGCTTAATGGCGCGCAATTAGGTGACCAAACCTCTCCTTAGACAGAACTTTTTAGACATTGCCAATAATGTTATCGAATAATATTATTCAAATAATATGAATTATTGATCTGATAATGGGAAATACTGTGCAGCAACAATTATTGAAACAACAATAATATAAAATATCAACGCAGCAATTATTGAATCAATAAAATAAAATATTAAACAGTAATTACTGTGACAATTATTCAGTAGTACCTTCTTACGTAAGAATCAATAATTTCAAAAATACTGTGCAATAACGCGTATTACTGTATTTTAACCACCATGTATTCCAACAGTGTTAACGGTAACAACTACGCCATTAATTATAAAAATTTAATTTTGTCGTTATCTTCATCCGACAGTTATTCGTTATGGGGCCCACAAATGGTGACGCCGTTGTACGAATATTTCCCGACAGAAAGAATATTCCACGACCAAACGAATATTCCCCGACAACAATGAATATTTTATAACCACTTGTGTATTTTGAAAAAAAATTTCATATATCACCCTTAACTTTAACATTTATCAATTTAACCATTTACTGAATAGTAATTATAAGAAAAATTGAATACTTTTATTTCATAAAATTCGGGGTCTTACACTAGAGATAACCTTGAGATATTCAGTCTCAGTCCCAATATTGGGAATAGTAACACTAACCTTGGAGATAACCCCAAGGAGTCTAATTACAGTTCTGGAGATAACCCCAAAAATACTTGTTTCAAAGCCATGCACATAGCTTCAAAACACTTGGCACTCACATCGAGGCACTCAGTACAAGACCCAGAGATAACCCCTGGAAGACAGGCACACCTCAGAGATGACACTGAGGACCTTCAACACTTGCAGCAGTCCAATCTCAGAGATAACTTTGAGCAACATCTACTTTATCAGCCCAAGCCGGAGATAACCTCGGTGAAGGGCAAAGTCGTCATCTTGCCACCTTGACGCCACATCGCACCGTCTCAACATCTCATACATATATTTCTACACAGAAATGTCCCACAAGAAGCAAGGAAGTCCAATCCCGAGTGACTATTACACAAGGCAACGGATAGAATTTGAAGCTTGAAGACCAGAGGGCATGGTCCCATCTTCCTGACTACGTACAACCTCTTATCCCATGTCATTGCGTAACTCTCGATAATGGCGGTCCGAAATAGGTCTTATACACCTCATTCGGATGCCCGAATTGAAGTTCTAAAAGTTCAAGTGGACATCACATTGTATACGTGCACGTACTTTGAGACAGTGGGACCCGCGGAGCCCGGGGCACCCCGGTCAGCCGCAGGTACATCTGTGGCTACCTGCGGCTCCCCCTCTATAAATAAAGGGCTTGGGGTGGCCATTTTATAGAGAGAAAAGGTGAGGAAGCCCTGTCTAATTTGCTCTTTATACACCCTAAACTGAGTGCTTTCTCATTTTAAACACTTGTAAGCTCATATATAGCTACTTTTTATCGGTGGGAGCCGAGTGTTCATCCACTTAAAGCTATAGAAGCCTTCTTTGGCAGCCCACTGTAAGCCTTCTTATACACTTTAAAACCTTTCTCTTCATCTTTGCACACACTATTCTTCACGTTGAGAGTCGTGTTGCGTGTGTATGTCCGGACTTCGGTCCGTGGTTTCATTTCAGTTTATATATATATATATATATATATATATATATATATATATATATATTTATATATGGACTAACATTATCGAGTTATGCCTCGATTGAGCCTAGACTTATGTTTGGAGCGTTTAATTGCTTTTGTATATATATATACTTATATATATGAACTGTGTGTTGAACTCTGTTCGATGAGCCTAGACTTACGTCTGGAGCATTTAATTGCTTATATATATATATATATATATATATATATATATATATACACATATATATATATACACATTTATATACATGAACTATGTGTCGAACTATGTTCGATGAGCCTGGATTTTACATCCGGTGCGTTTACTGCTTTAATATATATATATATATATATATATATATATATATATATATATATATATATATATATATACACACACACATTTCGTCCCGCCTGAATTTTACTTCGTGGCAGTTGATTGTTTTTACAGCTTTATTTATATTTTTGATCCCCCATAGAGGTGCTTCGTGGTGGTTGATCCTGTCTCTATATATATATTTACCGCTTTTATATATTTATATTTCCGATCCCCCATGGAGGTGCTTCGTGGTTGGTGATCATGTCCGTATATATATATATATATATATATATATATATATATATATATATATATATAACTGCTTACAGTTTTCATATAAACTTTGGTATCATGTGAGCCTAGGAATCATGTGATCACAGATTCTGGTTACTAAATCTAGATTCGGTTCTCGTGATGGACATTTTCAGCTGTAAATAGCTTGTAAATTTATTCATGGTGTTTGGATTTTCTTAGATGGTTTTCATGCCCACGAGGAGTTCGACACTGCTCTGTATATTATTTTCTCGACGATGCTTCGCATCTCGAAAATAAAAGCAATCAAGCCGAACATTTAATAAAATAGAAGTGTAAAAGGTCTCAATTACTATTGAGCATAAGGGTTTGAAAAACTTCTTTTACCAAACATCACAGCTATATCTTGTTTAAAACTAAATTTTTACATAAATTCAAACCATGTGTATATAGGTGCGAACGAGGCCTCGCACTACTTCCAAATAACAGCACATTGACCCACACACACACACATACACACATTCATATAATAGTTTCTTGAAAAGTGGCGATCACCGTGGCAACACGGATGTCGGAGGGTGCCTAACACCTTACCTCCGCATAAGCAAATCCCCGGACCCTAATGAATCTTGGTTTCACAGGCCCGTTTAGCAGTGTCACAGCACTGGGTCAATGTTCAAACCTTTTATCGGATGTGTTGGTACAACCAGTTAAAAAACTAACTGGCGACTCTTATAGTCCAATCGTCGACATATACATGTCGGACCTTTTTCGCTTGTTTTTTCAAACAAATCTCACCTAACATGAGAACACAAAAGAACAAGAATAGAAAAGGGACAAATAAAAATCCCGACGTTGACAATAACCTTATAGGAGATTGAAAAGATAGTGGTGATAAACTCTTATCGAGTTTTGAGGAAGGAAATAATAAAACACTTTATGTGCATATGTGGTTGCAACATATGTGTTCGTGAGTAGCGAGTAGTGACGGTTAGTAATTAAAACTTTAAAATTTTATTGTCAGGATGGCTAATGTGAAATAATCCAGTTAGGCTAGGGAGGAGGGACCTCAGATGCCTAAAGAGGAGGAGTCTTAAGATGTTCAAGTAGTATGGGAATAGCTAGTGCCAAGGGAGCCGTCTCCGTTGGTTATAGTTGTTGGGTATGCCCCAGGATTTGACCAGGAGGGGGTATTAGATGATGAGGATGAGATAGAGACGGATGAAGAGGACCCTATGGAGTTACCACAGACAGATGAGGAGGATGAAGGAGAAGAGTTTCCACCAAACTCTATTGAAGCTCAAATGTATGATGAGGTGTATGACCGTAACATTGAGCTTCAGGATAGAGTCAAGGAATTGGAGGATCTGGTTGATGAACATCAGACCTTGATAGCATAGAAGGACGATGAGATCCAGGATCTTAACGAACGTCTTGGTAATGTGGAGTAGAAGGTGGTTCACGTAGAAGGTGACAAGGAGGAGCTGATGGTATAGGTGACGAAGCTGAAGAACGACCTGAAAGAAGAGTCTGCCAAGAGAGAAAGGGCTAATGATGCTTACAAAAAGGCTTCCCAGCGTGCAGATGTAGCAGAGGGAGAGGTACAAGCGAAGAAGGTCAAGACGGAAGAGATGGATTGTGTTTTCCACACTGCGATGAACAGAGCTCAAGACCGAGTAATGTACTATCTAACTCAGTTCAAGGAATTACAATGGTATATGTTAGATCATAGAATGATATTCCATGTAATGGAAGAGGAGGGTCGTAAGGCTTTACAACGTCTTAGTAGGCCTTAATAGAAAGTGTAATTATTGTACGAATAATTCTATAATAAATAAGATGTAAATCCCAAGTATTATGTGACCAATGAGATATAATGATGTTATCCTGAAACTTTATCAGTTCAGGAAAGTGATGTATATAGTAGTGATGCTATCATTTTTATGTCTTTAAAAGATTATGAATGATTAAAATGTTAATATTTATTCAAGATGTTATGTGTTATGTGACGATCTTTTATGATGTGCAAGTTAAGTAGAAAATACTTAAGGAATTAAGAAATGATCTAATACGTGTATTTTAAATAGAAATGCTTCTAAGACGTCAACCACAATAACGAATCCTTGAGGGGTCTACCAATAATAATAATGCTGATGCTAACCCAGTTTAGTAGTTGATGACGTTATTGACGGGAGCATTGCAGAATCAATCGTAGAATCAAGTTGTGACCTTTAAAGATTTTAAAGAGGTTGGACCATCAGAGTTTCATGAGTCCATGAATCCAGTGGAGGCACATACCTGGATCATGAAAATAGAGAAGGTATTTGACGTTGCTATAGTTGGTGAAGACCGGAAGACTACTTTTATGACGTTTATGCTGAAAGTAGATGCCAGCTACTGGTGGCAGGCGAATAAAATAAGAGGGGGTCAGAGTGTAATTGCATGGAATAGCTTTAAAGAAATATTTTCTAGACCTATTTTCCAGAGAACTCACAGAATCAGATGGAGGTCCAATTTTTAGAGCTGAAGCAAGGTACGATGATGGTGTCGGAGTATGCGACAAAATTCAATGAGCTAGCGAGGTTTGCGTCGTATCAAGTTAACACAGACGAGCGCAAGGTAAGAAGGTTTGAACATGGATTGAAGCCCTGGTTGTATAGCAGAGTCTCTATGTTTCACCTGAAGATGTTTGCAGCAGTACTTAAGAAGGCAATTATCGCAGAGGGTGGAAGCGATGCCTTAACAAAGTATAATCAGGAGCAGAGAAAGAAGAAGAATGAGAATGAAGGCAAAACTGGTGGCAGCAGTGGCGAAAATAATAACCCAAAGAGGAAGTGGAATAAGGGTGCGGGTACTGAAAGTCAACAAAAGAGGAAATTTGAAGCGTGTGCTACCTATAGAAGAAATCACACTAGTGTGTGCTTGAGGGGTAAGCGAGTTTGCTTTAATTATCTGAATTGCCATCAACCAAAGAAGAATGCTTGTTACACATGCGGGTCAAAGGATTATTTAGCTCGTGAGTTTCCCATGAAGACAGCTAGAGGTACAACTGGAAGTAAGGGAGGTGGCAGTGGAGGTAAGTTGGCTATTGCTGGACCGATGTCATCAAGTAGACCCACATCCAGAACCTTCAATATGACTGTGCAGGATGCGGTGCAGTCAAAAGATATAATGTCAGGTATCATTCCAATCAATGATATAGATGCATATAAATTGTTTGATTCTGGTGCTACTTGCTCATTTATATCTGATGATTTTGCTAAGAGTTAAATTTTCCTTTGAACATAAAAATTGCAAATAGGGAGGTGATTCCTGTTAGATTCGTATATAAGAATTGTAGGGTAAAAATTAAGGGAAATGTTATGACAGTAGATTTAATCCTGATTAAACTTGGGGAATTTGATGTTATATTGGGGATGGAATGGCTATTCAATTATGGAGCGATAATTGATTGCCAAAAGAAATGTGTAAACCTTATGAATCCATCAAAGGTAGTTTTATATGGTAGCAAATTTCCTAGACAAGCGAGTTGTTTGACGATGATGCAAGCCAAGAAGTTATTGAGGCAAGGCTGTGTAGGATATTTAGCTTACATAATCGATACTCAGAAGAAGGGGGTGAAATTGGAGGAGATATCATTTGTTAGGGATTTTGTGGACATATTTTTGGATGATTTGCCAGGACTTTCTCCTGACAGAGAGATTGAGTTCATTATCAATTTAGCACCAGGGACTGCTCGGATATCGAAGGCCCCATACAGGATGGCTCCGGTAGAGATGAAAGAATTGATGGTACAACTGCAAGAGCTGCTAGACAAGAAATACATTCAGTCGAGTGTATCGCCGTGGGGAGTATCGATGTTATTCGTGAAGAAGAAGGACGGGTCGATGCATCTTTGCATTGATTATAGGGAGTTAAACAAAGTCACTATTAAGAGTAAGTATCCGTTGCCAAGAATAGATGACTTGTTTGATTAACTGAAAGGAGCTAAGTACTTCTCGAAGATAGATTTAAGAAGTGGGTATCATCAACTAAAGTCAAGGAAGGAGGATGTACCGAAAATGGCATTCAGAACTCGATATGGACATTACGAGTGTTCTGGTAATGTCTTTTAGTTTGACCAATGCTCCTACATCATTCATGGGTTTGATAAACATGGTGTTTAAATCATTCTTAGATAAGTTTGTGGTGGTGTTCATCGATGATATCCTGGTGTACTCCAAAACTCAAGAGGAACACATACAACATTTACATTTGGCATTGGAGACGTTAAGAAGAGAAAAGTTGTACACAAAATTCTCTAAATGTGAATTCTGGCTGAACGCGTGCAATTTCTTGGCCATGTGATTGAAAAAGATGTAATCTCAGTGGATCCATCGAAGGTCGAAGCTGTAATAAATTTGGAACAATCAAAGACACCATTAGAAGTGAGGAGTTTCTTGGGATTGGCAGGCTACTACAGACGCTTTATTCAAGATTTTTCCAAGATCGCCACTTCGTTGACGAATTTGACAAGGAATGCTGTAAAATTTGTTTGGATAGAGAAGTGCGAAGAGAGTTTTTAGGAATTGAAGAAGAAGCTAAGCATGGCACCTGTGTTGACATTACCGGATAACACAAAAAACTTTGTGGTGTATAGTGACGCATCGCATAAGGACATGAGTTAAAAATCCAACTACAAGAATTGTTAGACATTGGTTTTATTCGTCCTAGTATATCGTCTTGGGGTGCTCCTGTTTTTTTCATAAAGAAGAAAGATAGGAGTATGCCACTCTAAATTAACTATTGGGAGTTGAACCATGTCACCATCGAAAATAGATATCCGTTACCTCGTATTGATGACCTGTTTGACTAGTTACAAGGTGCTCAATCCTTCTCAAAGATCGATCTTTGTTCTGGATATCATCAATTAAATATTGAAACTGATGACATTCCAAAGACTGTCTTTAGAACTCGATACAGGCATTACGAATTTCTAGTTATGTCTTTCAGATTGACCAATGCACACGCTGCCTTTATGGACATTATGAACGGAATATTCAAAAAATATTTGGATCATTTCGTGGTTGTCTTTATTGCTGACATCCTAATATACTCCAAAAGTCTCAAATATTTATTCACCTAGAACGAACATAACATGCGACAACGACGTTGGCTTGAGCTGTTGAAAGATTATGACCATACCATTCAATACCATCCTAGAAAAGTAAATGTGGTAGCTGACGCGTTGAGTAGAAGATCGTATGTGGGTACACGTGCGATATTGTCAAAATAAAGGCCCATTTTGTATAACTTACAAAGGATAGAGATAGAGTTAAAGACTCTAGGGGCCCACATGAAGATAGCGAATATACGATTAGAACCAACTTTAATCGATAAAGTTACAGCTACTCAATCAATAGACCCAGAGTTGGTACGCATGACTTCGAAAAAGATTTAAATGATCCGATAATGTATACAAATAGTATAAGATCGACAAAAGAGTTATGCCAATCTTCATCGAAAGGACATAGAGTTCAATGTCGAAGATCATGTATTCTTACGTGTTGCTCCATGGAAAGGAGTTACGAGATTTAAAAAGAGAGGAAAGCTCAACCCTCAATTTATTGGTCAATTTGAAATTTGCGACCGAGTAGGAACTGTGGCCTATAGACTCGCATTACCGTCAAGTATGTCTCATGTTCATAATATTTTTCACATATCTATGTTACATAAATATGTGGAAGACCCAAACCATATTGTGGAATTAGAACCAGATGAGATAGTGGAATATTTAACGTATGAGGAGGTACCTGTCAAGATCTTGGATAAGGAGTAGATTCTACGCTCAAAGGTTATACCTCAAGTCAAAGTTTTATGGAGAAACCATGATATTGAGGAATTGACCTGAGAGTTAGAATCTAAAATGAAAATAGGGTATCCCCACCTCTTCAACATATCAGGTACGTATATCAATTTTGAGGACGAAATTTCATAAGGAGGGGAGGTTGTAAGACCCCAGCTTTTATGAATAAAGATTTAATTTTATCTAAATATTATTTTGAATAATAAGGTATTGATTTAATATATTTCTATAGTTATGAGTGATATGTGCAAATTTTACAAAGTAAGCAAGTTGTCATAAAATATTCTTTTTGTCGGGGAATATTCGTACGACAGTGCAATCATTGGTGGACCACATAACGGAATAACTATCGGATATAGAAAGCTACAAAAATAACCTTTTTGTAAAAAATAATGGCAAGACTTTTATCGTTAAACTGTTGAAATACCCGGTGATATAAGTACAGTAATATGCGTGGTTGCACATAGCACACAGTATTGCACAATATCTCTGATTATTGATACTTACGTAAGAAGTCACTCAGTTTTATTCAATAATTTCCACAGTAGTTGTTGCATAGTATCTCATATTATTGATTTAATTATTGTCATAGTATCATCTGCACAATATTTTATATTATTTAATCAATAATTAAGACGACACAGTTATTCATATTATTATTTGCATTATTGACAATGTCTAAAAATTCTGTCGAGGAAAGGAGTTTGGTTTTTTAATTGCGTACCAATAAGGAGAAATCCTTATCAGAAAGCCCCCTCTTTCCTAGGAATAATCTGGTTGTCAATATTGTGAGTTATAATATTAAGCAATGAATAATTGTTGAAAGATTAAAAATGTGTTGATTGAAGATAAGTGATTTGTGGTAAATATCTATTCAATTTTTGATATAAATAGAGGGGTTTGTCATAAGGCGTTTGTTATAAGTTTGACTTATTATTCCATGGGGAGATGTGCTAATTTTTCAGACTGTCAGTTAAAGTTTTAATAGTAAATCAATATGGACCACCGGTTGAAGTTTTAATAGTAAATCAATATGGACCGCCAGTTGAAGATTTAATAGTAAATCAATATGGACCGTCCGTTTTAATAGTAAATCAATCTAGATCGTCTGTGAATCAGTTACTATTTAGTCCATTCTCTTATAAATAGAAGCTCATTTCTTCCTTATTTCTCGCCAATTCACTAAAACTCTACAGAGAGAAACTATAGAGAGAATAAGAGAGAATGAGGAAGAGTATTCTGCTACTACACTATTGTAGTATCCAATCTCCTACTAAGGTAAGGGATATTATTTCTTTCGTATTCGTAAAGGATGTTATTTTCTTCATACTCATAAGGGTTGTCATTCTATTCCTTATTAATCTGTGGAAATAACCTGTCTACACAGATTACCGCATTCATGGTGAATAACCCTTCACATTCATCCTTAATTAATCTGTTGGTATAACCTATCTACGCGGACTACCGCATGCATGGTGAATAACCCTTCGTATTCATCCTTTATTAATTTGTTGGTATAACTTGTCTACGCGGATTACCGCATGAATGGTGAATAACCCTTCGTATTCATCCTTTATTAATCTGTGGGTATAACATGTCCATGCGGATTACTACATGCCTTGTGAATAATCCTTCATATTCATTCTTTATTAAATTGTGAAAATGAGTACAAAAGAAATGATATCTCATACAAGTATGAATAATATACGAAACTGCAAATGGATCTTCACCCGTCATGCGGTAATCCGCGTAGACAAATCATTTCTACAATTTAATAAAGAATGAATATAAAGGATTATTTACCAGGTATGCGGTTACCTGGTGAATAATCATTCATATTCATTCTTTTTTAAATTGTGGAAATGATCTGTCTACGCGGATTACTGCATGACGAGTGAAAATCTATTTGTAGTTTTGTATATTCTTCATACTCGTATGAGATATCATTTCTTTTGTACTCATCAAGGGATATCGTCTTCTTTCATATTTTTCCATTTATGGTACGAATTTATTATTTTTTTCATAACCTTATTATTAAATGGTAAAAATCCTTAAAATTAGTGGAATATTCTTAATAGTTTGTGCTTCATCTATTATCATTTCACTATTGGTCTGAACTTTCTGACTGAAATTATAATATTTTCATGGTGGGATACTATTTATGTCGGGGTACTATTCATTCGAGGTACTATTTATTCAGGGTACTATCCATTAGGGGTACTTTTCATTCGATTACTATTCATTCGGGGTACTATTCACGACAAAATTAATTTCTTTTCTGTCCAAATTTTTTTTGATACATGGATATCATTCTTGAATTTTACTCCACAATTAGTTATCATATTGACAATTTGGACATTTTTGAACGCTGGATAAATTGAATTATAAATCTTCAATATTTATCATTGATCTCACTTTATTGATTCTTTATATCATTGTCATCATCTTAATGTTTATATTGTGTTGAAAGTCATCTTTGGCCCGTAGTGCATAGATAGACTGTTGATTGGTATGATTATGACCCGGAATTGTGTATCAGTATAATCATGACTTATAATGTTACAGACAAAGGTTTGTGGTGAAAGTCCTATTTGGCCCGTAGTGCATAGATGGATAGTTGTTTGACATGATCATGACCACTGGTGATACAAACGATTATCTTTGGCCCATAGTGCATAGAAAATTCATTGATTGGAAATTATTATTGATTCGTGTTACATGGATAAAAAATTTGTGATGGACTTTTAAATCATAGAAGATTATAGACATTATACTCTACTTGACTTTTCTAATGGATTGCTATTTTCACTACAGTTGTTAATCTAAAACTTATTGTCTATTGTATTATATCAATTTTTTTCCCTGTTGAGGACTAAGGATAATTTGTTCTACATTATCTTAGTCATAATATTCTTTGCTGGGCTAGTTGAGCTCACCCTTTTCCTTTTGGTTCCATTGTTCTTCTCAGGAGGCGAGAATGTAGCTGGGACTAGTCGGGGAGTGGAGTAATGGTCCAAGATGGTTATTATAGTTATCCTCACTGTTTTGTAAAATAGTGTGACAATAATTGTAATGAGAATTTTATTTGAGTTTGGATATTGTCTACAAGACAATATATATTTGTATTCAAACTCACAACTTATGTGTTGTCATTTTTTGCACGACATTTGTATTAATGAAGGTTGTATTTGGATTCTGTACCATGTATTTGGTGACTCAGAATGGGTTATGTGGACCTATTTTGGGGGTGTCACAAAAAAGATAAGGAAGAGAATAAAATATTTAGAAGAAATCCTTGAGTCTCCCCTTTAGCTCCTGCAATGAATCCTTCGTGCTCCCTCAATTGCTTCAATATCCAAATCTACTTTTCAAACTAGGGTTTATGTCCTAATCTAATGAAATCTAATCTAATGGAATAAGCTCCCTTAATCCTTGTGAATTTTCCTCCTTTTATTTCCCCCTTCATGTGTCTTTTAGCCCTCCTTAAAGCCCTTGAACCAATCAGCCAAACAAATCCTTCTCGAACTCAACTTCTTAAACATAGCAAATTAACCTTTTCTCTTCACGACAACCCCGCCCTGGCAGGTTTTTTGTACTGGAGATGTCCGCCTCGGTGGGTGTACTTTATAACTTTGCCCCGACGGGCTTTTTACACTAGGGAAACCCGCCCCGACAGGCTTGCTATTTTAGAAATTATAGAAATGCCGCTAAGCTCTATTTTTAATGTTTTGACCTTTTGAAGTGGTGTTCTATAACACAAACACAAGAAAAAGTAACAAAACACTAAAAATACTTATAGTTAACAAATAATTAAGCCTTAAAGATGTTTAAATTGTAGATATAAAACCCACTCATCAATTATTACAACATATCACCTCTAATCCCAAGTACGAAGACCTATATTAAACTATCTCAAAATAAAATTACAACATTATATAATATTACAACACATTATGTACTTCTATACATTTAAATCTTCTTCCTTTATACACTCCTTTCACTTAACATCCTCTGTCCATTTAGGTCTTTTTACTCTAGCTGCAAAGGTTTTAGAATTTTGCAAGAGTGAGTATTTAATTGCCCAGCAAGTTATAACAATTGAATAATGATAAGTGCATAATATTCATTGATTTGATTCCTTTACGTTTAGTTTATTGCATTTTTTATGATGTAAATGGACTTATTAGGTTGTTTACTGATTTAAGGTTGAAAACGAGCTTAAGTGGTGATACGAGACGAATTGGAGTTGAGTAGAAGCAAAAAGAAGAGTACAGAAAACTAAATATCAGCCCTGGCAGATATAATTGCTTGAGGAACTCCACCCCGGCAGAAACCTCTCGGTCTCACACCGCCCTGGTGCATTTTCAAGGTATAATAACTCAACCTCGACAGAGTTCTCTAGAGCTCAAGAAAAAGGAAGTCCGCCTCAGCGGACTCGTGAAGAACAAGAAATCCGTCCCGGCGGATTCGATGGAAAATCTGGGCAATCTAGGATTTTTGGAAAGTTTCTAAAGGCAAATTTTGGTAGACTTCTACATGGAGTGGGATTCATATCCAACTTAGGATTTCTTTTAGATTTACTTTCCAATTAAGATTTTATTTCTTTATGGAAACTAGGTTTAAATTGTAATTCATTTTAGTATTTGAATTTCTAGTTCTCATAAGATTTAGGACTTTTTCTAGCACTATAAATAGATGTAATACTCATGGTTTTATTAATTAATTATATCTACTACATTCTCTGATCTATACCATTGGAGTGCAGACTTGGAAAACATAAGCTAAATTCTTATTTCAATTCTGAAGGGATGTTGAACCATATTCATAATTAACAGCTTGATCAAGTTTACTTTATTTATTCCTTCTTGTGTGAGATTTATTCTGATTATCTACATAAACTTCTTGTATGTTATTCAATCTACTAATGTGATTCTGCATGATTAAATTAGTGAATTGATATCATCTAGTAGATTAAGATATATATTAAGCAAACGATGTATATCTAATCATAAGTAACAATTAGTGATATTTGATTGTGGACAAGCTTTTGGGTATTATTATGATTTTCAGAAGACAAGTTAAATAATTACTGATTGTTTAATTGTTGCTTGGAATAACCTAATTCTCATTCTTCATGCTTATGTCATATTAAATCTAGTTTGATAGTTCTAGGTTATATGATAGTTAGTATCTAGTGGCAGCGATTGTCACAAAAGATTCACACATAAGGAGAATTTCAAATAATTAGTGATTGCGGTTTTCTAAGATTATTAATCTAATTGAAAGGTAAATACTGTATAATTGGATTACTCCATAATTGTGAAAAGGAGATACTAAACTGAATATTTGAAGCTTTTAAATCATTGTTATTTCTTCTCAGTTTACTTTTGCTAATTTAGTTAATCAATTCAAAACCCCCTTTTCATTGAAAACAATTGGATAAATATAAAACAATAAACTCTCTATGGGAACAACCTTTGTTTTTTTATTATACTAATACTTGTGTTAATAGAGTAGAAATATCAATCCAATTCCATGTAGAAGTCTGCCAAAATCTGTCTTTAGAAACTTTCCAAAAATTTAAGATTGCTCAAATTTCCCGACAAATTCGCCGAGACAGATTTCTTGTTTTGCACAACTCCCCCGGGGCAGAGTCCCATTCCTTGAACTGCCCAAGTCTGCTGGGGCAGAGTCTCTTTTTTCTGGCTTGAGAGTGAAATCCACAGGGCAGATTTATTTCCTCTTAAAAATGTGATGGGGCGGTTAGGGATAGAGAGGTTTCCGCCGGTGCATAGTTCCTCATGCTATTATATTCGCTGGGGCAGATATGTAGTTTTCCAAAAAATAAATAAATTCTTTTTAGCTCCAAATCGCCCCGTATCATCACTTCCATGTCAACCAGAAATCAATAAACAACCTAATAAGTCCATTTAAATCACAAAACATGCAATAAAACCAAACATAAAAGAATAAAAATCATTGAATATTATGCACTTATCAAATTCCCCCACACTTAGCCTTTTACACGTCCTCGTGTAAACCAAAAGTTTGATTTCCAGAAAAATTCTATGTCAAAAGGTTTTAGGGTACAAATCATGATTATCAATAATAATCTCACAGAAATCTAATCAATGCTTTATCAGTCAACTAACAATTAACAACCTTACCATTTCACCAATGAATTTCATCAAATCAAACTGTAGCCACATAAGAAACTTTCTTATAGTCCACATACTTACTCAACTTAGTTATCATGGAACAAAAACCGTGCACACTAACTCACAACCCAGAACAAATTTTTCCTGCTTTTTCATTCAATTTTATTTTCATAGAACCTCCTTTTTAGCACAGATGAATGTATTTTCATACTTTTATCATATTTTTTCTTTCTTGACATGTGCAATATCTCTTTTTCTTAGGTTTTTCAGTGCTACCCATGTAGTGAACTTTTCACCAACGACTCCTAAACCAGATGGTCTTAAGGCGCTGGGTGTAGAGACACCCCTAGGGCTTACTTATTCAAGTAACAAAGACTACAAAAGTCGACTAGTCAAGCTACTTTTATCCATCATACTTTTCAGCATGAATACTGATGCTTTTTGAGGCTTGGATACCCAGTTATTTTGTACAATGGACATTGAAGCAGATTTTTCAATAATTAATTTTCCCCCATTTTTTTCTTCTCTTGTTTTTTATTCGTCACTTTTTTAATTTTCTCTCCACAAGGTTCTACAACAAAATAAGCAGGTTAAACAATTCTAAGTCATGAAATCAGTGCACATAGACAACTCCACAAATAACTTAGCCAAATAAGCATATTTCTCATACTCAAGTGCTCATACATCATAAATTCAATTCAAATCAATTATCATGGATCGTAGCTTAGTTTTCATCATTCATTAACCAAATAAGCATTAAAAAGATTCTAAAATTTAGCATTCATTTTCAATCTTTGACTTTAACCTTTTAAACACTTAGTCAAATAGAATCATGGAACCAAAAATTTTCAAAAAAAATTCAAAGGCATCAATTTTTTTTTACTTCCCATCAAAATTGGATCAATATTTCTAAAAATAAAACTAAACCTAACTCCCCCCCCCCACACTCAAACCTTAGATTTTGTCCCCAATGTAGGAAAATTATGCAAAGAAAAAACAACTACTAAACTAAGCATGCAATAATCAAATTAAAAAGTAAAGGGATATAGAAATAAAATTTGCATTCTTGGGTTGCCTCCCAAATAGCTGCCCTTGTTTATTGTCATTGGCTCAATATCATGTCTCTCTTTTCATCCTTCATAGATTGGATCATCGAGATCCATCATCTCAAAATTCTTCACCTAATGTTCCTTTATAAAAAGGCTTCAATCTATGTCAATTCACCTTAAATTTTTTTTTTTCTGTACTTGGACTTTGAATCTCAACTGCACCTTGAGGAAAAATATTACTGATAACAAAAGGACCAACCCATTCGAGATCTCAATTTACCTGGAAATAACTTTAGTCGAGAATGATATAGCAAAACTTTTTGTCCCACAGCAAAGGTTTTCCACATGATTTTCTTGTCATGAAAGGCCTTAGTCTTTTCCTTGTAAATCTTTAAACTTTCATAGGCTTCATTCCTCAATTCTTCTAACTCTTGCAGTTGTAACTTCCTTTGTCCTCCAGATGCCTCCAAACTCATGTTGCACTGCTTAATCGCCAAAATGCCCTATACTCCAACTCAACAGGTAAGTGTCATGGTTTCCCAAACAAAATCCTATATGGTGACATCCCAATATGAGTTTTAAATGCAGCTCGATAGGCCCAAAGTGCATCATTTGTCTCAGAATCCAATCCTTTCTTCTCGGGTTGACTACCTTCTCCAAAATGGATTTGATTTCCCAGTTGGATACCTCAGCTTGGCCATTATTTTATGGATGGTAGGATATAGAAACCTTATGTAGAACATTGTATTTTCTAAACAAAGCCGCTAACACCTTATTGCAAAAATCGGTTCTGTGATCACTAATGATGGCCCGTGGTACTCCTAACCTGATAAATATGTTAGTCCTGACAAAATCTAAAACAACTTTAGAATCGTCAGTCCTAGTGACGTTAGCTTCCACCCATTTTGAGACATAATCAACAGCCAAAAGAATGTAAACATTACCAAAAGATGAAGGAAAAGGTCATAAAATCTATACCCCAAACATGAAAATTTTCAACAACCAAAATAGGAGTTTGTGGCATTTGATTTCTACTCCTTTTCCTTTGACAATTAACACAAGTTTTGCAAAATAGATATGAGTCTTTAAAAAGAGAACGCCAATAAAAACCACTTTTCAAAACTTTATTAGCAATTCTTTTTGGACCAAAATGTCCTCCACAAGCATGAGAATGGCAAAAAGCTAAAATAGATTGAAATTCACTGTTAGGCACACATCGTTTAACTATTTAGTCGACACAAAATTTCAATAAATATGGATCATCCCAAACATAGTGTCTAACATCACTTTTAAGCTTTTCGTTCTAGGATTTGGATAATTCATTAGGAAAATATGAACCTACCAAATAATTCACAATATTTGCATACCAGGGAAACTCAGCATGTATGGAAAGTAGATGCTCATCTGGGAAAGAATCTTGCAATGGTAGCTCCTCCTCATCTCTTAATAGTTTGCTCAAGTGATCAACCACTAAGTTGTCTGCACCTTTTTTATCCTTGATCTCCAAGTTAAATTCTTGAAAAACTAGAATCCATCTGATAATCCAAGGTTAGAATCCTTTTTGGTTAACAAATACCTGAAAGCAGCATGATCAAAATAAACTATAACTTTAGTACCAAACAAATATGATTGAAATTTATCTAAAGCAAAAACCACAGATAGAAGTTCTTTTTCAAATGTGGAATAGTTTATTTGAGCCTCATTCAAAGTACTAGAAGCATAGTAAATGGCATGCATAACTTTGTCAATTCTTTGGCCTAAAACAGCCCCCACTACATAGTTGCTTGCATCACACATAATCTGAAATGAAAATTTCCAATTCTGTGGTTGAATCACAGGGGCAGACGTCAACAATTTCTTTAAAGTGTCAAAAGCCTCCTTGTACTCATCATCAAACTGGAACTCCACATCCTTTTGTAGCAACTTACATAAGGGAAATGCAATCCTTGAGAAATCTTTGATAAACCTTCGATAGAAACTTGCATATCTAAGAAAAGAACTAATTTCTCGTGCGCTAACGGGGAAAGACAAGGCATATATAACATATATCTTAGCTTTATCAACTTCAAGACCTTTATATGACACAACATGACCAAGTACTATTCCTTATTTTCCCATAAAATGATACTTTTCCTAATTAAAAACAAGATTACTTTCCATGTATCTATCCAAAACACGACTCAAGTTATCTAAACAAGCATCCAAAGAATCACCATGTATCATTAAATCATCCATAAAGACCTCAATGCAATTTTCTACAAGATCGGAAAAAATGCTTACCATGCATCTCTAAAAATTACCTTGGGCATTACAAAGTCCGAAAGACATCCGACGATATGCAAATGTACCAAAAAGACGTGTGAATGTGGTATTTTCTTGGTCTTCGGGTGCAATCACAATCTGATTATATTATGAAAAACCATCTAAAAAGCAATAATAAGTATGCCCAGCTAATCTTTCTAACATTTGATTAATAAAAGTATGAGGAAAGTGATCTTTTCTAGTTACAACATTTAACTTCCTATAATCAATGCATATTCTCCATTTTGTTTGCATCCGTGTGGGCACCAACTCATTATTTTCATCTCGATACCTATGATTCCTAATTTCTTTGGAACTACATGCACTGGACTCACCCATTGACTATCAGAGATGGGATACATTATATCGACATCAAGTAATTTTAGCACCTTCTTTTTTCACTACCTCCGTCATAGGTGGATTTAACCTTCTTTGTGCATCCCTCGTGGTCTTAGCTCCATCTTCCAATAATATCCGATGCATGCACATCACAGGGCTAATACCTTTGATATTTGCCCTTGTCCAACCAAAAATTGTGATATGATCCCTTAGGATCCTTAGCAATTTATCTTCCTGCACTTTGGTTAGATTACTAGCAATAATCATAGGTAAAGAATCATTAGTTCCCAATTATGCATATTTTAAGTGCACATGTAATTGTTTTAATTTTAGGGATGGAGCTTGCACAATAGATGGTACTAACTTTTGATGAGAAATAGGTAATTGAATAGAATGAATTGCATACTTATCTGAGAATTTTGGCAATGAGTGCAGCGCAAACACGATTTCCTTCAATTCCTGAGTTTGTTCAATCTCGCCTTCCATGTTCATGTCCAAACTATTGGTGATGGAAGCCTCCAAGTTGTCCTTATATAGTTGCTCAAAAGCTCTATGCACTAAGAAGTCTCTTACACCAATAGCAAAAACCTGTCCAACATCAGTAGGGTACCTCATGACATAATAGATTTTAAATTAAATATTTTCTCCATCAAATTCCATTGTCAAGGTCCCGTTATGTACATTGATCATGGCTCTTGCTGTTTTCAGGAATGGTCTTCCTAACAAGATGTGGGAAAGGTTTACCGATGTATCATCTTCCATGTCCACAATATAGAAATCTATAGGAAAGATTAGTTCGTTCACCTGCACTAAGACATCTTCAATTACCTATTGATGGTAGGTGTTAGTACGATCAGTCGATTGAATAATCACACCAATATTTTTCAAAGGACCTAGATTTAAGGAAGCATAAACAGATAAAGGCATAACATTAATCGAGGCTCCTAAATCTAGCATGGCTTTTTCATATCTAGTGTTTCCTATTTTGCATGGGATTGTGAACATTCCTGGATCTTTACATTTAGGAGGCATTTTTCTTTGAAGAACATCAAATACATTTCCCCCAACTGTGACTCTTTCATTATTTTGAAATTTTCTTTTATTAGTGCATAATTCTTTTAAAAACTTTGCATGTGACAACCCGAGAATTTAGGAAATTATTTAAATCTTAAATGATGGATTAAAGGTTGAATAATAAACCTAGACAGAAAATAAGTGAATAGATTTGAGATTTTCGAGAAGGAATTTTAAGGATTTTAAAATTTTTATGGTGAATTATTCAGGATTAAGGATATTAGTGTATATGTTCTGTGTATATAGTTGTATATATGAACAGTATATGGTTAAGGGTCAAGGGTTGACCAGATAACCTATATCAGTGGTAAACCCTAGTATTATTGATGAGTGTGATTTATACCCGCGAATCGGATACTTTATGACTGAAATAATTGCCTGAATTCGTAGATTTTATATAGATTTATATGATTATAGTGTTAGTATGCTTAATCAATGCAATGTAGGGCATATCAGGTGTTTTCTAGCATACAGGGGGCAAAACAGTCATTTTATGTATAGCCGCGCCGCGGCTCCAAAGCCCAGCTTAAAGCCCGCATCGCGGTGCCACCTCCTGATCCTTGCTGATGTAAGCTTCGTGCCGCAGTGCCACTATTCCTTTATGGGCTCGCGCTGCAGCGCGGGCTCCGGTCTTTCCAAGCTTACATGGCGCTGCAGCGCCAACCATAGCTTACTTGGCCGCGCAGCGGCGCCACCTCCGGTGCCCAGACAGTGAATGCCTTGGTTTGACCTAGTGAAGGAAGGAGGCGTATATAACACAGAAGTCTGCCCCTGCATTGAGGAGATCTATCCATCTCTCTCATAATCTATTATATGAGACCTTAGTTCAGCATAGGATAGCTTAGCTTATGATTTTTTTTCTGTATTTTCTTTTAGATTATCTTTGTAAATATAGATTAAGGAGAAGTTTGTATTTCTTTGGAGCACAAGAGCAACGAGCAACACGGATTGGAAAGCTTGATTTGAGCGGAATGCGTGGGGATTGAAGGGGCTTTGACAGAGTTTCTTATATTCATTTATTTCCTCTAATTTTGTATTCTAAAAATGTTGTCTTCATTACTACTTGTATTTGGTTTAATAGCTATGAATTGAATATTTGTTCTAAGGTTATAATGGAACCCGTTGTTATTTAAATTGACTGTCTTATCTCTTTGGTTGGCACCATATGATTTGGTTTAATATATTTGTGCTTTGTGATTCTCGCTAAGACATTAGCGATGATTTTGGTAATCTGCATGATATTGACAGAAGGATTGTAGATTTACACCTAAATATATTGGCATGTGATTGTGGGTTTCGACTGCATAAGTTGTGCTTAGAATAGACATATCTATGTGCTCCACGTGCAACCTTATTGAGAACTTATGCTTAAATCCTTGTTATGATTAATTCGCATAGACATATGTAGGATTGCATCTAGCTTGGACGTTCTTTTCTGTTCTATTCCCTTTTGGGTGGATCTAGAGAGGATATGTTTGTGCATACCTCAACAGAGGTGCATGAACACCTGTGTGTTCTTGGTCGACAAATTATCGTGACCATTAAGACCAAAGAGAGAAGGGTAGCTAGTTTGATGCAACATAGCACACCAGGTGTTCGACAGAATGCCTGTGTGGGATGAAGTTATGACCTTAGCTTGTAATTCCTTAGATTACCATTCGTTATCCATTTACTTGCTTCGTTAATTAGTTAATTAGATTAATCACACTTTCATTTATTGCTGTTCGAATAAGACTTTAGCGAAACATAGTCGGTATTTGGTAAATATTAGTCATAGTTCCTCGAGGGTACGACACATTTCTTATCACTGTATTAATTGTTAGACCGCGTATACTTGCGCGCGTTTACTGATCGATTTTCCGACCAACAATTATATTAAGAACGTCAACGTTCAGTTAGAAAATTCTTACTATTTATAAGAAACTTTAGAAACTGTTTCTGGAAATCCTAATTTCTGTTTCGGGAATTCGAAACCCTATTTCGGAATTCGAAAACCCTAAATTGGGAATTTAAAGGTACATATTTATGATTATAGACTTAATTAAGAAAATAATTAATTAGAAACCCCTAATTTTAAAGTTTGAAACCCTAATTGTTCTGTTATAAACCCTAATGTATAGTTATGGACCTAATTGCTAAGTTAGCAATTTTAATTAGGATAAATTAATCCTAATTAGCAAGCTTGAATTTACGATTAGAAAATCTTAATATAATTATAGAATTCTAATTATAATTTAAAAATATTAATTTTTTATTTTTGAAAACCTAAATTAGAAATTTTAGAAATTTAATTTTTTTGAACCATAGGTTTTAACCCTAAGGGTTCAAACTCTAAGGGTTAAATCCTAAGAGTTGTGCAAGTTACCATCATGCCCTTAAAATGGAAAGCTAAATGACATTAATGCCCTTTTTGTATTTTTATAAGATGGAGTGTGAATCTTGCTATATAATAGAGTTGGTGACCAACTAAATATTTTCCATGTGCTCAAATCTCAGCAATCTCAGCCAATGTATGCCACATTACAAGATATAGATGCATTGAATCAAAATATAAGATTTTAAGTTAAGTAAAATACTTACTTTATCTCTCATTCTTGCAAAAGCTTTTCTCTCTCTAAAATCTGAAATTTTAGAGTGAGAGAGAGAGAGAATCAAAGCCAAGTTCAGCTTAGGATTTTATGTGCAGCTTAATTGTAACAGTTATGTGTGATAATAACATTATATGTTAGATAGTTTATGAAATGTGTATAAGTTAAGGTTACTCGACCTTGGAGAATAGTGTGTAAAATGTAATGTATAAACAATTTATGTTTATATCTTCCGCAATAGTTATAGAATGATTGTACCGAATCCGCGGTGATTTGGGACCCGGATTTGGGGCTTTCACATTGCATACCTTGAAACTTGTTTGATTGCATCAAGTAAAGGGATATTCACTTCTACTTTCCTAAAAGTTTCTAGAATTTCTTTTTCTTGTTTATCTTTCTTTAAAGTTTTAGAATTCTTGGGGGGAAAGGGAAGAGGAATATTTTTAAGCTAACAAGGAGGGTTTGGTTGTACCTTTGATTTTTCTACCTCAATCGTTTCCTCTTTGAACTCAACAGTGGCTTTTGGTGTATCCAATTATTTTCCACTCCGCAAAGTTATGGCACTTGCATTCTCTTTTGGATTGACGATGATTTGAGATGGTAGCTTCCCTGAACCTTGAGAGTCCAATCGACCAACTGTAGTATCAAGTTGACTCATTTGACTTTCCAAACTGTGGATGGAAGTTATTGTCTCTTGTTAAAATTGTTGTGTCTAATTCATGAACTGCTATGATTGTCCCATGAATGATTTGAACATGTCCTCCATGGATGTTCCGGTAGGTGGAAGGGCTGGTTGAAAGCCCTACTATCTAGGTGGAAGCACAGGTGGTGCCACTTTCTTGTTTCCATAGCTCAGGTTTGGATGATTCCTCTAGCTGGGGTTATAAGTGTTTGAGTACAGATCATACTTTTTTTGAGGTTGTGGTTGAAAATTTCCCATTGCATTAACTTGTTGTGCAGTGTCATCATCTTGCAATGTTGGGCATTTATCTGTATTGTGATTAGGTTGTAGACAGATTCCAAAAACCTTTGCAGCCGACATTTGACCTATAACTAGTTGCTTAACCATAGCAGTTTATTCAGAAATTTGTTGACCATAATCACAAGTGCTCACCTCGCTTACCCTTACTGGTGCATAATTCATTCTAGTACCATATTGTTGTGAATTTACTTGTTTCTTATATTTAATATCGCTTTTATAGTATTTTATTTTTATTTTTCTTAATATATATTTTGCAGGGATTATTAGGTCATTTCCAACTTTCATGGGCAAAAAGGTTAATTTCCTTGCACTAGCGCTGCAGTGCCTCTTCTAGGTTTAATCCTGGCGCTCCATCGCCCCTTGCTTTCCTGTTGGACAACATACACCACTGCAGTGCCCCAGTTCCTTCATAAACTGGCACTACAGTGCCACTTACTGACCAGAGTTGTTGACCTAGCGCTGCAGTGCCTCTTCCAAGCTTAATCCTGGCGTTGTAGCACCACCTCCGGTTCCCAGGCAGACAGGAAGGACAAATGACCTAGCTGCTGATGAAGACTGATATATATATGTATATATATATATATATATATATATATATATATTGGCTAGCCTCCTTTTATCATATCTCTCCTCTCCTCTCCTCTCTTATATTCTCTATCTCTAAACCATCTTAGTTTAGTTTCTCTCCATTTTCTAGTAGATAATGTTTGTACATATAGTTTAGGTATATTAGGGAGATGATTGGCATTTCATGGACCTCAAGAGCAATTAGCAACATGGATTGTAAAGCATGAATTGATTGGAGTTCTTGGAGATTGAAGAAAGCTTCGACAGAGTTTATTCTTCTCTAGTTATTTCTTTTGGTTTTGTAATCTATAAATGTTATATATATTGCTACTTATGTTTAGTTTAAGTGCTATGAACTAATTATTGGCTCTAAGGTTATAATGGAACCCTTTGTTAATTTGAATTGAATATCTTATCTCTTTGGTTGGCACCATATGGTTTGGATCAATATTTTTATGCTTAATGATTCTTACTAAGGAATTAGTGATGATTTTGGTAATCTGTAAGAAATTGGAAAATGGATTGTAAATTTATACCTTGATATATTGACATGTGATTATGATTTGTCAACTTGATTCAACTGCATAATTTATGTATAGGATAGGAATATACATGTGTGCCATGTGTGACCTAATTGAGAACCTATGCTTTAAATTTCTTGTTATAGTTAATTCACATAGGAATGTGTAGGATTTTTACCTAGCTTGGATGTTCTTTTCTGTTTTATTCCTTATCGGGTGGATCTAGAGAGGATAGGTTTATACATACCTCGGAAGAGGTGTATGAGCACTTGTGTGTTCTCGGTCGACAATCTGTCGTGACCACTAAGACTAAAGAGAGAAAGTTAGGAAGTTTGATGAAACATAGCACACCAAGTGTTTTACAAAATGCTAGTGTGGGGTGAAGTTATGATCTTAGCTTGTAGCACCTTAAATACCAATCGTTATCTATTTACTTGCTTTGATATTAGATTTAACTAGATTAATTACACATCTTTTATTTAACTATTCGAATAATACTGAAGCGATACAAAGTTGGTATTTAGTAAATATTAGTGATAATTCCTCATGGGATCGACGATTCATCTTATCACTGTATTACTTGTTAGACCGCGTATACTTGCGCGTGTTTAGTGATCGGTAATCTGACCAACAGGGGTCGTGTCAACCAGTGCTCCTCCAGTAGCTGCATCAATTATGCTCCTATCCATCGGTACCAACCCTTCGTATAAATACTAGATCAGGTGTTGTTCATCTATTTGATGTGGTGGACAGCTAGAACAGAGCTTTTGAATCTTTCCCAATACTCATATAGTGTGTCTCTACTGACTTGTCTAATCCCAAAGATCTCCTACCATATGTTGGCTACTCTTGAGGCTGGAAAGTATTTGTCCAAGAATAGTTGTTTTATGTCATTCCAAGACTGTATTGAACTTGAGGGCAAGTAGTACTACCAATCCTTTACCAGATCCGATAGTGAGAAGGGAAAGGCCCTGAGCATAATCTGCTCTTCTGTTATCCCATGTGGTTTCATGGTGGAGCACAACACATGAAATTCCTTCAAATGTTTGTAGGAGTCCTCACCTGTAAGACCACAAAAAGTAGGCAGTATATGGATTAGTCCCGATTTAAGTTCAAATACAACATCTAAATTAGGATATTCAATGTACGGAGGTTACTTATTTAAATTAGGAGTTGTCAACTCCTTGAGAGTTCTAATATTGTTCGGAACCGCCATCTCTTCTTCCTTGTATGATTCGGTGGATGATTTGTCGGATAATAATTCCAAAGCTATGTTGAGGCTCAGTGATAGTACAAAAGCCTCGTCGGTATTTGTAGAAGATTGTTGAACTTTAAGATTTTGCTTCCTTAGTCTTCTTGTAGTTTTCTCAATCTCTGGATCAAAATGTAATGTAGTATCTTGGGAGGATCGAGTCATAAAATAAAAACAAAACAAATAATAGAATAAAAACAAAATGCACAATTACTCCCCGGCAACGACACCAAAATTTGGGAGCTGTCATTTACACTCCTAAATTAACCTCACTTTCACTTTACAAATCCAAACAATTAGAACAATAGTAAGAAATGATCGATCCCGAAGAGAGTGATTTTTTTATATATATTTATTCGACTGTTTATAATAAGAAGGGGTTTTGAATTAATTAAACTAAATTCACAAGGATAAACTTGTAAGAATTAACAATAAATGAAAAGCTTCAGTTCTTCAGTTCAGTATTTGTGACACCCCCAAATCCGGGTACTTCATTCCCACAAGATTTGGTGTTCACTTGATAAAAACATTCATATCTAACTACTAAAATATAATAAAATTTAATAATAAACCTTCCCATTAAAGGATTACATCAATAAGTTTAATAAAAATCTCCCAGGTCATCTAACCTTTAAATACAAATATCAAGTGCGAAAAATTAAATAACTACATCACAATATTTAAATAAAGTCTGACAATATAAAAGTCAACAGGTTTACAAGTCTTCAATACTTGTTCATCTTTCCTTTCCCTTTACTGGTGGTAGGTTCATCGGCCTTCTCAACTTTAGCTGTAATATTTATATAAGCAAGAGTGAGCAAACAAATGCTCACTTGAAGTGATAATGTGTTAGGTTGGAATAACCTTCAAGTTAATAACAGAAATTGAAAAACAGAGCAAGAACTGAATATACTAACTGAACTTTTATTATTACTCAAAGTTATGAAATTACATCAACAACTAATGTATTTATATACACTGATAACCGACTTGGGCTTTCTATAAAATGACCCAAGGTAATACATCAAATCCATACATCCTTGGTATTGGCTATTATACTTAAAGCTTCAACCACTCTATTTCGGAACATCAATGTAGGCAATACTGCAACTGTTGCTACTGTATGATTTGCTTGGACTTGAACCTTAGCTTGATTATCTGTATTACGCCCCCTACAAGTGGAAGGCATACAGGGGTTATGTAAGCCCAACTTGGAAGGTAAATACCAATGACTGGTGCGCCCTAATACTTTAGTCAACAAATCAGCAACTTGATCCTTAGAAGAAACCTTAAGAGGTTGAATAATACCATCTTGCACCTTTTCTCAAACAAATAACAGTCAATCTCTATGTGTTTAGTACGAGCATGATAAACAAGATTGGCTGCAATGTCTATGGCTGCCTGATTATCACAGAATATAGGGGTTGGACAATGAAGGGGAACCTGTAAATCTCGTAATAAGCTCTGCAACCACAAAACATCACAAGTAGTAGTAGCAAGAGCACGATATTCAGCTTCAGCAGAACTACGAGAAGTAACATATTGCTTTTTAGATTGCCAAGAAATAAGAGAAGTACCTAACATAAGACAGTACCCAGTAATAGATTGTCGACTGGTGGGACAACTTCCCCAATCACTGTCATAAAATCCCTTCAAACTTAAATCAGTATCTGCAGAAAATAAAAGACCTTGACCAGTTGTGCATTTGAGATATCTTAAAACTCTGTGAGCAGCTTCAACATGTTTTTGTCTAGGAGACTGCATGAATTGACTGAGCAATTGCACTGAATAACTGATATCTGGTTTAGTAAATGTGAGATACAAAAGCTTTCCCACATAACTGCGGTAAGCAGATGGATTATCAAGAAGAAGTCCAGAAGAATCATTATCATGTAGTTTGATGTGTTGATCAAGTGGAATGGTAAGTGGCTTGGCATCTAACAGATTTACAGATTGCAAAAGATCTAAAATAAACTTCCTTTGACTAAGAAAGATACCAGCCTTGAACCTGCTAACTTCTAAACCCAAATAATACTTAGCTTCTCCAAGATCTTTTATACTAAAATGAGTATCCAACACAGCCTTAAGCTGAGTCACCATCAATTTGTCAGTACCTGTAATAAGAATATCATCAATATAAACAACCATTGTCGTAAACAAACCAGCCGTGTGATATGTAAACAAGGAGTAATCTGCCTTGGATTGAGAAAACCTAACTTAAAGAAGGGAAGTAGTCAACTTTGCAAACCATTGCCGAGAAGCTTGCTTTAAACCATACAAAGATTTTTGCAATCTGCAGACAATTCTTTTGGAGTTGGAGGGAACAATATACCCTTGTGGCAAATCCATATACACCTCATCTAACAAATATCCATGTAAAAAAGCATTATTGACATCTAATTGATGAACAATCCACTGTTTAGCAGCTGCAATAGCAAAATTACACTTGACGGTAACCATTTTAGCCACAGGTGCAAAAGTGTCATGATAATCGACTCCTTCTTCTTGTGTATAACATTTGGCCACCAAACGAGCCTTATACCTTTCAATGTGCCCATTAGCATGATACTTGACTTTATAAACCCATTTACACCCAACTGTTTGCTTGTCAATAGGTAGTTCGACCAAATCCAGAGTATGATTAGATTTAAGAGCATCAAGCTCTTTATTCATAGCTGTTATCCATTGTGAATCTTTAACAGCTTGATGAAAATAAATAGGCTCCTTAACAGTGGTAAGATGTGCAAGAAAATGCTGATGGGAAATTACAAAATTGGAATAAGATAAGTAATGATCAATATGATGCTTGGGGTGATGGTTGCTAATATTAGCTGAAGTAAAAATAGTAGAAGACGATGGTTGTTTCTGTGGGTCAGAAATATTATAATCATTCTACCAAGATGGCCTTTGTGTATATCTAGAAGAATGTCTAAGCATTGGTTCATGAAAACCAAGTACTACACTATCACTGTGATCAACTGTTGCACGAGTAGGAGAAGTAGAAGGAACTGATCCAGAAGAAACATTCTGATCCTGATTTGGAGAAGTAGGATCAGAAGTAGTGGGAACTGAACCAGAAGAAACATTCTGATCTTGAGAAAACCAATTTGGTTCATAATGAGTATCATGAAGCCAAGACAGAAGATGATGAGGAGCCTGAGAACTGTTAGACTGTTCTAAAAAAGGAAATATTGTTTCATGAAAGACAACATTTCTGGAGACAAAAATGTGTTTTGTGTGAATATTTAAAACTTTATAACCCTTTTGCCATGTGGATACCCAAGAAAAACACCCCGAACAGCTCTAGGTGCAAATTTGTTGCCAAAATGAATGGAGGCATAACATAAACATCCAAAGACCTTCAAATGATCATAATTGTGAGATTGAAGAAACAGAATGTCATGAGGAGTTTTAAAATGTAATACAGGTGTGGGCAATCTGTTTAAAATGTATGTTGCAGTAAGTAAGCATTCCCGCCAATACTGGATAGGCAAACCTGCATGAAACCTTAAGGCTCTAGCTATCTCCAACAGATGTCTGTGCTTTCATTCCACTCTTCCATTCTGTTGAGGAGTATCTACACAACTACTTTGATGAATGACACCATGAGATGCCAGAAAAGGAGAGAGATACTGATTAAAGAATTCACTCCCATTATTAGTTATGAAGGTTTTAACTAAGGTATTGAATTGATTTTGAACATAGGAAAAGAAATCAATAAGAGTCTGAAAAACATGTTGTTTGGTAGGCATTAAGAAAATCCATGTGGCCCTAGAATAATCATCTACTATAGTAAGAAAATACTTGCACCCTTTTGTTATTTCAAAGGCATATGGGCCCCAAACATCAACATGTATTAACTGAAAAATGGAAGTAGCATGACTTGAACTGGATTTAGGAAAAGAAAGCTTATATTGCTTAGAAATAGGACATATAGGACACGTTCTGTTACAAGTGCCAGACACAAAAGAGGTGATACATTGAATTTTATGTAGAACACTAGTAGAAGTATGATCAAGCCTCATGTGCCATAATGCACTAGTTTTATTTATAAAACTAGAGTTAATAGAATTAACAAAAGACTGAACAAAAGGTTGAACACCCACAAGATTCTCAAGTGCTACAGTAGATTGAGGTATGTTTAGATGATGTAAACCCCAATGCTCAATACCAATGGCCAGAATTGTCATCTGGTTCTGGGCCTGAAAAAGGCATTGATGTGAAGAAAACTGAATTGAACAATTTGAATCCTTAGTTAACTTGGTGATAGACAACAAGTTGTAGTTGAAATTTGGTACAAATAGAACATTATGTAGAGTCAGTAAAGGAGTCAAGATAATAGTGCCAATCTTGTTCACTGGAATAGTATTACCATTTAACAAAACAATTCGGATTGGTTGCAACAAGGTTTTGACATTATGCATAACATCTAATTGTGCACACATATGATCTGTTGCTCCTGTGTTAATAATCCAAGAGAATTTGTTGTATATGGTAGAAGAAAACATGGAATAGACCATACCTGCAACATGATCTTCTGGTGACTGAGCACCTTTATTATTCATGAGCATATGCATCATGTGATTCATATGAGCCAACTGAGATTGCAGCTATTCCATTGATATGTGATTGTCCATAGAAGGTCGACAAGACATTCCTTGAGCTGCTGGTGTGGGCTGATAACCAGCAGAGGTCACATGTGCTCCTGGCTGAGAAATAGATGTGGACATCATGTTTGCATTGCTTGTATATTGTTTGCCTTTTGGAAAAGGTCTAAAATTCTGACCATTGCCATTAAATTTTCCTGTCTTCTTCTTTGGAGGATATCCATTCAACTTAAAACACGTATCTCTGACATGATTATCTCTATTACAATACGTGCACTTAAGAGGTTGCTTAGGAACAGTACCCTGGTGATCATGTCCATGACTCACATGTTGTGCAAAAAACTTCCCTTCATTATGAGTAACTAGAGCTGTTGGATGAGCTTGATTTGTACTGGTAAACAGACCAATACTATCAGTAGGAATAACATATCCTTGTCTAGCCTTTTCATCTTACTTGACAAATGCAAAAGCCTGAGATATAGTAGGCAAAGAAGACATCATCAAAATTTGTCCTCTAACAATAGAGTAACTTTCATGTAATCCCATCAGAAAATGTATCAATTTCCTTCTTTGATCCCTTTCTTCTTGCACTTTATGTGCTCACAAACATAACTAACAATAGGTTCCAAAACTGCATACTCATCCCATAAGTTCTTAAGCTTGTGATAATAAAGTTTAACAGATTTATCTCCTTGTTCAAAATTGTGAGTGTCTTTTAGGATTTGATAAATTCTGTGTCCATTATTTCCTGAAAATCTTTCACTGAGTTCATTCCAAACTTCAGAAGCGGAGTTTACAAAATTCATCCCATCACTAATGTCATCATTCACAGTATTCAAAATCCAGGTTATAACCATATCATTCACTCTCTCCCATTGAGCAAATAAAGGAGAATCCTCAGCAGGTTTTGGATAGCTTCCATTAACTAGAACAAACTTATTTCTAGCACTTAAAGCTATTTGCATAGATCGTTTCCATGAGGCAAAGTTATCTGCTCCTGTGAGCTTTTTTGATATTAAAACTAATGTCAGATGATCATTGTTATGTAAGAACAAAGAATGAGTATTTGAATCCATCGAAACAAAATTAGCAGTGTGACCTATTAATGTGTGATCGCTACTGCTTGACCCTTGTTCATGATGTTGATTAGTTTGAATGTTTGATTGAACCACATTCGCATGACTAGGATTCACCATATCTGTAAGAAATGAAATTAGATCTGAAACCAGAACTGAACAAGAAGGAAATCTGATATAGAAAAAAAATCTGACGAAAAAACTCGACGAGAGATGACGAGTGACGAGAGATGAAGAATTTGAGAATTTGATTAAAAAGAATTCAAAAGAATTTGGATCTTATGTATGAATCCTGCAGAAGCAATATAAACTGATCATGATATGCTTTGATACGATGTTAGGTTGGAATAACCTTCAAGCTAAGAACAGAAATTGAAAAACAGAGCAAGAACTGAATATACTAACTGAACTTTTATTATTACTCAAAGTTATGAAATTACATCAACAACTAATGTATTTATATACACTAATAACCAACTTGGGCTTTCTATAAAATGACCCAAGGTAATACATCAAATCCATACATCCTTGGTATTGGCTGTCATTGTAACATTCCAGAATTTTAACTGTAATATTAAATATTTATTGAATTATATAAATATTTAATGGATATGTTTATCGTTGAATAAATATTTGTTTAATTGATTTCATTTTATCTGGTTAATTATTTGTTAAATAAATAATTAATGAATTAAGGAAATTATTATTATATTGATATTTCAATTTAATGGTTAATTATTTGTATTGAGTTATATGATTAAATGATTTATTTAATTAATTGTTATTTGAATTAATTAAATTAAATATGAAAGCTTGATTAAATGTAGTGTGACAAATAACTATATTATAAGGAGTATTAAAATAAATTAAAGCAGTTTTAATTGAGGTTACCCAAACAAGGCTTAAATATATTAAGTCTTTAATTTTTTAAAGAGTTTTGCAAAACGGAGCCTTATAGCTTTTGGATTTTTAATGTTTGAATTTTTAAATAATATAAATAAAACAAATAAAATTAATTAAATAATAAATATAAAATACTTATAACCTAAGCGTTATACTTGTAACTGATATTCTAATAATTAGACGTATTATTGGTTATCAGTTTTGGGATTACGTTTGTTAGTATTTTCTAAGCCTAAGAAGAAAACTGAGAGTTCTGAGAGTTACAGCGAGTTCTGAGAGAATTTGAGAGAGAGCTTGGGAAGAGAAAAACAATAAATTACTGTGTTTTGCAAGAATTTGTTCGACCATTTGAATGTATTATTCATAACCTTAATGTTATATATTTATATATATGTATATATGTGAGTTTTACGGCATAATCCCTAAACTTTGTGAATTCCATATTTTTGAATTGTTTCTATACAAATGTATTGTGGTGATTATTCATGCTGATGAGGTTTTAGTGTATATAAACAAGAAATTTGTATGCTAATTTCGTTTTGACAGTATAAAATTTTGACATTATATGTATTCTTCATGTGGCTTATGTAAGTACCAATTTTAATGGCCAATTTGTATGTAAAACTGTAAATTGACGCTTGTATGTGCTAGTTCATTAAGAAATGAAGATAATGTAACTTGAACGAAGTGGTTTGGTGAGGAATCGAAATCACAGTGTTGATTTTTGTAAAGGATGTCAAGAATGGAGTTTTCATATAAAAATGAGAAATTTGAGAAATTAAAATAGTTAAAAGCGTTGTTAAATTGTTCTAATTGGTTGAATATGTTAACAAACTTGTTTGTGATAATTTTATATCAATTATAGTTGTTGGTTTCACTGTTTTATGGGTGAAATTCGTGTTAGTTGGCCTAAAAACTATGCCGAAACACATTCTGCAAAATTGAGTTCTGTGTGTCGCGCGGGCGTGCAGCCCTTAGGCGCGGGCGCAGCTGCCTCGCGGGCGCGCATCCTCCCAGTACAAAACTCGCGCGACCGCGCGAGTGCCCATTTTCAGACACTGAATTCTGCTAATTCTACAGACTTTGGACGTTCTTTGTAGCATAGCTAAAGTTTATGGTAATGTGTCCAACACGTAACAACAAGGCTAAAACAAAGTTGTGTTATGGGGTTAGTGAATTCAAAGTGGTAAAAATGATTAGTAAATTTTGAACGCGTTATGTGATAACTTAGTGTACACAATGAATGTTAGACAAGTGTTGCGAAGTAAACACTTAGAATTTCTGAAATGTAAATGTTAAAGAAAGACTTGTGCTAAAATAGTAAGTTTAGCTAGAAATGTACATGTTATGATATGTTAGCATATCTAATAGATAATGTGATTCCTAGTGGTTGTCAACAAGTGTAATACATTTAATATGGGCTAATGGAATCTATGACGACTTTAATGAACGTTAAGTGTTGGTTTCGAAAGAAGTTTAAAGAAAAACAAAATGAGATTATGTAATGATAAGTACCATACAAAGAGAAGTAAACACCTGAAGATATGTGTTAAGTCTCAAAGAGATGCAAGTTATAAAAGATTAAGACTAAGAGTCATTGTGATTTCGTTATATGTGTATCTAATGCTTGTGATTATGAACCTTTGAACTGTTGTAGGAGGCAGGCAAAGCATTTAAGCTATTTTTGGTAATTGGTAATCTACGAACCAAGCAAGCCTTTCAGTTCCTATTTTCTACGTGAACTCGATGATTAATTGTTTTAAGTCGTTATTCCAAATAACATGATATGTGTTATATTTATGTGAAAGCATGAAACGTCAAAGTCAATTTATGACTACATTAATTGAGTAAAGCATGTCGATTGAGTAAGGAACTCAATCTTTATATTTGTTATATGAACTGTAGCACGTATGTTATGATAGTTCAATGTTTAAGAGATATATGTTGAGCATGATATTATATGCTACGTGTTGTATGAAAACTGCTAGATTTTGCTGGGCTGTCGAGCTCAACCTTGCAAATAACCTTTTTTGCAGGTCAAGATTTCAAGGTAAAGTTATGTGTTACCTGAAAGTTATGAATCCGACGTGATACTTGATAATTCCTTATGTTTTATGAGAAATTTATTTAATATTTTGAATGTAATATGTTGTTGAATTGGAAGTGGAGCTATTCAGTATATATGGATATCTATTGACGATGTAAGACTTTGTATAGTCATTTTATTGTAATGATTCATGATATAAATTTGAAACGAAGAGATATAATGTAAAGGTTAAAAGTTCTGGGAATGAGAACAGTTTGTAAATAGAAAATTTTAATTGTAATAGAACGTTTTAATTATTCCGCAAATTTCAATGGTTGTATTATCGTTTAATGATATAAAATTAGAGGTTGAATGTATTATTAACGGCCGAAGTCGAGAATTAAATTGTACGAATTTTGGGGTCGTTACAGTTGGTATCAAAGCTGATAGGTTAGAAACCTTAGGTAGGAGTACCTTAGGCTATAACCTTAGAAAAGGAAGGTGAAGATAATGAAAGGATAAGCTCAAATAAAGTTTGAACAATAAGAAGTAAATTAAGAAATTTATCAAGAACGGATTAAAACATGCGTGAAAGGATTCAAAGAAGAATCTCGCAGAGTTATAAGGAGTATGAATGGGGGTTACCCAACTCCAATAATAAGGATGTAATGTGATAATAAATAGACAATGTCTATAAGAAGAGATCAATAAAGAAGTTAAAAAAAAGTTATATTTAAGTATGGTGCAATTGTACTCTTTAGTAGTTGATGTATGGTATCTGGGCTAAACGATTCCTTCATAGAGCGGAGGTATATACGAACTAGCAACTCGGAATCTAGTTTGTTGGTTGTTTGTGGGAAACCACTCAGCGTACCATATTGAAACTGTTAGAGACTCGATGTGTACCAAGTGTAGAAAATGGAAACGTGTGATGAAATTGTGTAACTCGAATGAAATGTTGAACGATGTTATATTAACAAGAAGATTCAAAGAAGAATCTTGAAGAGACCTAAAGATAAGAAATGGGAGTTTCCTAAATCCAATAGCAAAGATAACAAATAATGTCGTAAATGAAAGGTAAGAAAGGGGATCGTAAAATAAAACGATCACGAGTGAAGAAAAGAATTTTAAGGGAGATGATTATAAAATAAGTGTAACGCCCCCAAAATAAGGTATACATCACCCATCTTGAGTCGCCAGATACATAGTACAGAATTTAAATATAACTTAATAATACAACTGTCGTGTACAATACGACAAAACATAAACTGTGAGTTTGAATACAAATATTGTCTACTAGAGAGTATACAAACTCAAAGAAGTCCTCATTACAATTATTGTCACACTATTTAACAGAATAGTGAGGACTACTAATACTATCATCTGGTCCATCACTCCGTTCCCCGACTCGTCCCAGCTACATTCTCATTTCCTGAAGAGAACAGTGAAAGAAAGGGTGAGCTCAACTAGCCCAGTAAAAATATTATGACTAAGATAATGCAGTATAAATTATTATTAGCCTTCAACACTATTAAACTGATAAAATATAATAAATATCAAGTTTAACTGCAGCAGAATAAGCAATCCATTAGAAGAGTTAAGTAGAGAATAAAATCAACTATCTTTTATGATTTAAAAGGTTTTTCATCACTGTTATCGCTGAGACTCAGCTTAATAAATAATCCACATCATCAAATCATCCCTACACTACGGCCAAGGATATTCTTTAGTATCACGATCACAATTATCCATGCACTACGGGTCAAGAATATTTATGTATTCATTAATGGTCATAATTATACCGAATAACCGCTGGTCATAATCATACCAAGTCCATCTATGCACTACCAGCCACAGATGACTCTCAACATATTATAAACATGAGGATTATGGAAATTCAATAAAACAAGTTCAAGAATTAATTTATCCAAGAATTAATAACGCCCAAATTGTCAACATGATACTGCTTTGTGGAGTAAAATTCAAGAATACTTAGAAGAATATTTTCATGAAAAGATATTGAATGAAGCACAATTATCAAGGATATTCCACTAATTTTATGAAGTATAGAAGTCAAAACTTTAACCAACTGAGTATAATAAAGAATGGAATAACAAAAGAAATCACCATGCATGCGATAGACCGCACAGACAGGTTATTCTAACAGATTAATAAGTAACGAAACCAGGTCAGGCAAAATTCGCACCGATACGATGTTCCAACAGAATAATAAAGACGGAACTAGGTCCGGCGTAAACGCACAGACATGATATTCTAACAGAATAATAATAAAGATGGAACCAGGTCCGGTGTAAACGCACAGACAAGATATTCCAACAGAATAATAACAAAGACGGAACCAGGTCCGGCGTAAACGCACAGACAAGATATTCCAACAGAATAATAACAAAGACGAAATAATAGATGAATGTCACCAAGTATAGGGTAGTCCGCGTATACTGGTTATTCCAGCAGAATAATAAAGAATGGAATAACAGAAGTTCTCTTCATGAGTACAAAAGAAATAATATCCCTTACCATAAAATAAACTGAATATAAGAGTAGGGAAGAAGCAGGATACTTTTCTATAACTTCTCTATAATTTCTCTCTCTAAAGCTTCAGTGAATTCGTAAGAAATTATGAAGGAATGAGCTTCTATTTATAGAAGAATAGACTGCATAGTAACTAATCCATGAACGGTCTAGATTGATTTAATAAAATATTCTAATAAAACAAAACAAAACAGAATAATATATATATATATATATATATATATATATATATATATGTGTGTGTGTGTGTGTGTGTGTGTGTGTGTGTGTGTGTGTGTGCATTGATTTGAAAAGGTTGGCAGGGAGGACACTCACGGGGGTGACAACCCGTGAGTTATCAGCTGGCATGTTATATATATATATATATATATATATATATATATAATGAATAATTTTCTACTGGTTATTTTAAAAATGAGTAAGTGGGGTTCCAAATAATACGCCAATATTTACAACAAATATTATAGCAATAATTGAACAAAACTGAGTGACTTATCTCATAAGCATCAATAATCAAAACAGTGTGCTACTGTTCAACTACGCGTATTACTGTACTTTTAACACCATGTGTTTCAACAGTTAACGGTAAAACTTCTGCTGTTATTTTCATAAAGTATTTTTGTCGTTCTTTCAATCCGACAATAATTTCACTGTGGGGTCCACCAATGATTGTGTCGTTGTACGAATATTCTCTGTTAAAACGAATATTCCCTGACCAATCGAATATTATATAACAACTTGCGTACTTTGCAAAATTTATAAATATTACCCACAACTATAACATTATATCAAATTAACTCCATAATATTCAAAAATAATAGTTATAGAAAATTCAACTTTATTCAAAAAGTAGGGGTCTTACAACCTCCTCTTCTAATGAAATTTCGCCCTCGAAATTAGGGTACATACCTGGTATATCGAAGAGGTAAGGATACCTTGACTTCATTTCAGATTCTAACTCCCAGGTCATTTCCTCAATATCGTGGTTTCTCCACAAAACTTTGACTTGAGGTATAACCTTGGAGCGTAGAATATGTTCCTTCGTATACAAGATTTGAACAGGAATCTCTTCATACGTCAAATCTTCCGCTATTTCGTCCGGTTCTAACTCAATATTGTGGTTTGGGTCTTCCACATATTTACGTAACATGGATATGTGAAAAACGTTATGAACACGAGACATACTTGGCGGTAAAGCGAGTCTATAAGGCATAGTTCCTACTTGATCGAGGATTAAAAATGGGCCGATGAATCGAGGATTGAGCTTTCCTCTCTTTCCAAATCTCGTAACTCCTTTCCATGGAGCAACACGTAAGAACACATGATCTCCTATATCAAATTCCACATCCTTTCGATGAAGATCAACATAACTCTTTTGTCGATCTTGTGAGGTTTTTATACGTTGTCGGATCGTTTGAATCTTTTCCGTAATCATACGTACCAACTCCGGTCTCAACAATGTTGCTTCACCCACCTCATCCCAGCATACTGGAGAACGACACTTTCTTCCATACAACGCTTCGAATGGAGCCATGCCAATACTTGCTTGATAATTGTTGTTGTAGGAAAACTCCACCAATGATAAGAACTTGTCCCAACTTCCCTTGAAGTCAAGGACACATAGTCTTAATAAATCTTCCAGAGTTTGAATAGTCCTTTCTGATTGTCCGTCCGTCTGAGGATGATATGCCGAACTAAATCGTAAATTTGTGCCCATAGCTTTTTACAAACTAACCCAAAATCGTGAAGTGAATCTTGGGTCTCGATCAGAAACTATGGATACTGACATGCCATGCAGTCTTACAATTTCGTTTATGTACATACGAGCAAGACGTTCAAGTGTATAAGTTTCTCGTATCGGTAAGAAATGAGCAGACTTGGTCAATCGATCAACAATGACCCAAATCGCATCTATACCTTGAGAAACCTTAGGAAGACCGGTAACGAAATCCATGGTAATGTGCTCCCACTTCCATTTTGGAATTTCAAGTGGTTGCAATGGACCTTTTCGTACTTGATGCTCCGCTTTAACTTGTTGACAAGTTAGACACCTTGAGATAAACAACGCTATCTCTCTCTTCATATTGCTCCACCAAAATGTATGATGAAGATCATGATATATTTTGGTACTCCTAGGATAGATTGCAAAAGGTGTGTTGTGCGCCTCCATCATGATTTTATACTTTAAATCAGGGTCGTTAGGAACATAAAGTCTGGAGTTGACTTGAAGTATTCCTTCGTCATCGATTCTTGCTTCCGGCATAGCACCTTCTTGCACTTTCTTCCTCATAAGCATCAGCTCCAGGTCTGTAGCTTGAGCAGCTTTAACTTTATCAGTTAACGTCGGTTCTACTCGTATATTCGCCATCATCACATGGGTCCCTAGAGTCTTTAACTCTATCTCTATCCTTTGCAAGTCACACAAAATGGGCCTTTGTGTTTACAATATCGCACTCATACTTGTATATGATCTTCTACTCAATGCGTCAGCTACCACGTTTACTTTTCTAGGATGGTATTGGATGGTATGATCATAATCTTTCAACAGTTCAAGCCAGCGTCGTTGTCGCATGTTGAGTTTCTTTTGAGTGAAGACATATTTGAGGCTTTTATGATCCATAAAGATCTCCACCTTCTCCCCATACAAGTAATGCCTCCAAATCATTAGTGCGAAGACAACAACTGCCAACTCTAGATCATGAGTAGGATAATTCCTCTCATATTCTTTGAGTTATCTTGAGGCATAGGCTATGACCTTTTCATGTTGCATGAGAACACATCCCAACCCTTTTTCCGAAGCATCACTGTAGATGACAAATCCCTCCGAACCAGATGGTATTGTCAGAACGGGTGCTGAAATGAGTCTCCTCTTGAGTTCTTAAAAACTCTTCTCATATTCTTCGCTCCAACCGAACTTTGTATCTTTTCGAGTCAGTTGAGTTAATGGAATAGCGATTCAAGAAAATCCTTCCACGAATTTCCAATAATAACCAGCTAAATCGAGAAAGCTACGTACTTCAGTCACTGATTTAGGTTGCTCCTAGCTTTGAATAGCTTTAATCTTTGCCGGGTCAACAGATATTCCATGTCTTGATACTACGTGCCCAAGGAATGCTACTTCCTCAAGCCAGAACTCGCATTTCTTCAACTTGGCATAAAACTTGTATTCACGAAGCTTTTGGAGTACCAGCCTCAAGTGTTGCTCATGATCTTTATGGGTTTTGGAATAAATAAGGATGTCATCAATAAAGACGACCACAAAGTAATCTAAATATTCCTTGAATACCCGATTCATCATATCCATAAAGGTAGCAGGAGCATTAGTCAATCCAAAAGACATGACTAAGAATTCATAAGGCCAGTTGTGACAACCCCAAAATAGGTCCATTCCACCCAACCCATTCTGAGTCGTCAAATACATGGTACAGAAAATAACTACAACTTTATTACAACAATTTTCGTGCAAAATACAACAACACATATGCTGTGAGTTTGGATACAAATATATACCAAATGTGACTCATGTTCCAACCGTGGACATCACCTCACAATAACACCTTACATAAAGGTATAGTCAAAAACTGTTTTAGAAATTAGAATCTTTGGGAAGTACTCAAGGAAACCTTCGTACATGGGAGGCCACACGTCTAGGTTATGATAGATATCATATGGCCACAGAATTATCCTTGGTTGACCCAATAGACCCCAAAGAAAAACGAGAAGATTACTATCATATTCTTCCCAATGGTGAGTCTTCTCTTGACTTATCATTATCTCTACTGTCTCTAATTGAGAATTATACTTTAAACAAACACCAAGATTATATAGGTAGTGCTCGTATATATACTCAGCAAGTGGATGAGCACAACCCTGTCCTATGATGACACGAGGTTGTATGTCATTAGACATCTTGTATGATAGTGACAAAACACCCTTCCAACGTTGGGTTCGCCTCACCTTATTTTCTTCACCAAATATAACTACTAAATGATGACCACCGTTCTATTCCCTTGTTACCCCCGCTCGACCCAGCTACACTCTTATTACCTGAAAGGAATTGTGAAGCAAAAGGGTGAGCACAACTAGCTCAGTAAAGAATATCATGACTAAAGATAATTCAATTATCAATAGCCTTCATCAACAATAAATCAGAGATTTAGAACATATGGTAAATGATAAAAATTTCAACCATAGTTGCAGCGGAACGAGCAATCTATTAGAAGAGTCAAATAGACTATAAAGTCTATTATCTTCTCCATGTTAAAAATCCACCAACAATGTTTTATCCATGTAACATCACTCAACAGTTCCTTTCCACAATCATATGAATAACTCATAATCATAATTGTGACTATAAATTTTTCTTCGCACCCAGGACGAAGAATATTTTCATCACCTGTCTTTACCTGAAACATCAAAGATCATGGTTATACCAAATCACAGTTCCTGTTTATAATCATACTAACAAATCCATCTTTGCACTACGGGCCAAAGATATTAATCAACAAACCATCTTTGCACTACGGGCCAAAGATATTCAACAACAGTTCATCTTTGCACTACAGGCCAAAGATATTCATCAACATGCCATCTTTGCACTACATGCCAAAGATATTCATCAACAATTCATATTTGCACTACAGGCCAAATACATTCATATCTCAAAGAAATATATAATCATTTCAGAATTTATATAAACAATAATTATAACCATGTTGATCAATTCACCTTTACACTTAAGCTTAAGATATTCAATTATAAATTCAATGGTCATGATCATACCAGTCACAATTCAACTTTGCACTACAGGCCAAAGAGAACCCTAGTCATGATCATACCAATAATCTACCCATCTTTACACTCCAGTGAAAGAGAATTTCAACATCAGGGTTATAAAAATGTTATATATAAAAGTAAAATCAATATAATCAAAACATCTAGATTTAATCTCAAGAGTAATATTCATAAATCAACTATAATTTGGTTAGAAAAAGAAACCAATGTTGTCGTGAATAGTAACTCGTGAATAGTAACTCATGAATAGTAACTCGTGAATAGTAAACTCGACACAAAAGGTAGAAATTCCACAATAAAATACATACCAATATTTCGGTATAATGATATTGAAAGAATAATATTTCTTAAGCTTATAAACAATTTATTTAAATTGTTTACACTTTACTAATTAATGCATTTAATCATCATAAAATGCCAACTCTTAAGATTTCATCACCAATAACTAAAATTCTCATCAAAAATCTGCATATACCTCATATAGGATTCTCAAGTCATAAAATCCTATTTTTCAATTTTCTTACTTCACATAACATATTTAATTCATTTATTCATAACTAGACCATTTTCATGAAAAATACCAAATCAGTTCCAAAAATATTTCTTTTCTGGGATTTAGCATAATATAGTCCCATAGTGAACATATATTTTTCTCAGAATTTTTAAAAGTCATTTACTATTTTTCATATGGCCAACACAACCGAATGTTTAGACATTTATCAAAAATTGTACTTTTGTCTAAAAATTCTAAAATTTACAGAGTATACTTCTATCATATACATGTACTCCCAATAAAAATTTCATCAATTTTGGAGTTAACCACAAGGAATTATAAGCTGTTACTTTTAAAATAGTCTTTTTCTCATAAAATTCATAACTCTCAATCTATACATCCAAAAATCACCATTTTTGGACACAATCAAGAAAACTCATCAAAATATCATTTCAAATTTTTCTAGAATTTTTGAAGATCAGAAAAATTACGAAACTGAAAATCATAACAACCCTTAAAATCCCTTAATATCCCTTACTATCCCTTACCTCAAAAGAGCAGTACTTCTGACTGGATATCGGATATGATGCTGAAGGAAACTTGTACTGATGAATAGCAACTCACCAAGTATCTAAAAACTCACAAAATATGCTTCATAATATAGAGAGAGAAAGAGAGAAAGCTTATGTTTCTGGTGTGATTTTCAATTCTAACTTAGCCCTCTATTTATAGGAAAATTTTGGTAGGTTTGACCTGCAACCTGATGGTTTTACCTGCTACTATTCCCACCCACCACATTTGAAATATAATTCAGCACATTTCTTCACCAACCACAAGTGGGGCCTACCAATTCTAGAATTTTCCACCAAAATGATAAACTCCGAAAATTCAACAATTTCTGAACCAGTCATCTTGTAAAATTCATAACAAATCATACGTTCATTTTTAACGGTTCAAAATTTGTGGACATATACTCAACTTATATATGTATAACATATCCAAATATTACCACGATCCAACGGTCGGATTAAAAATTATAACCCCCGCAAAATATCTCAAAAATCTTGATTTTTTAATACCTCTATTCTGACAAAAATACGGATAAAAACCTCAACATTAACTCCTTCATTTTTAACCACAAAATATATCACTCGTTTATATCTACTTAAAATAAATATTTCCTTATCATATGAATCAATAATTAATTATTCACAAATAATATTACAGAATCACATTTATGACAACCAGGCCGTTCCCAGGAAAGAGGGGGCTTTCCAATAAGAATTTTTCCTTACTGGCGCGCAATTAGGTGACCAAACCTCTCCTTAGACAGAACTTTCTAGACATTGTCAATAATGTTATCTAATAATATTATTCAAATAATATGAATTATTGATCTGATAATGGGAAATACTGTGCAGTGACAATTATTGAACAACAATAACATAAAATTTTAACGTAGCAATTATTGAATCAATAAAATAAAATATTGAACAGTAATTACTGTAACAATTATTGAGTAATGCCTTCTTATGTAAGAATCAATAATTTCAAAAATATTGTGCAATACCGTGTGCTACTGTGCAATAACGCGTATTACTGTATTTTAACCACCGGGTATTCTAACAGTGTTAACGGTAACAACTACGCCGTTATTTGTAATAACTCAATTTTGTCGTTTTCTTCATCCAATCGCTTTCCGTTATGGGGCCCACAAATAGCTGCGCCGTCGTACGAATATTCCCCGACAGAAAGAATATTCCACGACCAAACGAATATTCCCCGACAAAATGAATATTTTATAACCACTTGCTTATTTTAAAAAAATGTTCATATATCACCCTTAACTTTAACTTTTTATCAATTTAACCATTTACTAAATAGAAAAATTGAATACTTTTATTTCATAAAATTTGGGGTCTTACACCAGTACCGAGTTCTGAAGGTAGTCTTTAGAATATCCTCAGTTCTAACCTTTAGCTGATGATATCCAGAATGAAGATCGATCTTTGAAAAGAATTGTGCTCCTTGCAACTGGTCAAATAGGTCATCAATACGTGGCAATGGGTACCTATTTTTGATGGTGACATGATTCAACTCCCGATAATCAATACAAAGTCGCATAATCTCATTTTTTTTCTTCACGAATAGAACAGGAGCACCCCAAGGAGAAGTACTAGGACAAATAAAGCTAATGTCTAACAATTCTTACAGTTGGGTCTTTAACTCCTGAAGTTCAATAGGAGTCATTCGATATGGGGCTTTGGAAATGGGTTTTGTGCTGGATTCAAGGTCGATACAAAATTTAATTTCACGCTCTGGGGGTAGGCCAGGAAGTTCTTCAGGAAATTCGTCAGGAAATTCATTAACAATAGAAATATCATTCAAAACTGGCGTATTTTTGTTTAGATCCGTGACATGAGCTAAGAAAGCTTGACATCCGTTTTTCAATAAACGAATAGCTTTATGGCTTGAGATGAACGTAATTGATTTTAATGGTTTGGTCGCTTGAATTCGCATAATAGGTTGATTAGGAATATGAAAGCTAACAACCTTACGAAAATAATCAATTTTTGCATGATGCGTAGTTAACCAATCAATCCCTAGAATCACGTCAAATGCAAGTATTTTCAGTGAAATAAGATCGACAGGTAATATGACGGTACCGATTTGAACCAAACAAGACTTATAAACAGTGGATGTAATGAAGGTTTTTCCCAATGGAGTTTCCACAGATAAGTTAAAGTCTAATTTTTTCGGAGTCAAATTTAATCGTTGAGCGCAAGTAGGAGAAATAAAAGAATGAGTAGAACCGGTATCAAATAAGGTATAGACTTCACTAGAATTTATGATAAGCTTACCTGTGATGACCTCATTCGGAATCCTTACTTTCTGGGAGGTCACAATAAATGCTCTCCCTTGCACTATCGGCTTTGACTTTTCTGGGACGGCCTTTGGTGCCTTCGTCCTAGCTGAACTTGTTTTTGGTGAACGATAAAATAGAGCTAAATGACCTTCTCTTCCATAATTATAACATGCCTTGGATGACATCGCGCAATTTGGACTGATGTGTCCCTCCCCTCCGCATTTGAAACATATGATAGGCGGTTGTTCTCCTTCCTTAACAACAGGTGCTGGTGCTGGTGCTGACGTCTTTCCATCATTGTTGAATCTCTTCTTCTTGAAATGTCCATTCTTATTATTTTGGCCCTGATTACCACCGAAGTGGTTACCATTTCTGGCCTGTTGATTCCCTCCACGCTTGTTATCATCGCTTCGATGACTGCTCTCACTGGTATTATCATTTTGCCGGTTGCTCTCTTTTGGTTGCGTTGACTCGTTATCGCGCTCCACTAACTGAGCCATATTCACAACATCTGAATACAAACACAGTTTATAAGAAATAAGATATTGACGTATCTCTGGCTTCAAACCTCTTAAAAATATCCGCGTCATTCTTTCTTCATTATCCACCAAGTGGGACGTAAACCGGGATAATTCAGCAAACTTGGCTTCGTGCTGCGACACAGTCATATTATTCTGCTCCAACTTGATAAACTCTACCTCTTCTATGTGACGAATACTTTCGGGAAAGTACTTGTCGTTGAACAGTTCTTGGAACTTCTCCCAAGACATCTTCAGTGCAGCAGGCTGAGTACGCTTTACCGATTCTCACCAGTAATTTACCTCTCCTCGCAACATAAAGGTGGCAAAGGGAACCTTTTGCTCCTCGGCGCATCCCAAGACATCAAATATCTTGGTGATCTACTTTATCCACGTCTTCGCCTTAAGTGGTTTTAGCTCTCCAATAAACTCTGGTGGTCCCAGCTCCTTGAACTGTTTAGCGGTGACCGTCTGAGAGTTTTCAGTGTTTCCACCTATATTTTGGACAGGAGGAGCTCTCGCCTGCTGTTGCATGAATTACATAAAGCCTCTGAACAATCCATCATTCATCATTTGGTCAGTGTTGTTGTTTGCATGAGGATTGTCGCCTTCCTGATGTACATTATCCTGATTATTGATATGTGGTGAATCAACGGTCGCCTGTGCTCCATTGCTATTTTCAACATTCTCGGATGCCATTTTCAGATACTGCCACAAAACAGAAGGTTAGTTGACATGTAACATATAATCCCTATATTCTGATCGACCAATTAAATATCACAAAAAAACTTAGGTAGGTCATACTAGCGAAGGAATTCCCCGTCTCTCCCATCTTAGTTCTATTCTCACATCTTAGCCAGGGATCATATCCTTAAGCTCTGATACCAACTGTGACACCCCCAAAATAAGGTATACATCACCCATCTTGAGCCGCCAGATACATGGTACAGAATTTAAATACAGCTTAATAATATAACTGTCGTGTACAATACGACAAAATATAAACTGTGAGTTTGAATACAAATATTGTCTACTAGAGAGTATACAAACTCAAAGAAGTCCTCATTACAATTATTGTCACACTATTTAACAGAATAGTGAGGACTACTAATACTATCATCTGGTCCATCACTCCGTTCCCCGACTCGTCCAAGCTATATTCTCATTTCCTGAAGAGAACAGTGAAAGAAAGGGTGAGCTCAACTAGCCCAGTAAAAATATTATGACTAAGATAATGCAGAATAAATTATCATTAGCCTTCAACAGTGTTAAACTGATAAAATATAATAAATATCAAGTTTAACTGTAGCGGAACAAGCAATCCATTAGAAGAGTCAAGTAGAGAATAAAATCTACTATCTTTTATGATTTAAAAGGTTTTTCATCACTGTTATCGCTGAGACTCAGCTTAATAAATAATCCACATCATCAAATCATCCCTGCACTACGGCCAATGATATTCTTTAGTATCACGATCACAATTATCCATGCACTACGGGCCAAGAATATTTATGTATTCATTAATGGTCATGATTATACCGAATAACCCCTAGTCATAATCATACCAAATCCATCTATGCACTACCAGCCACAGATGACTCTCAACATATTATAAACATGAGGATGATGATAATTCAATAAAACAAGTTCAAGAATTAATTTATCCAAGAACTAATAACGTCCAAATTGTCAACATGATACAGATTTGTGGAGTAAAATTCAAAAATACTTAGAAGAATATTTCCATGAAAAGATACTGGATGAAGCGCAATTATCAAGGATATTCCACTAATTTCATGAAGTATAGAAGTCAAAACTTTAACCAACTGAGTATAATAAAGAATGGAATAACAAAAGAAATCACCATGCATGCGATAGACCGCACAGACAGGTTATTCCAACAGATTAATAAGTAACGGAACCAGGTCAGGCGAAATTCACACCGATAGGATGTTCCAACAGAATAATAAAGACGGAACCAGGTCCGGCGTAAACGCACAGACAGGATATTCCAACATAATAATAATAAAGATGGAACCAGGTCCGGCGTAAACGCACAGACAAGATATTCCAACAGAATAATAACAAAGACGGAACCAGGTTCGGCGTAAACGCACAGATAAGATATTCCAACAGAATAATAACAAAGACGGAATAATAGAAGAATGTCACCAAGTATAGGGTAGTCCGCGTATACTGGTTATTCCAGCAGAATAATAAATAATGGAATAATAGAAGTTCTCTTCATGAGTACAAAAGAAATAATATCCCTTACCGTAAAATAAACTGAATATAAGAGTAGGGAAGAAGCAGGATACTTTTCTATAACTTCTCTATAATTTCTCTCTCTAAAGCTTCAGTGAATTCGTAAGAAATTATGAAGGAATGAACTTCTATTTATAGAAGAATGAACTACATAGTAACTAATCCATGAACGGTCCAGATTGATATATTTTTAATCAGACGATCCAGATTGATTTAATAAAATATTCTAATAAAATAAAACTTTATATAAAATATATATATATATATATATATATATATATATATATATAACATGCCAGTTGATAACTCACGAGTTGTCACCCCCGTGAGTATCCTCCCTGCCAATCTTTTCAAATCAATGCATATATATATATATATATAATACTAATAATAATTCCCTCCCATAATCAGATTACCCCCCCCCCCCACCCAATAATTCACCAACCTATATATATATATATATATATATATATATAATGAATAATTTTCTACTGGTTATTTTAAAAATGAGTAAGTGAGGGTCCAAATAATACGCCAATATTTACAACAAATATTATACCAATAATTGAACAAAAATGAGTGACTTAGCTCATACGCATCAATAATCAAAACCGTGTGCTACTGTTCAACTACGCTTACTGTACTTTTAATACCAGGTGTTTCAACAGTTAACGATAAAACTTCCGCCGTTATTTTCATAAAGTATTTTTGTCGTTTTCTCAATTCGACAATAATTCCACTGTGGGGTTCACCAATGATTGTGTTGTTGTACGAATATTTCTTGTTAAAACGAATATTCCCCAACCAATAGAATATTATATAACAACTTGCGTACTTTGCAAAATTTATAAATATTACCCACAACTATAACATTATATCAAATTAACTTCATAATATTCAAAAATAATAGTTATAGAAAATTCACATTTATTCAAAAAGTTGGGGTCTTACAATAAGATCACGACGTGATCTGTTGAAGTTATAAAAGAAAGATGGTCTGTAATGTTTGAATAATTATAGCTTGATGCTATGAAGATGTTGTACTATGAAATAGTACGAGATAACTCGCGAGGAGTTATAAATGATGTGATACGAGGAATTCGTATCGAGCAAAGAGCAAGTTAAGGGTAAGATAGAGTTAGGTGGGATTTCAATTGAAGACTCATGTGATGGCTGAGTTGTACAAACCTTTGTATGGGCGAGGGTTTTGTGCTTGCGCTTAGTTTATCACATTGATAATCATTGGAATGTTGGTGTCGCGATATCAATGTATATGTGGCAAAAATGTGATTATTTTCTAATGTGTATGTTTGATAGTTAAAAACTATTAAGATTATCAGATATTATTAGGATTAGGTGCGGTTCTTAAAACTAAAGCATATGGTAAGTTCGTGAGTCATAATAATATGGTATGTTTTGAACCCCTCAGCGAATGGACGCCTATGGTCTGACTACGATAAGTTCTTAAACTCATATTATTGTGGCAAGTCCTGAACTTCCAATGTGCGGTAAGTTTGGTGAACTATATTGGGTCGAAAATGGTTATTGTATAGAGAGCATTAATGAAGTTGAAGACTGATAGAATGGTTAAGTAATGAAGTAATAGAGTAATGATTGAAGTTGATGGATGCTTGGATATTCTAAATCTACTAGCTATGCTAGACTTTTGAAATTAATTGACTTCGTGCCGATGGTTATACTTTTGATTTTTTGAAGAAAACAAATGTTGGGTCACTCTTGTGAACCAAAGAATTTTTAAAAATAATACTATTATTTATATGTCTATGCTAATTGCTTTGGCTAGATAAAAATGATTTGAAATATATCAAAATGTATTTTTTTTATATCATCAATGCATCATGCAACCTGGTGTAGAGATGATAAAAATGATGGAGTCATCAATGCAGTATTACTTAGTGTTGGATGTGATCTAAGGATCGTCAGCCCACTATGGTATGATGTAGTATGATAAAAATCACCAAATGACGAAATTCTCAACGGACTGTAAATACAGTGTGGTATCATGACGACATAAAAATATTTTTGAGATTTCTTTAAGATATGAGAATATATATATATGTATATTTTGATTGATGTCCGAATTGTTGTTAAAGTCTATGCTATTTGATTCAGCTAGACGAATGTTGAAACTATGTAAAAGTCAAGCATTCTTTGTCAAACTATGCCAAACCAAATTGTTTTGGTGCGGATTCAGATGTTGAAAAGCTGAGATGAACAACCCTTCTATAGGGGATTACGTGGAGGCGTTGAGAAGTTTGTGTACAATACATTGTACGAAGGGCTGATCACCCTAAGTACGAGAAGTCCCTATAGTCTTATGACTGTTAAAGTTTAAGTTGAAAGATTACTTATAACTATGGACATACGCATAGCGTTTAAATGTTTGTGCATAATACATCGTACGAAGGGCTTAACACCCTAAGTACGGGAGTCCCTATAGTCTAATGACTGTTAAGGTTTAAGTTGAAAGAGTACTTATAACCGTGGACGTAGTTTAAGATCTTATGACCCTTATCATGATTTGGAATCCTCTAAATTCTGAGTTATTCATACTACTTCCCAATTATTGAACAATTGTGGAAGATTCTTGTAATTCTGCAAGATGGAAGTGAAAAAGGAAAGTATTCTTTAGAAAGAAGTAAGTCGTAGAATGCGACACTAAATGATGAATATGTTGAATAAGTGAGAAAAGAAATTTTTAAATGAGAAGTAGATGAGTTATCAATGAATAATGTAAAACTTTTAATAGAAAAATTAATAATTGTAGAAAGATCTTTGTGGAAAGGAAGTGGTTATAGAAACCAATGAATGAATAAAATTTTAACGTAAAATCTATTTTGATAGATAGAATGAATAAGGATTAATAAAAAAAAATTCGAGGACGAAATTCTTAGAAGAATGGGTGAAAATATAATATCCCGAGTGTTTATGATAACGATCCTTAGAGAAGGAAATGAACGGGTCAAAGAATAGGTAATACTCAAAATATAATTGAGTTCAAGTGAAAGTTATGAAAAAAAAATCTAGAATGTGTTGAGGTAATGATTTTAGTAGGAAATATAACACTTATATTAAGGTAATGTGTTGAAGATATTCGATGATAAATTTTGAAAAGAGATTTGGTGAAAACCTGAGTAAGGGAGGTTTCGTTGATTCCGAGGATGGAATCCTTATAAGGGGGGTAGGATGTGACAATCTGAATTTTTATAAGTTATGTGTTACCTGAAAGTTATGAATCCTACGTAATACTTGAAGATTCCTTATGTTTTATGATAAATGTATTTAATATTTTGAATGTAATATGTTGTTGAATTGGAAGTGGAGCTATTCGGTATATATGGATATCTATTGACGATGTAAGACTTTGTATAGTCATTTTGTTGTAATGATTCATGATATAAATTTGAATCGAAGAGATATAATGTAAAGGTTAAAAGTTTTGGGAATGAGAACAGTTTGTAAATAGAAAATTTTAATTATAATAGAATATTTTAATTATTTCGCAAATATCAATGGTTGTATTATCGTTTAATGATATAAGATTAGAGGTTGAATGTATTATTAATGACTGGAGTCGAGAATTAAATTGTATGAATTTTGGGGTCGTTACAGTCATACTTAAAGCTTCAACCACTCTATTTCGGAACATCAATGTAGGCAATGCTGCAACTGTTGCTACTATATGATTTGCTTGGACTTGAACCTTAGCTTGATTATCTGTATTATAATGAATAATATAACATAACAACTGCCAAATGAATAGGTTCAATAGAACTGAATAAAATTCTCTATCAATGATAATCAGGAACAGAATTTGAAATATATATCTGAGGGTCATAAGACCACGAACTATGTCCAAAGTTATAAGTATTCTTTCAACTTAAACCTAAACAATCATAAGACCGTACTTCTCGTACTTAGGGGGATCAGCTCTTCGTACAATGTATCGTGCACAAACATCTAAACGCTAAGCATAAATTATCCCTTGTAATAGGGCTGTTCATCTCAGTATTTAAAATACAAGTTCGCACCTAAGTAAGTTTGGTTTGGATAAATTTTAAGGTAATTTAGAGTTTAACGAACATCAACTAAGGATTAGTTGAATAAAAATGTAATAACAATATGATATGGAATAAGTCATAATTGAATCAACATTGTATATTAAGGTAATGCTTTAGAAATAAACTAAAAGCATAAGCATTGAATAACATAACATACCTTGCTTGAACAATATTAAGCTAAGATTAGAATTTTGTTTAGAATTGAGTATGGAGCATGCATAATAAATAGCAATTTGAATGATAAAACTTGTTCAACATAAGTGTATCAGAATGTAGAAGCTTGCATGTTATGAAACAAGTTAAAATAGGAAACCTTCTCAAAGTAAGAGTTAGGTTAAATAGCTTTGCACGAATATATTTAAATTGTATAAATAGGATTAGGAATAACTTGCTTAACAATAAACAAGGTAGAGTAAAGAAAACTTGCATACTAAGAAACAAGTTAAAGATCAGAAAAACTTGTACAATATAAAATTAGAGTTAAGAAACTTGTCTTGCGTGTAGGCTAAACCGTAATAACTCGATTCACAATATCCAAAACACATGTAATTATGTCATAATTAGTTACTACATATACTCTGTATACAATTAAGTATCTATTTCATGTATGGCTTGGTTTTAATCATATAGTCAAGTCACACTAGTAATGCAATAATATAACTCATTAATTGTTAATAATATTCTCACCCTTGGTAATAAAACACCACAATATAAAAATTACATTTCAACAGTCCTAACATTTCACTTTGTCAACAATTACAGATTTTTGTATAATAAAAACAACATTTTTGGTCATACTGCTAACCGGCGCTGCGGCGCCCCAATTTACACTGGGAACGGCACTGCGGCGCGAGGAACAGGCCTGGCGCTGGCATTGCGGCGCGAGAGTTAGCGCTGCGGTGCAAGAGTTCATTTTCGGGCAACGCGAGCACATGCAAAGCCAAATTTGTCCTACGCTTAGTTTCTAGCAACCAATTTAACCCGTAATACTTACATAGATTTCACATAATCATTACCCAACACACACACACACACACACACACACACACACACACACACACACACACACACACACACACACACACACACACATATATATATATATATATATATATATATATATATATATATATATACTGATTTAGAACAATTAACAACAACTACAATCAATTGAAGTATTTTGAATTCCATATTTTTGCCAAAACTCCGTGTTTTAATATCTTTAGCAAAAATCATCACTGTGATCACCATTGTACACCAAATTAACTCATTCAAACTCTGTTCTCTACGTTACTTACTGAATTAATACATTCAAGGCTCAATTTACAGATTAGTCTACAAATTAACCACCAAATTTGGTACTTTCATAAGCCATATGTATAGACATGCACTGTAAACACTTTTCTTCCTTTTAAACGTAATTAGCATACTAATTCTTGTCTAGATGAAAATTCTAACACGACCATTACTCATAATTGCAACGATTCAGTTAACATAACAACAATTCAAGAAAATTGACTTCAGAGAAACTTGGAAATTTATGTCGTAAGACACGCACGCACACACACACACACACACACACACACACACACACACACACACACACATATATATATATATATATATATATATATATAATATTAAGGTTATGGAAAATACCTTCACTTAGTAATCTTTGCTAACCACAAAGAATTGCTTGGGAACTCAGAAATCTTCTCTCAAGTCTCTCTCAAATTCTTTAAATTTCTCTGTGTATTCTTCTTCTCTCTTTCTCAGTATAAGCCAATCCACATAAAACCAACTAACACTTAAGCGTATAGAAAAAAAAACTGATATAGCCATAATAAGTATATTTAAATGTATCAGTTACAAAATTTAACACACATCAGTTATAAAATATATTTTATTTATTATTTTGATTTATTTTATTTATTATAATTCAAATTCAAAATTCAAAAGCTATAAGGCTATGTTTGTCAAAACACTTTTAAAAAAAATAAAGACTTATGTCTTTAAGCCTTGTTTGACAAAACTAAATTAAACTCCTTTAATTTATTTAATAACGCATTTATAGTATAGTTTATTGTCACACTTTTATTACCAAATTAAATTAAAAATATTATAATAATCCATTTAATCTCTATCAACTCTCTAACTTAATTATTAAATTAAATTAGAATATTATCTCATAATAATTATTTTTCTTAACTCATAAATTATTTATTTAACAAATAAATAATCAAATCAAATCAAATTAAACAAATATTTATTCAACAATAAACGCACCAATTAAAATATTTATATAATTTAATAAATATTTGGAATTATAATTTAAAATTATGGATTGTTACATCATTCCCTCCTTACAAGAATTTTGTCCCGAGAATCACAACTCAAACAAATCATTCGTCACATTCTTTCCTTCTTACAAGGATTATGTTCCTAGAATCGAAGACATAGATTTAACAAATAACTCGGGGTAACCTTTCATAATTCTATCTTCGAGTTCCCACGTAGCCTCTTCGACATTATGATTCCTCCATATCACCTTCACGGAAAGTATTACTTTATTCCTGAGCACTTGTTCTTTTCTGTCAACTATCTAGATAGGAATTTTCTCACAAGACAAGTCCTTATCGAACTGTAATGGTTCATACTTGATCACATGCTTGTAATCGGGTTTATACGGTCGTAACACCGAAACATGAAAAAAATTGTGAACGTGTTCTAACTCTGGAGATAGAACTACCTCATAAGCCACCTCTCCTACTCTTCGCAGCACCTCGAATGGTCCAATAAACCGCGGGCTTAGCTTTCCCTTTTTACCAAAATGAATTTTTCCCTTCCAAGGAGAAACTTTTAAGAACACATAATTTCCTACGTCGAATTCACGATTTTGTCTGTGTTGATCAGCATACTTCTTCTGTCTATCTTGAGCAACTACCAGTCTTGTCTTGATGAGTTTGACAAGCTTAGCAGTTTGTTGTACCAATTTTGGTCCTAATAGTTGACGTTCACCGACTTCATCCAGCATAGTGGAGTTCTGCACTTTCTGCCGTACAATGCTTCGTAAGGCGGCATACCGATGCTTGCGTGGTAACTATTGTTGTAGGCAAATTCTGTCAATGGTAAATGTTCATCCCAGTTCCCTTTGAAATCCATGATGCATGCCCTAAGTATATCTTCCAACGTCTAGATTGTTCGTTCGCTTTGGCTGTCTGTTTACGGATGGTACGCCGTACTCATTCTCAGCTGTGTTCCCATGCATTATTGTAGTCTCTTCTAGAAGTTTGGCGTGAATCACGGATCTCTATCTGACAATGGAACTCCATGTCTCAAAATGATCTCTTTAACGTATAACTTTGCCAACTGCTCAAGATTGAATCTAATCTTTATTGGCAAAAAGTGTGCTGATTTCGTCAGCCTGTCCACTATCACCTAAATTACATCGTATCTTCTCTGAATAGTTGGAAGACCTTCCACAAAATCTATTATGATATGTTCCCACTTCCATTCTGGTATTTCCAACGGTTGTAATAATCCGCTTGGTCTCTGATGCTCGGCTTTGACTCTTTGACATGTCAAGCATTTCGCGACACATTCTGCAACAGTTCTTTTCATGTTTGGCCACCAAAAATGCCGTCATAAATCTTGATACATCTTTGTGCTTCCCGAATTAATCAAGTATCTTGAGTTATGAGTTTCGGTCAAGATTTTTTCTTTAATATCTAGTACTGCTGGAACCCAAATTCTTCCCTCGAATCTTAGTAGTCCTTCGGTATCGATCTTGTATTTCACCTCACTACCCTCAACCACTTTCTCTTTAATTTTTCCACATTCTTCATCTTGTAGTTGAGCATTCTTTACCTTGTCCACCAAAGTTGGACTAGCTTCTATCTAGAATAGTCATTCATCGGATTCTTTTGGAAATTTTATTTCCAATTCTAGCTTTGTCATTGCTGAAATAAGCTCCTCTTGGGTGGTTATCAGCATCTACAACCACTTTTGCCTTGCTCGGATGATAAAATATTTCACAGTCATAATCTTTTATTAATTCCATCCATCTCCTTTGATGCATGTTCAGGTCCTTCTATGTGAAAATATACTTCAAACTCTTATGGTCTGTATATATCTCACATTTCTCTCCATAGAGATAGTGTATCCATATTTTCAGATCAAATACCACTGCAGCTAACTCTAAATCATGAGTCGTGTATCCTTTCTCATAGTCCTTAAGTAGCCTTGATGCATACGCAATGACTTTGTCGTTCTGCATAAGGACACAACCTAATCCTTTATGTGATGCATCACTATACACTCCAAAGTTTCCTGTGTTATCTGATAATGACAACACATGTGTCACACTTAACTTCTTTTTCAAGTCTTGAAAACTCTCTTCACACTTCTTCGTCCAAACAAATTTTACAGCTTTCCTTGTCAAATTTGTTAACGGGGTGGCAATCTTGGAAAAGTCCTGAATAAACCGTCTATAATAGCCAGCCAATCCCAAGAAAATCCTCACCTCCGATGGTGTCCTTGGTTGTTCCCAATTGATTACGGGTTCAACTTTTGATGGATCTAGTGAAATCCCGTCTTTGTCAATCACATGTCCAAGAAATTATACACGTTCTAGCCAGAATTCACATTAGAGAACTTCGCACACAACTTTTCCTTTCTTAGCGTCTCCAACGTCAAATGTAAATGTTCCATATGTTCTTCTTGAGAATTGGAGTACACCAAGATATTATCGGTGAATACCACCACAAACTTATCTAAGAATAGTTTAAACACCATATTCATCAAATCCATGAATGCATCAGGGGGGATGGTCAAACCAAAAGACATCACTAGAAACTCGTAATGTCCATACCGAGTTCTGAATGTTGTTTTAGGTACATCCTTCTTCCTTACCTTTAATTGATGATACCCACTTCTCAAATCTATTTTCGAAAGGTATCTAACACCCTTCAATTGATCAAACAAGTCATCTATTCTTGGCAACATATATTTATTCTTAATAGTGACTTTGTTTAATTCCCTATAATCAATACAAAGACGCATTGACCCATCTTTCTTCTTCAAGAATAACACCGATGCTCCCCACGGTGATACGATGGGCTGAATATACTTCTTATCTAACAGTTCTTGTAGTTGTACCATCAATTCCTTTATCTCTACCGGAGCCATTCTGTACGGCGCCTTCGATATTGGAGCAGTTCCTGGTGCTAAGTCGATCACGAACTCGATCTCTCTGTCAGGCGAAAGTCCTGGAAAATCTTTCGAAAACACATCTACAAATTTTCTAACCACTGGTATCTCTTCCAGTTTCACCCCCTTCCTCTAAGTATCGACTATGTGAGCTAAATATCCTACATAGCCTTGACTCAACAACTTCTTAGCCTGCATAATCGTCAGACACCTCGCATGTCTAGGCGATTTGCTACCATAGAAGACTACCTTTGACGGAGTCATAAGGTTTACGCATTTCTTTTGGCAATCAATTATCGCTCCATAATTGAAGAAACTTCAATAATTTATAATAAATAACCATTTTATCAGAAAAATACGAATTTTATGTCCATTCCATAGGAAATCGAATTCTCTACAACTTTGTAGCTCTAAGGTTTTCCAAATTCCAAACGAAAAATGCCCGAAATCCACATACGAACGATTTTTAATACTTTCATTTCGACAAAATACTGATAAAATACCTCAACATTAATTCCTTTATTTATAATCACATAAAATAAATATTTCCATATCCTTCATTTATATCCACATAAAATAAATATTTTCTTATCATATAAATCAATAATTAATTATTCACAAATAATATTACAGAATAACAATTATGACAACCAGGTCGTTCCCAGGAAAGAGGGGGCTTTCCGATAAGGATTTCTCCTTACTGGTGCGCAATTAGGTGACCAAACCTCTCCTTAGACAGAACTTCCTTAGACATTGCCCATAATGCTATCTAATAATATTATTCAAATAATATGAATTATTAATTTGATTATGGGAAATACTGTGCAGTGACAATTATTGAAATAACAATAATATAAAATATCAACGCAGTAATTATTGAGTCAATAAAATAAAATATTGAATAGTAATTACTGTAACAATTATTGAGTAGTGCCTTCTTACGTAAGAATCAATAATTCAAAAATACTGTGCAATACCGTGTGCTACAGTGCAACCACGCGTATTACTTTATTTTAACCACCAGGTATTCTAACAGTGTTAACGGTAATAATTCTGCCGTTATTTATAAAAACTTAAACTGGTCGTTTTCTTCATCTGACCGTTTTCTATTATGGGGCCCACAAATAGATGCGCCATCGTACGAATATTCTCCGACAGCAAGAATATTCCACGCCAAATGAATATTCCCCGACAACAATGAATATTTTATAACCACTTGCTTATTTTATAAAATTTACACATTTCACCCATAACCAAAGTATTATATCAAATTAACACCTTGTTATTCACAATAATAATTAGAGAAAATCCGATTTTATTTATTAAAAGTTGGGGTCTTACACGCACCACTTCAGAAGTTGACCAGAGATGACTTTTTTACTAAAAAGTGCAATTGGAGCGTAACTTGGGGAAGGGGTCAATTAGGGCTTATATATAGAAGTCATATCAGTATGTAAAGAGCCATTCCACCCTTGGGGATCATTTAGATTGTATATGCTCTTTTCTTTTCTTTAATTTCCTTATTAGATTAGATGAGATTAGAACCCTAGATTAGCTAAGATTTGGAGATTAAAGCAATTGAAGATCCTTGAAAGTTCAGAAGTGAAATAAGAGAAGAAACTCATATTTGCTATTCTTAATCCCTAATTCTCTTTACTTCTATTTGTATCTTTCAATGTATAGTCAATTGTGGATCATGGATTCTAGTTCAATCATGAATTAAACTCTATTTTGAGATTACTATAGATCTTGTTATGTAGTTTACTTTAATATACTTCTTTGTTAGTCTTAATAATTGTGATTGGATTGTCTATTATGATTTGTGTTGAATTGCTTAAATGCCTAACTATCAATTACCGTGATAATCCATATGAAATTGAGAGACGAAATATGGGTTTAGATCTGATCATAGTAGCGTTTGTTTGTGACTTCTATATGGCGATGGAATTCATGATTCGTGCATAGGATAAACATATACCTATGCACCGCATGTAGTTGTAGACACTCGAAATTTCGTTTTACGGTTACTAACGATGCAAGAGGACAAAATCGTCTATTTCACACTCTAGAGATAACCCTGGAGGACCACAACATCAGTTCCAACCCCGGAGATAACCCCGGGGAATCATGTTCAAAGCCTAGAGATAACCCCAGGAGGTCAAAAGCAGGCCAACCTCAGAGATAACCTTGAGAAAAGACTTCTACAACTGTGCAAAAATTGGAGATAACCCTGGGAGGGGCAAAATGGTTATTTTGCCAACTCAACTTCAACTCGAATCAAATACACTCATTTCAACTTAAATTGCTTCAAAAGAAGTCCCACAAGAACCATATCTTAACTTTCAAGCGTAAACTACGCAAAATAGCTCAACGGACTTCCTGACGGAAACCCGTAAATGTCATTTCAGTCATGGACCCATATTTCCAGAGTCGACAAAAGGGTAAATCCTATGTCATTACGTAGCTCTCAGAAAGTGCTTTCCAGAATGGTATGGCACGCTTCCATCGGATTCTCGGATTAAAAGTTATGAAGGTTCGAGCGGACAGCGCGTCGTCCGAATGCACGTACTTCAGGACGGTGGGACCTATATGGCCCGGGGCACCCCGGGCAGCCGCATGTAGATCTGAGGCTACAGTAGGTAGACCTGCGGCTTCCCCCACTATAAATAGAGGGCTTGAGGTGGCCATTTTTAATTAAAAAAGGCGAGGAAGCCCAATCCATTTTTCTTTGGACACACTTTAAAGTGTGTGATTTCTTTTTCCAAACACCTGTGAACTTGTGTTTTGCTATGTTTTATCGGTGGAAACCGAGTATTCATTCATTTAAAGCTATCTGAAGTCTTCTTGGCAGCCCACTATAAGACATCTCAGATTTCTTTTAGCTTTTCTCCACTTCCATCCACACATACTTATTCACGTTGAGACGTGTTGCATGTGCATGCCCGGATCGTCGATCTGTGGCTTTTATTGCTTTTATATATATATATATATATATATATATATATATATATATATATATTATCGAACTATGCTTTGACTGAGCCCGAATATAATATTCGGAGCGTTTACTGCTTTTATATATATGTGTATATATATATATATATATACTATTATCGAACCCTGTTCGATTGAGCCTGGATTTATATCCGGAGCGTTTACTGCTTTTATATATATAAATACTTATATATATACTATTATCGAACCCTGTTAGATTGAGCCTGAATTTATATCCGAAAAGTTTACTATATATATATATATATATATATATATATATATATATATATATATATATATATGTACACACACATTTCATGTCCTGCCTGGAGTTTACTTCGTGCGGTCCAGATCTTAAGCTCACCCCTTATCTAGCTCACCTTGCTCACCCCCTTTAGACAATCCGGTATGTCACTATATATAGAACCGTCGTCTTAGCTTTTTGTGACGGACAACATATAGCGACGGACAACACATAGCGATGGACTGAACATATAGCAACGGACCGAATCGTCGCCCGATCCGTCGCTAAAGGGGGGTGAGCAAGGTGAGCTAGATAATGGGTGAGCTTAAGATTCGGACCGTATATATATATATATATATATATATAACTATTTACAGCCTTTGTACATACTGCATCATCATGTGAGCCTAGGAATCATGTGATCACAGATTCGGTTTCTAAATCTAGATTCGGTTCCTGTGATAGACATTTTCTGCTGCAACCAGCTTATAAATTATTCACGGTGTCTGCATTTCCTTACATGGCTCTTATGCCCACAAGGAGTTCGGCGTTGTTATGTATCTTATTTTCTCGAAGATGTTTCGCATCTCGAAAATAATAAAAGCAATCAAGCCAAACACTTAATAAAATGGAAGTATCAAATGCCTCAATTAATATTGAGCATAAGGGTTTAAAAAACCAATTTTACAAAACATCACTGCCATATCTCATTAAAATTAAACTTTTAATATAAAAGCCAAACCCTTTGTATATAGGTGCAAATGAGGCATAACACTACTTTCAGATAACTGCACATTGACCTACACACAGACACACACATTCAGATAAAAGTTTAAATTGAAAAGTGGCAGTAACAGTGTCACCACGGAAGTTGGGGGGTTCCTAACACCTTCCCTTCGCTTAATCTAGCCCCCGGACCCTAACGAATCTCGGTTTCACAGACCAGTTAAGCAGCGTCACATCACTAGGTCTTTGTGCAAACCTTTTCTGGATTGAGTTGGTGCAACCATTTAAAAATACCAACTAGTGACTCTTATAGTCCAATCGTCGACATATACATGTCGGACCTTTTCACAACTTATTTTTTCAAACAAATCTCTCCGAACATGAGAACACCAAAAGACAAGAATAGAAAGGGACAAAATAAAAATCCTAACGTCGACAGGTGGCGACTCTGCTGGGGACATACAGTAAGAGAGCTTAAGCCACTATCAAAAGGTTTTGTGGATGTTGAATTTACATTTGAATGAATATGTACTAATGCATTTTCTTACTGCACTTTCTTACTGCACTTAGTGCTTCGCACTATAACTGCCTGTGATATTAGTGCTTCGCACATGTCATCATTTTCATACAGTGAGATGCGATATATGTGAATGCATATTGTGTGGTCCCTCCACCAGGAGGTTATCCTGTTGGTGTTTGATTACTGGACTCGTAGGGAGACTAATTCCAACGAGGCTCAGGAAAGGCACCACCCAGATTCGCTCCAGTTTAAAGACCGGATTAACTTCTCGTCGAGTAAATTGCGATGATCTGGGAACCTTCATTACAAAAAGTCACGAGAGTAACCTAAGATAGGTCAGCCTCTGATAAACCAAACGTGGAGGGAAGTCTCTTCATACCTTCTGATTTCAATTAATTGTAATTTCAATTACTTGTAATTTTATTTCCATATCAATCTCAATGTAATGGAAAATATACAAGATTATATGAACATGCATTCCTTTTCATTTCAAAACATGTCATGCTATCCTGTCATTAAAAATGCTGACATCCATTTTGCAGGATAACACTCCTAAAAATGGACACATTACATAGCATGTAACATTTCCACATTTCCCTAACACTAAACTACATAAGTCTTTTTGTAGGGAAACAATTGATCTCGTTGCCCGTTCAAAATCCAAAAAGGCACTAAGCCCACCGTCAGACATGGCTACAAGTGCCCAGCCTAATCCTACTCCTGTTTCTCGCGAGGAGTTTGAAGGATTAAGGAATCAAATAGCAGAATTGGTTGTCTATCTAAAAGAACAAAGTAAAAACACTTGGGCCCAGACAATGCCTACTCAATCAGAGTCATTCACTCAAGGGGGCAGTCAGGATATTAACAGAAAGATGGAAACCCAGATACCTAAACCTCATTCCAATAAAGGAACCAACAAAACCCTATAAATCACAAAACTCAAGGATGATCGAGAAACTGGGGATATAAGAAAGAAAGTCCAACAAATGGCGGAAACCATCCGATCAATCAAAGGGACTGGAAACTATAGAAGTGTCACCTATTCAAATCTTTGCATATTCTCAAGGGCTCAATATCCTGACAAATTTAAAATCCCAGAGTTTGAAAAGTATAATGGGGCAGGCGATCCCTATACGCACCTAATGTAAAGTTTTCGGCACAAAAAACACACAGCGAAATATAAAAATTTTACAAAACAATCTCTGAAACCCAAAACAGGATCCATGCGAAACAGAAAATAATTCAGTGGTTAGATATTATACCGATTATAGAAAATTCTAAAAACGGCTTCAAATCTCCAACGCAATCCAACGGAACTGCGTCTCTTCGTTATCCACACGAACGTCCTGCGAATCGTCACACGATCTACAGTAGAAGGAGACGCAGTGCTAGCCACCAAGGATATGGATTTTCAAAACTTTTCTCTCTAGTCTCTCTCTAAGAGCGGTTAGGGTTTTAGGTTAATGATATTATACCTAAAATGGCTGATATATCATATATATAGCAGTCAAAAGGAATGAATCAAAAACCTAATCTAACTAAAAAATAAAATCCGAATTTATATATATTATATCTTAATTAAGTCTTACTTAATTAATATACATATATACAAATTATCCTATTAATTTAAATTCTTGATTTAAATACTATCCATCATATTGACATATTTAAATCCCTATATTTTAAATTAATTCCTTTTTAATTACGTTTTGTGTGTGACACCCTATAGGTTATTATTACGTTGACAATAATTTTAAAATCATATTATAAAATTATAAACAGTGAGCAGCATCTAGTAATGCCTGCTACCCAAGTAATAATAAGATCGATGATTCGATGCAACCTTTTCGTGACCAATGTTTTAATGTAATTTAATCCTTTTAACCTAGACATCCTAGATTAAACTCGAGTCATGGAATGTGTCATACTCTTTATAATTTAATCTGAGTTTTCTTGATCAATGAGAGACTATATGAAACAAATCACTATTTGAGCATGGACATGCATTCATAGTCCTAGTCAATCAAGAGGCCTATGGATATCACCCCTAATATATAGGAGGGTTAAATTCCATCTAGATCACTCATATTCCTCACACGATTTATGATGTACCCAATAATCACCTTTCTTCTCTACCCTATTAAAGGTGACCTTTGATGATATCAAAGTACATAAATTCTCGTGTAGTAATATAGTGATTTCAGGTCAGAGGATTATTACATCATTGTCACTATGAGAATCGCTAATGACACTTTGCATAATGCTCCACGTAGAATTCTCATGGTAGGTTTGTCCAGTACATCGTTCTCTAACATGTACCTATGCATTAACTCAATATCTCATATATTTATGACCAATGAGATTTGGTCATCAGTCAATCCACATACTAGTCTCAATGTATCAGTGTTGTCCCATTAACAATTATACTCGACTAGGGACATTTAAGAGCAATGATACTAATTGTAATTATATAATCTCATGTTCAAGTCACATACTTGAAACTATATAATTTGTATCACTATTCTAAGGATTTTTATTATGTTAACATTTATATAACGCAGTAAATAAACACATAATAAAATCATTCATTTATTCAATCAAATATAATATCAAAATGTTAAGCAATTATATCACATAATTGGCCTCTAGGGCATACACTCTAACACTTAAAAGTGTACATTGGTGAACTAGGGGCTTATGCTGAAGATGAAAGCCTCAGAATGCAGCTTTTTCAAAAGAGTCTCACTGGAGAGGCTAAAGCCTAGTATGCCCAACTTGACAATGCCAAAATCCACAACTGAGAAGAATTGGCCCACGCCTTTCTAAATCAATACAGTTTTCAGTAACAAATGGCGCCGGATCGATACCAAGTGACTAAAGTCAAAAAGTAAAGTACTGAGTCTTTCCAAGAATATGCCCAAAGGTGGAGACGTCTGGCGGCCCAAGCCATTCCTTAAATGATAGAAAACTGAAATGGTGATGACTTTCATAGACATTCAAGAGGCGCCTTACTATGAGAGAATCCTAGCATGCATAGGAAATTTATTCTCAGAAATGATCAAACACGACGAAATGGAAGAGATGGGGCTAAAGGCAGGAAAGATTAAAGACTTCACTGCCTTGGAAACAGTCGTCGAGCATATACAGACTGGCAAGTATGCGAGCGATCCCAAGAGGGTACTCGATAAAGGCAATGAAAATGTATCCCTTGTTTCATAGGGGCAAGCTAGGAGACCAAACTACAGTCCCCCATTTGGAAAAATCAAGACAATCTACCATTTCAATAACAGGATGCATTCAACGAATGTCAAGACAGGAAGAGAAAATTTGAAAGAATGGAAAATCGGGTGTTCACTCTATTGGGCGATTCCCTTGAAAATGTATTGGCGATATTAGTGGATCACAAGAAAATTACCGAACTGGCTCCACCTCTGGAACTAGGGAGCAAAAGATACAATCCAAGCCAAAGATGTGCTTACCACTCAGGGTCTCTAGGACATGATACACAAGATTATTGATCCTTAAAGCATAAAATTCAAAATTTGATCGAAAGTGGTAGTATTGTGGTCCAATAACCTGACCAACAAAATGGCAACACCAACCTTCTGTTGCAGCATGATACGGAGGAAGTAAACATGATCAGCTCAGGAAGCGCTGAAATGTATCCAAATCGTAAGTACATACGAAGGATAGAGGAATACCCCCAAAAGCACAAAATAAATGTCCTGGAGTGGGAAAACTTGGAGGAGGGTATAATAGTAATGCAAAAATTAGAGACGATCCAGAATCAAGTAAATCTGCTAGCTCAGCTGATAGTAAGCCAACATCACGAAACAAGGCAGTTTTTCACTCAACTATCAGAAAGTCAAGAGAAAAAAGAGGTTAACCATAATGCAAACCCATATCTCTCCAAGATGAGCCAGCTAAATGAAAAAGATCAAAGCAGGCTGAAAGGGAAAGAAAAAGGGATGATAAAATTGCTAGAAGATCTCGCTAGCGGAAAAATTGCTCGGGGAATGCGAATTCTCGAAGAAGAAAGATCAAACAACCTCCAAGAGAGCCCAAAAATTCACCCCTCTTAGCAAATTAAATGAAGAAATGTTACACTTTCTGATAAGCAAAGGAAGGATTACTGAGTTGCTGCCTCCTATAATTTCCAAGATAAAGAATTATGATTCCACCAAGATATGTCTCTACCATTCTAACTCACCTGGACATTCGACTGAGGAATGTTGGTCTTTGCGATATAAAATCCAGGATTTCATTGAAAATGGAGAGCTGAAGATAGAATCCCCCGTGACCAGAAAAGGCGAAAAAGAAATAAAAAGCTTAAGCTGTCTACTCGAGACAGGCAGTTCAAAGGAGTTGAAGGCTATGAGCACCAATTCTGGCATAACACAAGGTGGACTAATCCTAATGCAGGGAATGACAAAGGAGACAAGAGAATCCCCAAAGGAGATTCCTCCGCCAATATCAAACATCCTATGGTCCAAAGATAACAACCACGTTCCTGATTTTATCATCTTGGATGATGAGGAGGAAATACTAATCCTTTCCAAGGAAGAACAAGCCAAAAAGGAAAATTCCTTGCAAGAAATGCCACAACAGTTCGAGGGGGAATTCATGGTTAAATCCTTTCAAGCCCAGGAACAAGGTGAAGGAACAGACAAAGGAAAAGGTGGTGAGGTTGTCGAGGAAGTCAACCCATTAAAGAATCAAGAGTTTATCCCTTTGTGCGATAGGTGTAACGATTGAGAGATTTATAATTTAATTTAAATATTTATTGAATTAAATAAATATTTTAAATAATTTATTTATTGAGAAAAATAAATAATTGATGAATTGTGGTGAATTAAATTAATTAATGTTAATTAAATTTAATAGTGATAATTTTATCTGATTGATTTAATTTAAGGAAATAATTAAATTAAATCAATTGTTTAGTATTTAAGAGAGTAATTAAATTAAATGAATTGTTTAATTTAATGGAAATAAATAAATTAAATAAAGTGATGTTTCTAATTAGATATGTGATTATTTATTAATTATAAGTATAATGATAATAAGAATTTTATTATTATTATTCTAAGTTATTTAAATTAACTAAACTAAAGTTATTTAAATTAATCAAATTAAGTGTGACAAGTAGTAACTATATAATATAAATATTATTTAAATAATCTAGTATGGAAATTAGTGTGTAACCAAACGTAGCCTTATGGCTTTTGGTTATTTTTACTGATGCGAGCCTTTTTGTTTTTTAACCTGACGTACGTGGGGAAAAGGGAGTCAGTTATATTTTTCTACGCGTCTTATTTTTTCCCTAAGGTTAGACAATATAGAGAGCACAGAGAAGGTTTGAGAGTGAGAGCTTGAGAGAAGTTATTCTGTGATTATCAAGTGGAAGAGAAGGGATTGCTAATTGTTTTCCTAATATAAGGTATAAACTATCCCCATTCTAATTTTTAGTTTCGGTATATATATGTATATATTCTATGTGATTGGAAATCACGTGAATTGTGGTATGTATATATGTTCATATAGTTTTGAAAAACTCTATTAATCATCATGTATACTTGTTATCAAATTTGTGAAAATTGGGTGTAGGAAAAACCACAGTGCTTATGTTCAGATAATATGGCTTAGAAAGTACAAAATTTCATTTTTAATATGTGTTGTAATATGCAATTTGAAGTTAGAATATGTTTGTATGTTAAGAAACGAATGCGGCGTAGTTGGAAACGTATCAATTGATGGAGAAACGAATTCGTGGTGATCAAATTCGTTAATAGTGTAAAAAGGATGATATTTGGGAAAATATGGTTTTAATTCTTCAAATTAGTGTGCATGTGATGTTTTTGTATAAAGAATGGTGTTTAGCATGTATAACTATAATATGGAAAATGTTAGATGTTGAAGTTGGGAAATTTTCTGTTCAATTGGAATTTTTGGCCAAAGCAGAGTTTGATTTCGAGCTTCTGCAAAAACTGGATCTGAGGCATCGCGTGGGCGCGCGGTCTGGCACGCGGTTGTTGCGCGGGCGCTCATCATTTGGGCGCAGGCGCGCTGCGTTGCGCGGGCGCGCGGTTACCAAGTGTATTACTGGCGCGGCCGCGCGAGTACCCAGTCTCAGACAGTGATGTCTGCTTAATTGCAGGTCATGTGTAATGGACTTATATTAGTTTAGCATGCATGTTAATAATGTTAAGGCACAATATAAACTACAATAACAGATTGTCATGCATTGTTATGTACAGTGTAAAAGAATTTAAGTGATTTCTTGAATAAGTTATGTAATGAACCAAATGTGATGTTTTCAAAAGTTAAATATAAATGATAAGGTTTATAGTGTGATTTCAGAATCGTTAAGATGTTAACCAACGTGGTTAGGTGCTAGGATAGGGTTATGACCTAAATGTTGGTTTAATACCTATAGTGTTAATATTCATACAACTAATTGTTGTTGCGATTGTAATGATGTATGTAAGGTAATTGAAGATTATTTTACACTTGTGTAGCTTACAAACAAGGCAAGTTCTCTTACTCTACTTTCATAATTGTGCAAGTTCTCTGACTCTACTTTCATAATTGTGCAAGTTCCTAAACTTTAACTCTTTACATTGAGCAAGCTTTCTAACTTCATTCTTTTATTAATGAATGCAAGTTCCTAAATTCTATTGAGCAATATTATTGATTCTATTCTTATATACGATTGATTAAGCTCTTGTAATCTAATTCGTGACATCGAGTAAATTTCACTTTTCTAATTATTATACAAAGTATACATTGCTCTAATACGTCGATTCAAATGATATTGTTCTAACTCTTTTGAACATAGTACTTTGCATGTGTATCATGTTTATTTAGTTATATATTGTTAATATCCGATCATTGACTTTGATAGCCTTGTTCAGTTATATATTCTTGTATTAAACCTTTATTGATGGGAACTAAATAGTGTTCTAAAATTCTAGAAACACTGATAAGCTAGTTCCAAACTAAACTTTCTTTAGTGCAGAAATTCTAAATTCAAACTGAGACAAACAACCCTAACATAGGGGATTTTGTACGTGTAATATTTAGATGTTTGTGCACAATATATGGTACAAAGGGCTGATCCCCCTAAGTACGTTCAGAAGGGTCTGTATAGTCTAACGACTGTGAAGGTTAAGGTAATAATACCTAAATACCGGAGACATAGTTCGTGGTCTTAAGACCCTTAGATATTAAATTCGAACTTGTTTCTATTTTGATTCATAGAACAAGTTCATTATTGTTGTTCAGCATTCGTTGTTCATTCTCATATGTTACTATTATTATCTTCTATATCAGTGAATAATTGTTTGCTCACTCTTGCAATTAACAATGCAGCTAAAGTTGAAAGAGTTGATGAGCCATCTACTAGCAAGGGAAATGGCAAGATGTCTAAGTGATGAAGAATTATTTAGAATTTATTTAAAATGCATGATGTTATATGACTTATTTTATTTTATAATGTATTCTGCAAACTGATGTAATAGTTTTAAGGTTAGATTACCTGGGATTGTTTAAGAGATGATGTAACCCATAAATGGGAAAGATTATTGTTTAAGTTATTTAATATTTTATCCTTTATTATGGGTAATTAGATGAAATTATTTTGATAGTGAGCACCAAATTTGTTGGAAATGAAGTACCCGGATTTGAGGGTGTCACAATAGGTCCAGTATAAGCATCCCCGAGGGGTGTACTGACTTAGGAGGCGATCAAGTTATGGTTATGAGTGAAGATTTCTAGAACCAAGAGGTAACCTCTATCGCGAGCCTTGAAGGCAACATAACCACTGACAACTAGACTATCAAGCCTCGGCTAGCCAAGAAGATGTAGATCCAGAGGATAGAGTTGTGAGTTCCAAGAGATGTTGGGACGGTATCACTTTATTCGCAGTATGCCTTTTACTTTCCATACATGTAAATATTGAAAAGAAAAAAAATCAAAAAAAAATCAAAAATCAAAAAAATTAGGTCTCAGCGTAGTGTCTGAACTACGAAAGACCTGATCTCCCCTCATCGATGGGAGTACGTAGGCAGCCATTTATGGTGCGGTTAAACTAAATAAAAACCCAAATAAACACTTATCAAACCGTTTATCTTATCAAGCAGGAACTACACAGACCTGATCTCCCACACAAATAGGAGTACGTAGGCAGCCATCAGTGATGCGATCAGACCCTCAAAAGAAATATCCAAACCCAAACATCAATCCCAAGACAACCAACAACAGGGATGAAATGACCATCATCATAAGATGTAAGTCGTCCACAACTCATCGCTCCTGAAGTGCGAGAAGACTTGATCTCTTTTGACCACCAATAATACATGGGCAACCATCGTGGAAAATTCTATCTCATACTTGGCGACATGTTCCCCCAGATCAAGACAACAAATCAAACTTTGTAGATCAAATCAAACTTGGGTGAAGTCATCACCAACCAAGCTGAGATCTTTGGGGCCAATTTAGTGGAGTCTGAAGGCCTCTCGACATCAATCATCCAACTTGTAACAACAACACAACGATATATCAAGCATGATCATCAGTAAGGAACTTTAAAGAGCCTACACCCTCAATTAGAAGCCTTCATCGAATCAGAAGAGAATAATCAAGGCCGATTGTAGAAGCAAGTGAGGAACAATTATTGAGGGCATCAAAGCTCAAGTTCACTACATGTTCACCATATGGTACAAAGGTAAAAGCCTCTTGCGATCTCGGTATCTTATCATCCTATCTGTCAAAGTAATGATCCCAGACAATAAGCAAGGCTGGGGCAATTTCAAAATTAGCAACAAACTGATATTGGGTCCCTTACAACAAGATTGGGGCCATCTCGAAAACAGTGACAACTCAACACTGGGGCATTTATCAACCATCCTAAATAGGAAAATGCATCAGTCATCACCATCAGTATAGTACATCATCATTAGAGCTTCACTCACATCATCTCATTGGCGATTCGGACTGGGGCATTTTCTGATTCCAAGAAAGGGAAGGAGTTTAAGATGGGATAAGCCTCTCATCAAAAGAAAGGGGAGAACTCATGAAAGAAATCATGGTGACATAAGCTTGCCCCAACAAAAGAAGGGGAAAATTCTCAAGAAAGTCTTTAACTCAAAAGCAGAAGCCCAATGACAAAAGGTCTAGCGAATGAAATCCTCATCATCAAATGTGCTAACCGGCGTCGAGTCCTCACAAGTCGAGGCCTCTACACCGAAGTTCAAATCTGGGCAATGAAAGAACGAGCTGCAACCTCCAGGGATGTCAACGGCATTCAGGTCATCAGTTCAGCCAGGTTGCGAATCAAGAAAATAGGGCACAAGCACCCAACAGCGAAAGGAAACTCCAAATCACATCAAAAAGGGTGAGGTAAAATTCTACTCCAGACAAGTTAAAATATGCATTAACCTAGGACGATAGACTCCTAAGGATAAATCTAGATCATCACCTCATGCATGATCTGCACATGTGCAAATGTGCTACATCAACGTACATCTCTATCAAGGTTTAGCATGCATCTCTAGTAGATTTAAATATGCGTGCAAGTTAAATGCCTAGATTAGAGAAAAATTTCATCGTAGACATCTGTTGGTTGTCATCAATCCATTGTAATATCAGGCTGAGTCTGGTGAAGTAAACCTTTAAATATTACTTCAGCGAAGGTATTGGAAGATCCAGTATTCGAAGTTATTGGCATCAATTCAGTGTAACATCAAGATAAATTATTGATGAAAGCTTTGTACACCATCGTTTGAGCGGGAATCGAAACAGTTTGGTGATGCCAGCATAGTCAACTACCAGCAGGGTAGGATTCGTTGTCAAAATACCATCATGGTAGGTACCATTGTAAACTGCCAGCGTATACATCAGAAAGGTCTGATGATTTCATAACGTCATCCCCAGTAGAGATGTAGAAAACATCTCAATTTCTCTATATCAAATAGCTATCGGCAACACCGACAAAAAGCCAAACTGTTGCAGTCAACACCAGCATAGGCATCAGTAATAACTGGTAAAGGTAAACTGATTTGCGATGTGCGAAGTGCGATTTATGATATGCGAAATGCGATGTGCGAGTTGCGAAGTGTGATTGGCCAAAAATGATTTGCAAAGTGCGAAATACGATGTGTGACTTGCGAACTGCGATTTGTGAAAATATTTTAACATTCATCATAACGTTCATAACATTACAATTTGCATCATTAAGAATACCTCGTAATATTTCAAGTGTCTAGTAATCTTTATCATGTTCATTCCATTGCATTGCATGAACATGATTAAGAAGGGCATCTGTAGACACTCGAAATTTTGTTTTCCTATTACTAACTATGCAGGAGGACAAAAGTGTCCTTTTTACACTCTAGAGATAACCTTGGAGGACCACAACATTAGTTCCAACCCCAAAGATAACCTCAGGGAATCAAGTTCAAAGCCTAGAGATAACCCCAAGAGGTCAATAACAGGCCAATCTCAGAGATAACCATGAGAAAAGACTGCTACAACTGTGCAAAAACCGGAGATAACCCCGGGAGGGAAAAAATGGTTATTTTGCCAACTCAACTTCAACTTAAATCAAATACACTCATTTCAACTCAAATTGCTTCAAAAGAAGTCCCACAAGAACTATATCTTAACTTCTGAGCGCAAACTATGCAAAATAGCTCAACGGACTGCCTGACGGAAACCCAAAAATGTCATTTCGATCATGGACCCATATTTTTGGAGTCAAAAAGGACAAATCCTATGTCATTACGTACTTTCTAGAATGGTATAGCAAGCTTTCATCAGACTCCCGGATTGAAATTTATGAAGGTTTGAGCAGACAGCGCGTCGACCGAGTGCACGTACTTGGATTGGGTTTCCTCCTAAGATAGGGATTTGACTTGTAACCTATAAATAAATGATATAAGACATATAATAAGATTATTCATTAGATAGGGACTCCAGGAAAGTATATTAGTTTAGGGATATGCTCCATTAGATTTTATCTTTTATTCACAAACCCTAGTTTAGATTGGATTGGAGATGAAGCAACTTGGAGAGCAGTGAGGATTCAAAGCAGGAGTAAGAGTAGAGTCTTAAATTTGTAGACAACAGATTGTATTATCTACCCTACTTCTATTTTTGTTTTTAATGTTTATTCAATTATGGATTCTAAACTTTAATTCAATAACAATGAACTAAATCTCTTATTTAAGATTGCAACGGATCTTATTACGTAACTTATTTTAATTAGTATGCTTCTTTATTAATTATTATGATTTATTCTAGTGATTGTCTATTATGATTTGTGCATAATCGATTAATTGTCTATTTAACAATTACTGTAATAATTTATATGAATTCGGGAGATAAAATATAAATTTCGATCTGATCATAATATCGTGTGATTGTATTTTCTACATGGTGATAGAATTCATGATTTGTGTTTAAGATATAGATATACCTTTACACTGCATGTAATCTGATAGGGAACATGTGCTTTAAATTGTTTTTAATTGTAATTCATATAATAATATAGTGAATTAGTTAGTTAGGGTGTTTGATTTAATTTTATCAACTGTGAATTTGGATTAATATGTTTATGATGCATTGGAAGGTTGTTATAAATACTAATAAGTTTTTGATTAACAGTCCAAAATAGTGAACATAATTAATAAGAAGTGTATTGATATAAGTGAGCAATAAGTGAAGTTGTGATCTTAATTCTCCATAACCTAATTTTAATCTAGTGTTATTTTGATAAGTAGGTTTTATACATACTTATCCGGTATCTATTTCTTGAATTAGTTGCTTAAACTCATGTTTCTTAGTTACTTTTCATGGAATTTGTTTTCATTTTGTAGATTATATGCTTGGGAGCTATGTGAGCGACTATTGGTATGGAAACGCAAGGAAAAGTAATTCGGACATCGTTTGGGCTTTCATGTTCATTTCATGTTCTTGGCTTGGAACATAGATTATATTGTAGAGCTTCTTTTTAGCTTTTCAGAACATCTTGAATCATTCCAATCGGAGTTCGGATGCAAGAGTTATGACCTTTGTACCAACGGACTTTGAACGTCAATGTTTTGGTTGGCCATTTGCACAGCAGTTATTTCCAACCCAATTTCGACCTTCAGCCGTCCATTATTTCTTAATTCTCAAAGAATAAATGTTGTAGAGATCGTCGAGATCTTCGATTTGACAGGTGACAAGTCCAGTAACTCTTCCCAGATCAAAAGTTATGGTTGTTTTAACAAAAGGACACTGTATCAAAAAATCTATGGCACGGGCGCACGGATTTCTTATTCATTTTGGCTTGGCCGAGCCATTCCCTAGACCAAGAAAAAGTTATCTGCTACTTGAGCATGGGCGTGCCTAACTCCAGGCCATTTCCAGCGCGGCCACACCACTTCAGAAGTTGACCAGAGCTGACTTTTTTACTAAACAATGCAATTGGAGCGTAACTTGGGGAAGGGGTCAATCAGGGCTTATATATAGAAGACATATCAGTATGTAAAGAGCCATTCCACCCTTGGGGATCATTTAGATTATATATGTTCTTTTCTTTTCTTTAATTTCCTTATTAGATTAGATTAGATTAGAACCCTAGATTAGCTAAGATTTGGGGATTAAAGCAATTGAAGATCCTTAAAAGTTTAGAAGTGAAACAAGAGAAGAAACTCATATTTGCTATTCTTAATCCCTAATTCTCTTTACTTCTATTTGTATCTTTCAATGTATAATCAATTGTGGATCATGGATTCTAGATCAATCATGAATTAAACTCTACTTTGAAATTACTATGGATCTTATTGTGTAGTTTACTTTAATATACTTCTTTGTTAGTCTTAATAATTGTTATTGGATTGTCTATTATGATTTGTGTTGAATTGCTTAAATGCCTAACTATCAATTACCGTGATAATCCATATGAAATTGATAGACGAATTATGGGTTAAGATCTGATCATAGTAGCATTTGTTTGTGACTTCTATATGGCGATGGAATTCATGATTCGTGCCTAGGATAAACATATACCTATGCACCGCATGTAGTCGTAGACACTCGAAATTTTGTTTTATAGTTACTAACGATGCAGGAGGACAAAAGCGTCTATTTCACACTCCAGAGATAACCTTAGAGGACCACAACATCAGTTCCAACCCCGAAGATAACCCCGGAGAATCATGTTCATAGCCTAGAGATAACCCCAGGAGGTTAACAACAGGCCAACCTCAGAGATAACCTTGAGAAAAGACTGCTACAACTGTACAAAAATCAGAGATAACCCCGGGATGGGTAAAATGGTTATTTTTTCAACTCAACTTTAACTCAAATCAAATACACTCATTTCAACTCAAATTTCTTCAAAAGAAGTCCCACATACTTATTCACGTTGAGAGTTGTGTTGCATATGTATGCTCGGATAGTCGATCCGTGGATTTTATTACTTTATATATATATATATATATATATATATATATATATATATATATATATATATATATTATCGAACTATGTTTCGATTGAGCCTGAATATAATATTCGGAGCGTTTACTGCTTATATATATACTTATATATATCTCTCTTCATCAAACTATGTTTGATTAAGACTGGATTTATATTTAGAGTGTTTACTGCTTTTATATATATAAATACTTTTATATATATATACTGTTATTGAACTCTGTTTGATTGAGCCTGGATTTATATCCGGAGCGTTTACTATTTTTATATATATATAAATACTTATATATATACTATTATCGAATTCGATTCGATTGATCCTGGGTGTGATATCCGGTGCGTTTACAGCTTATATATATATATATATATATATATATATATATATATATATATATATATATATATCTACATTTTTGTCAGGTTTGGAGATCAATTTGTGGCCATTTACCTCTTTTATATATATGTACATATATATATTTACATTCTAGTCAGGCCTGGAGATCACTTCGTGGCCTTTTACAACTTATATATATATATATATATATATATATATATATATACATATATATATACAACATATATATATATATATAACTGTTTACAGCTTTTGTACATACTGCATCATCATGTGAGCCTAGGAATCATGTGATCACAGATTCAGTTTCTGAATCTATATTCGGGTCCCGTGATGGACATTTTCAGCTGTAGTCAGCTTATAAATTATTCACGGTGTCTAAATTTCCTTAGATGGCTCTCATGCCCACAAGGAGTTCGGAGCTGCTATGTATCTTATTTTCTCGAAGATACTTCGCATCTCGAAAATAATAAAAGCAATCAAGTCGAACACTTAATAAAATTGAAGTATCAAAGGCCTCAATTACTATTGAGCATAAGGGTTTAAAAAACCTATTTTACAAAACATCACTGCCATATCTCGTTTAAATTGAACTTTTTATATAAAAGTCAAACCCTTTGTATATAGGTGCAAACGAGGCATAGAACTACTTCCAAATAACTTCATATTGACCTACACACACACATTCAGATTAAAGTTTAAATTAAAAGGTGGTGGTAACCGTGCCACCACGAAAGTCGGGGGGTGCCTAACACCTTCCCTCCACTTAATCAAGCCCACGGATCCTAATGAATCTCGGTTTCACAGACCAGTTAAGCAGTGTCACATCACTAGGTTTTTGTGCAAACTTTTTCTCGGTTGAGTTGGAGCAACCATTTAAAAATACCAACTGGCGAATCTTACAGTCCAATCGTCGACATATGCATGTCAGACCTTTTCACAACTTATTTTTTCAAACAAATCTCACCTAACATGAGAACACCAAAAGACAAGAACAGAAAGGGACAAAATAAAAATCCCGACGTCGACAGTAGTCAATTGAGAACTTGAGCTTCAACATTCTTTAATTGTAATTCACAAAGAAATCTAGTGGGTTAGTTAATTAGGGTGTTCACATTCATTCTATCATCTGTGGATTTAGTGTGATATGGGTATGGTACATGGAGAGATGGCTATATTTTACTTTCGTGTTCTCGACTAACAATCTGGTATAATTAATTTAGCTTAACAGGAAGTGTGGTTATTTAAATGATTCAATAGGTGAAATTGTAACCTCAAGTCTTCATTATCTAGTCTCATTCTAGGGGTAGTTAGTATTATTTAATTTCATAGTTTAAATATAAAATATCAAAGCAATCGTTTAAATAAGATTGAGTTGGTTACGGGTTAGTGCTTGGTAAGCTTTATCAGTAATTCCTTCTGGGAACGATACTCTACTTATTCTTTATTACTTTTTGACCGTGTATACTTACACGCATATATTGATCGAGATTACGACCAACATATTTAATAGTAGTTTTATTAATTATTTTAATTCTCAATCCTAAATCATTTGTTTAAATAAAATTAATTTGATTACGAGTTAGTATTTGATACTTTTTATTAAATAATTCCTCGTAGGAACGATACTTTTCTTATTACTTTATTACTTGTTGACCGTGTATACTTGCACGTATTCATTGATTGCGAAATCGATCAACAACCATCATTGGTATTTATATCTGATGTTTGATATATGTTTGTTAGTATTTCCCCCTTGTGGGGCAGGAGCAGTTGCTGATAAGTCTAAAAATAAGAGGATTGATTTGGATAAGAGCCCTAGTGGGGTGGGGTCCATCTCATGCGTGTTTCACGCTTGGAGGAGTCTTGAGCTATGTGCTTGTTTTTAAGGACTACATTGGTTCGGACCCCTAATAAAGCTATGGGATTGAATTGGTTCGTGCCCCTAACTGGGTTTGGGTATCGATCCTTAACAGTTTTTAAGTTTTTCTTGTAAGTCATACAATTGACAAACATTCTGTTTAGAAAGATTCTGTCAAATATGATCCCGCCTGCACCTAAATTTTGCACCAAATCATATTATCAAGTCCTACCATATATCACTAGTTATTTTGATGTAGGTCGACGTCGGGATTTTTTTTTGTCCCTTTCTGTTCTTCTCTTTTGGTGTTCTCATGTTAGGTGAATTTTGTTTGAAAAAATAAATTTGAAAAGGTCCGACATGTATATGTCAATGATTTGACTGTTAAAGTCGCCAGTTGGTATTTTTAAATGATTGCACCAACTCAACCAAGAAAAGGTTTGCACAAAGACCTAGTGATTTGACGTTGTTTAACTGGTCTGGAAAATTGAAATTCGTTAGGGTCCGGGGGCTTGATTAAGCGGAGGGAAGGTGTTAGGTACCCCCCCGACTTTCGTGATAACACGGTTACCGCCACTTTTCATTAAAATTTTATCTATTTATGTGTGTGTATGTGTGTGTGTGTGAGAGAGAGTGTGTGTTAAGTCTATGTACAGTTATCTGGAAGTAGTGTTATGCCTCATTTGCACCTATATACAAAGGGTTTGACTTTTGTATAAAAGTTCAATTTTAACAAGATATAGCAGTGATGTTTTGTAAAATAGGTTTTTTTAACCCTTACGCTCAATAGTAATTGAGGCCATTGATACTTCCATTTTATTATGTGTTCGGCTTAATTGATTTTATTTTCGAAATGCTAGGCATCTTATAGAAAATAAGAAAAATAGCAGTGCCGAACTCCTTGTGGGCATGAGAGTCATCTAAGGATATTCAGACACCGAAGATAATTTACAAGCTGGTTGCAGCTGCAAAATGTCAATCACGGGAATCGAATCTAGATTAAGAGACTGAATCTGTGATCACATGATTCCTAGGCTCACATGAAAAAGAAATATGTACAAAATCTAGAAAAAGAATTAGATTTGAATAAATCTAAATCATTCTAGCTTCAACGGTTCCAGTTTAGTCACTATGAATCGGTTAAAGTTAGAAGTAGCCAAATTGAGGCAAATCTAGCCCGCAGGCTGAACGATTAAATATCTACATTATGAAAGCGATTAAAGCAGATATTTATATAAAAGTGGTAAATATATATAAGTATATATATATATATATATATATATATGGACTATCAACTGCCACGAAGTAAACTCCAAGTAGGACTTTGAAATGTAAATATATATATATATATATATATATATATATATATATATATATATATATATATATAATAAAAAGCCACGGATCGACGATCCGGTCATACCCACACAACGCGACTCCCAACGTTAGTAGATATAAATATATAGAAGTAGTAGAAAACTAAGAAATCTGAAAAATCTTACAGTGGGCTGCCAAAAAAACTTCAGATAGCTTTTGACGCCTAAAAACTCAGTTTCCACCAGTTAAATTTTAGTATATAGAAAAAACACGAGCTTACAAGTGTTTAAAAAAAAGTGTCACTCAGTTTAGAGCACTTTAGCAGGGGTTACAGACTGAAATGGACAGAGTTTTCTCTCTATTTTATCTTCTTCTTTTTTCAAATGAGCTGCCAAGAGCTCATATTTATAGACTAAGGAGTCGCGGTCTACCTGTGGCTGCCCGGGTTACCCCAGGCTCTACGGGTTCTGTTGTCTCGAAGTACGTGCACTTGGGCTACGCATTGTCTGCTTGAACCTTCATAACTTTCAATTCGAACTTTCGATAAAGGAGTGTTATACCTTTTCAAAAAGTTGTTGTTGAAAGATATAAAATGACATGTGATTAGTGGTTGTATGAAGTCAGAAAGATAGGTCCATGACCAGATCTCCAAGTCTTCAAATTCTATCCGGTGTGCTTTCTTGTGTAGTAGTCACTCGGGATTTGAGCTATGTTTCTTGTGAGACACCTTGATACGCAGTGCGGATTTGAATTGTGTTGAGACAACGTGAATGTGGTGTTGAGGTGGCAAAATGATGATTTTTTCCCCATCAAGGTTATTTCTGACTTTTGCACAGATGTAGCAGTCATTGCTAAGGGTTATCTCTGAGATTGGGCTGCTGTGGATGCTGAATGTCCTCAGGTTTATCTCTGAGGTTGTTTGACCTCCCATGGTTATCTTTGAGGTTAAATTGAGTATCCCGGAGTTGTATCTGGGGTTGGAACTGACTTTTCTGGGGTTATCTCCGGAACTTGAACTAGATCCCTCGGGGTTATCTCCGAGGTTGAGTTGAATTTCACGGGGTTGTCTCCGAGATTGAAACTGAGTCTCTCGAGGTTATCTCTAAGATTAAAAATTGGACCTCCTGGGGTTATCTCCGGGGTTGAACTGACATGACTTTCAGGGTTATCTCTAGAAGACGATTCTGCCCTCCTGCAGGGTTAGTAATAGGAACGCAAAATTTTGAGTGTCTACACATGCCCCTATTTATCATATATATTCATGCAATGTAATGGCATGAATAGGATAAAGATCACTTGACACTTGAAATGTGGCAAGATAAACATGATACAAATGCAATGCAGCATGATGTAATGTTATGTTGACTGTTATTTGTTGGAATGGTTTCCAATAAGATGTGATAACTGCCTACTCCCGCTGCTTCTATCGGGGGATGGAGTTGTCAATTATGACCCCGTTTAACTGCTTGGATGTCTACTCGACTGGTAGTTTCCAAAGCTCTTATCACAGGTATCTCCTGATGCCACGCTGGGGTTATCGCCACCGATTTGAACTGTCCATCAGTGCTATTTGAGCCTGATTTGCTGACAATTTACAAAGATGTCTTCAAAATTTTTAGCATGGAGGTTTCTCCATGATTGAGACCACAGGATGTTGACATTGGGGTTATCACCAAAGTCTTTAATCCTCATTATAGGCTTTCCACTGAAGATACTTTTCTCATATGTGAGCGACTCTTAGGGAATTGTGCTTTGATTACTGAGGATCTATATAACAGATTCCATCATTGGTCATCCTTGATGAGGATGATTTTCCACTGTTTACATAGTCAGGTGTTTCTGACGCTTTGCTGGAGTTACTGCCAACGATTTGTAATGTCAGGGCTGCTTAACCCTCGTTGAGATGTCTTTCAACGGCTGGAATCATCGGACCATCTCCAATGCTTCGTTGAAGTTATCACCAACGGCTAGTAATGTTAGGGTTGCCTAACCCTCGTTGAAATAGCTTTCAACGGCTAACATCATCGAACCATCTCTGATGCTTCATTGGATTTATCGCCAACGGTTGGTGATGTCAGGGCTGCCTGACCCTCATTGAAATAGCTTTCAACGGCTAACATCATCGGACCACCTCTGATGTTTCGCTGGAGTCACTGCCAATGGCTGGTGATGTCAGGGCTGCCTGACCTTCGTTGAAATAGCTTTCAACAGCTAAGGAAGTATGAAACCTCCACTAGGGATGGATTTTTGATGAGATGTATGCTTTTGATTGCAATTACAACCCCACTGATGACATCGAACCTTTGTGAGGTATTGCCAAGGGTAGCTTTCAATAGCTTTAATCATCGACTTTGTGAACCTTGTATCAGGTGAATACCAATGATTGATATATAGACCCGCAGTTTGGTCTCTAAAAATCAGGATTTCAGGCTTTTCTGCTTAATCGCGTAGCATCTTTTTTCCTGATTTGACTTTTCCGCTTGTGGAACCTCCTTTGTAACTCAAATTTGATCGAGTCGGAGGGGGTGGGGACCACCCAGGGTAACCGTAGGTAGACTCGTGGCTGTCGCGAGTACACCCACGGCCACCCGTGGGCTATACCTTACTTGCTTTTCCCTTTCACAAGTCATTTTCAACTTGAAGCTGCACAGAAAATTCGAGATTTCATCTTTAAATTTACTGAGTTTGCGCTGTTTTCTGCAAAAATCCTTCACCGTATAGTTATTTTGCACTATCCTGGTAACGTTTACATGATTTCTTTTCCAGTTTTAACCATTGAAAAGTGAGATATCATACGAAATGCTTCAAAACACATAGTAGTGAATATGCATGCTCTTATGACTTGATAAAAATTATTCAACACAGTAAATGCTAGTATTTTACCATGCTGGACGTATTGATATAAAAAATTGACTTTTAAAACAGTCAATTTGGCACCTTTTTCTGCTATTTTTTATCCTATTTGAGAACAAATGAGCAAAGGTTTTGAAGTAAAGTAATCCTGGTAATTAGGCTACCCTTATGGATTATGACTTTAATATTTTTCATGCATATAGAATGTTTATGACTTTAAGTTGGTGTGCTACTGAATGGCCACCTAGTCATGCCTACGCGCATGTGGATAGTCCTTGTTACAAAGGAGACTCTGGCGAAAAAAATTTCACGAGTCTAAGCATTGAATGATCAAACATTTTTAAGTCTAGTGTAGATGTATGTTAAAGTAACGCATGCATGCATGTAGCTATGAATTACATTTAATGACCTCTAGGTTAGAACTTACCACACCATTTTCTAAGGTGATTTGGAGACTTTTGTCCAGATATATGGATCCAGACCAGCTGAGTAGCTCCCGTAGGACCTCTTCAGGTGTTCATAGGACCTCAACCAGACCGACAGCCTCGTTGGTTGACGGAGTCAGTGATTTTTCCTGTAAGACCCCAACTTTTTATAAATAAAATCGAATTTCTTTTAATTATTATTGTGAATAATAAGGTGTTAATTTGATATAATACTTTGGTTATGGGTGAAATGTGCAAATTTTACAAAATAAGCAAGTGGTTATAAAAAATTCATTATTGTCGGGGAATATTCGTTTGGTCATAGAATATTCTTGCTGTCGGGGAATATTCGTACGATGGCGCAGCCATATGTGGGCCCCATAACGAAAAACGGTCGGATGAAGAAAACGATAAGTTTAAGTTTTTATAAATAACGGCGGAATTGTTACCGTTAATACTGTTGGAATACCTGGTGGTTAAAATACAGTAATACGTGTGGTTGCACAGTAACACACGGTATTGCACAGTATTTTTTAATTATTGATTCTTACATAAGAAGGCACTACTCAGTAATTATTATAGTAATTACTGTTCAATATTTTATTTTATTGATTCAATAATTGCTACGTTGATATTTTATATTATTGTTATTTCAATAATTGTCACTGCACAGTATTTCTCATTATCTGATTAATAATTCATATTGATAGCATTATTGGCAATGTCTAAGGAAGTTCTGTCTAAGGAGAGGTTTGGTCACCTAATTACGCGCCAGTAAGGAGAAATCCTTATCGGAAAGCACCCTCTTTCCTAGAAACGACCTAGTTGTCATAATTTTGATTTTGTAATATTATTTGTGAATAATTAATTATTGATTTATATAATAAGAAAATATTTATTTTATGTGGATATAAATAAAGGATAGTGAAATATTTATTTTATGTGATTATAAATAAATGAATTAATGCTGAGGTATTTTATCAGTATTTTGTCGAAATTGAGGTATTAAAAATCGTCCGTATGTGGATTTCGGGCATTTTTCGTTTAGAATTTAGAAAAACTTAAAGCTACAAAGTTGTAGAGAATTCGATTTCCTATGGGATGGACATAAAATTCAAATTTTTCTGATAAAAGGGCTATTTATTATGAATGATTGAAGTTTCAAAAATTAAATATTGTTATTAAAATTATGGGTGGGACCCACTTTTGTTTTTGAAAACATGTGCTGAAATATTTTTTCAAAGGCAGCTGGTCTTGATTGTCCAACTTAGCATGCGTAGAAGAAAGAAAAAGAAATAATATTATTTTATTATTTAGTCTCCTTTGGCATTATAGTATTTTTCTATAAATAGGTGTTTAGGTTAGAATTGAAAATCATACCAGAAACAAGTTTTCTTTCTCTCTATATTATCGAGCGTATTTTTGTGAGTATTTAGATACTTTGAGAATTGCTATTCAGTACAAGTTTTCTTCAGCTTTACATTCGATATTCCGATCAGAAGTACTATTATTTTGAGGTAACGAATGTTATTTTCTTCAGAAATGATATTATTTTCTTCATAAATGATGTTATTGTGGAATTTCTACCTGTTTATGTCTAGATTACTATTCACGTATACGGCACTATTCACGTATACGGCACTATTCACAAATACGACACTATTAACCGAAAATAAAATTTTCTCTTCTTTGTCACAGATGTCTATTATGGTTACTATCTTTGATTGTATCTATGTTTTGATCTTCATTCTTGAATTTTACTCCATTATGGTTTATTATGGAGTATTTTTAAACTTGAATTATCTAAAGTACGAATCTCTAATCTTTGTCCTTTTGTCTCACTGGATTCATTTTTTTAAAGATATTTTTCATCATCCTCAGTCCTAAATGATGATATTACTGAATATCTTTGGCTTGTAGTGCAAAGATAAATGATTAACTGATGAATATCTTTGGCTTGTAGTGCAAAGATGAATGATTAACTGATGAATATCTTTGACCCATAGTGCAAAGATGAACATGTGTTTAGATGAACATGACCAACTGGTGATACAAATTAATATCTTTGGCCTGTAGTGCAAAGATGAATATTTAATTCAAGATTTATATTGATTGATGTTACAGGGATAAAATATTGATGATGGACTTTTAAATCTTAGAAGATAATAGAATTCATTCTCTACTTGACTCTTCTAATGAATTGTTGTTTTCGCTGCAGTTGTTAATCTAAAACTTGTTGTCTATTATATTTTATCAGATTTTTCCCTGTTGAAGACCAATGATTATTTGTTGTATATTATCTTAGTCATAATATTCTTTACTGGACTAGTTGAGCTCACTATTTTCCTTTTTGTTCCATTTTTCTTCTAAGGAGGTGAGAATATAGCGGGAAGTAGTCGGGGTGTGGAGTGATGTTCCAAGGCAGTTGTTATAGTAGTCCTCACTATTTTGTAAATAGTGTATCAATAATTGTAATGAAGACTTATTTGAGTGTAGATATTGTCTAGAAGACAATATTTGTATTTAAACTCACAGTCTATGTGTTGTCGTATTTTGCACGACAATTGTATTAATAAAGTTGTAGTTGTTTCTGTACCATGTATTTAGAGACTCAGAATGGGTGATGTATACCTATTTTGGGGGCGTTACATGTCCTATCTGGGTTGAGAGACCAGATATAGAGGACGAGGAGAAGGATGTACCTGTTGTGGATCCTACTCCTTTCATTCCCCGCAGGGAGCTTCTAGCTATAAATGTGAAGAGTCCAGTGCTTCTGGATGATTTGAATCGTCACCCCTCGATCTATCTCCGTGCGAATGAGGTAAAAGCCGTGTGGTTCTTCCTTGTCCCATTTATGGGGGTAAGGGTTCTGATGTTGATTTGCATAGGGAACTGGTTCAACATACATTCTCTATATCAGACTCTTCATCCAGAGTACCGAGAGATTGTGCATGCTTGACGCTTTGAGGCTTTCTTCTCCATCCTCCCCCGTCGTTGTCCCCGGGGTTATCTCAGGGCTTTGTCTGAGCGCTGGTTTCACCAGACCCAGTCTTTCCATTTACTGGATTATGAGGTGATGATGACACCGATGGATTGGCGGTTCATCACTAGGATGAAGTTTTTCAGGGTGCAAGTGCCTTTTGTGGATGACATTTCCCCGACTGTCGTCAAATCCTTGTTACGAGTCCCGGCTATAGCGCTCAAGGACAGGACATTCCGTACTGGTTCTTTGAGTGTGGATGTTGTGAGTGGGGCTTTAACTGAGTCATTACTCGATGATCGGAGGGTTAGAGATCACATTCTTTGACGATTGTTTCTGATCATCCACATGGGTTGCTTCCTGGCTAATAACTCTTCAATGATGTCATTCGCTTTAGTCAGCATCACACGGGAGGTAGACCTTATTGGAGAGTTTGATTGGGGCTTCTAGGCTCAGAGGGCATGACGGAGGCTTGGTTAGGGTTCTACCCATTCCTGTTAGTGAGTATTTTCTCTTTTGATTTCCCTTTTTGGGTTGAGAGTTTGACTGACCACAGATATTTGATCTTGTATTGGCTATTTTGGGCCTATGAGAGGCTCCCATGTCTTCGTCCCGTTAGCCTATTAGGTTTAGACACCTATCCATGGGGATGGCGATGGCATCACTCCACTTTGGTGGAGGTTCCTGTAGATGAGGGTTTCACCCATTTCCTCTTACAGATGGAGTTGTTGACAGCCGATGTCATTACATGGGTTCCTTACTCTGAGGATCACTTGACAGTTGGTTTCGAGGGGGGTTTCCCGACTGGTATCGAGTATGTATTGTCCACCCGTTGGATTCCTCTCTTCATAAACAGAGGTTGGAAGCTCTATTTAGGAGAGCGTGCTATTAGGAGCACCACAAGAGAGATTCGCATTCCGATCCTTCATCCTGCCAGGCGTCATTGGCCTTTGTTGCAACCGATTATTGAGGTCCCATTGTTGGGTGTTGATGGCTTTACTTTGTTAGAGCGACCATTCACTTAGGAGGATTTTTACCGATGGTGGTTCCCTCGCACCATTGAAGCCCAGACCCACGTTACACAGTTCATGGGGGATATGGTTCCTGGCTCCATCATGATGACGGATTGGATTGCTTGCGTTCGAGAGCCTACTCATCTAGCGCAGATTGATAGTTTAACCCAGCAGTTGGACCAGACACATTTCTTTATCTGACATTTGGGTAGAGATCCTTCTGAGGCGGATACTTTTGATCCTTCTAACTCTGGGGCTAGCCATTCAGGTGGCCCATATTCAGATGGTTTTCCCAGTGCAGATCCTTCGTTGTATCGGCCTGATATCCCTACTGGTAGAGATTCAGTGACTTAGTAGGAGTTACATCAGATGGATAGGTTGGATGATGTGGACATCAACATTATTGACTTCTTCTGATGCATTTCTTGCTATATCTTTTGAAAGGCCTCTGTTAGATATTGGGCGGCTGTGCCCCGTTCTCGTTATAATTTTTGATAGGCCTCTGTTAGTTGTTGGGCGGTTGTGCCCCATTTCCCTGTATTTTTCAGTTGTATACAGAGATGATGTATTTAGATGATGATGTACTTAGGAATGTATGTATACTGTTTTCCATTCCCTACATCATATTGTCATCTGTTGTTTATCATGCATGTATTATGTTATGGACATTCATTTCCAGAGATGAGTTTAGCATTGACCCCTAGATGGTCTTATAACACGGCCCTACAGATGTCTTCATCCACTGTTAGCCAGATTGAGCATACCCCACCAATATTAGTGTCATCTTCCATGAGATTGTGGTATGACAGTTTGTCCTCCCTAGATCGAGCGAAAGTTATTCAGCTTATACGACATTCTATGACCCTCCTGATGTTTCAGGTTCCATCGGGCTTTATAGAGGGCATGCTAGAGCATTGGGTACCAGATAGGCAGGTATTCAGATTTGATACCCAGAAGTTGACTCCCACCTTGGAGGAGTATGAGTGTCTTACAGACTTGCCATTGGATAGGCCTTGCGCTCGGATGGCTATCGGTGACATGAGCCGATAGTTTATGACCTTCACAGGCTTGAGATGCAGAGTTATCCTGGACGAGATTTCCTCGGGGCATGTAGTGTCCATGAGTTTCTTGATTGACAGATTTGGGTCATTGGAAAGCTTTATCCAATACTCCAAGGACTTCACCATTTCTGAGAGTGATTGGCATGTCGCCCGTGTAAACATACTCTTGATGTGTATAGTCGCTAATTTGTACATGTCGTTGTACATGGACCACCTGGATATCGGCGTGATCATGGTAGTTCGGGCTCTCCGAGAGGGACATACAATCTTACTGATGATTCTGGCAGAGACATTGAGGTCGATCAAGTATTGCCATACCCATTCTATGGGGATGTTTATAGGCAGTTCAGTCATATTATACGTGTGGTTTATGACACACTCGAGACCGATTTGCACTTTCCGACACCATGGGTATTGTTTTTCCCATGAGATAGCCATGTCATACACCTTTTAGTCGGCTGAGTGTACAAACACAGCTTTTTGGTCAGCTTTCTTGTCAGGGATCGAGGACCCATTTGATATTTTACCTTGTTCAGGGCTTAGCTCTCCCTACAGCTTTATCACTCATGCAGCTGGCATGGACTACCTTCCTCTGGCTGGTTTAAGGGGTGTGACCACATATCATCCACTGGCTGTTATGGCACAGTTTGACCAGTTTCAGGATGTTCATCCCTTTGACGGGGCAGTGGGTCAGCAATTGTCATCTTTGTTTCTGTCAACAGAGGATTTGTCTAGGATTTATGCCTGTTGAACCCGGCGTGATAGGGCTGACTTTTCGACTAGCCATCCAGGTCGCTCTCTAAAGTATTCTGCATGGTTGGAGGCAGCTATTGCATAGGCTAGGGTTGTATCCTCAGAGCTGGGTATTGATTCTGATGATGGGGAGCCTATAGAGTAACCTGATTCTCCCATCGAGGATGAGCTGTTTACTGCTGCGTCAGTATCTCTGGTTGATTCCCCCAGTGTTCCTGCTGCTGTGACTCCACATTCTGCAGAGTATTTAGAGCAGAGTTTACATCTGATGACGTTTGAGAGGGATCAGGCTAGGGCCTTGATGTTGACAGCTCTTTCTGATAAAGATGTTGCTCTGGTTGAGAGAGATGATGCTCTAGCTGACAGGGATACTTCTAGGAAGTGAATAGCACCTAAGTCCAAGTACAAGATGTACCAGTATGTGTTAAATCGTAAATCCGTGCCCATAGCTTTTTGCAAACTAACCCAAAATCGTGAAGTGAATCTTGGGTCTCGATCAGAAACTATGGATACTGGCATACCAAGCAGTCTTACAATCTTATTTATGTACATACGAGCAAGAAGTTCAAGTGAATAAATTTCTCGTATAGGTAAGAAATGAGAAGACTTGGTCAATCTATCAACAATGACCCAAATTGCATCTATGCCTTGAGAAACCTTGGGAAGACCAGTAACGAAATCCATGGTAATATGCTCCCACTTCCATTATGGAATTTCAAGTGATTGCAATGGACCTTTTGGCACTTGATGCTCTGCCTTGACTCGTTGACAAGTTAAACAGCTTGAGATAAACTCCGCTATATCTCTCTTCATATTGCTCCACCAAAATGTATGTCGAAGATCACGATACATTTTGGTACTCCCAGGATGGATTGCAAACGGTGTGTTATGCGCCTCCATCATGATTTTATACTTTAAATCAGGGTCGTTAGGAATACAAAGTCTAGAGTTGACTCGTAGTATTCCTTCTTCATCGATTCTTGCTTCCGGGATAGCACATTCTTGTACTTTCTTCCTCATATGCATCAGCTCCAGGTCTTTTGCTTGAGCAGTTTTAACTTTATCAATTAAAGTCAGTTCTACTCGTATATTTGCTATCATCATGTGGGTCCCTAGAGTCTTTAACTCTATCTCCATCCTTTGGAAGTCATACAAAATGGGCCTTTGCGTTGACAATAACGCACTCGTACCTGTATATGATCTTCTATTCAATGCGTTAGCTACCACGTTCGCTTTTCTAGGGTGGTATTGAATGGTATGATCATAATCTTTTAACAATTCAAGCCAACGTCGTTGCCACATGATGAGTTCCTTTTGGGTGAAGAAATATTTAAGGCTTTTATGATCCGTATAGATCTCCACCTTCTCCCCAAACAGGTAATGCCACCAGATCTTTAGTGTGAAAACGACAGCTGCCAACTCTAGATCATAAGTAGGATAATTCCTCTCATATTCTTTGAGTTGTCGTGAGGCATAGGCTATGACTTTCTCATGTTACATGAGAACACATTCTAACCCTCTGCCTGAAGCATTGCTGTAGATGACAAATCCCTCTGAACCAGATGGTATTGTCAGAACAGGTGCTGAAATGAGCCTCCTCTTGAGTTCTTGAAAACTCTTCTCACATTCCTCGCTCTAACCGAATTTTGTATCTTTCTGAGTCAGCTGAGTTAATGGAGTAGCGATTCGAGAAAATCCTTCCACGAATCTCCGATAATAACCAGCTAAGCCGAGAAAGCTACGTACTTCGGTCACTGACTTAGGTTGCTCCCAGCTTGATGATGTGACGCCCCCAAAACGGGTATACATCACACATTCTGAGTCGCCAAAACATGGTACAGAACAACTACAACTTTATTAATACAATTGTCGTGCAAAATACGACAACACATAAACTGTGAGTTTAAACACAAATATTGTCTTCTAGACAATATCCACACTCAAATAAGTCTTCATTACAATTATTGATACACTATTTACAAAATAGTGAGGACTATTATAACAACTGCCTTGGAACATCACTCCACACCCCGACTACTTCCCGTTATATTCTCACCTCCTTAGAAGAAAAATGGAACAAAAAGGAAAAGGGTGAGCTCAACTAGCCCAGTAAAGAATATTATGACTAAGATAATATACAACAAATTATCGTTAGTCCTCAACGGGAAAAAAATCTGATAGAATATAATAGACTATAAATTTTAGATCAACAACTGCAGCGGAAACAACAATCCATTAGAAGAGTTAAGTAGAGAATGAATTCTACTATCTACTAAGATTTAAAAGTTCATCAATATTTTATCCCTGTAACATCAATAAATATACATCTTGAATCAAATATTCATCTTTGCACTACAGGCCAAAGATATTCATGTGTATCACCAGTTGGTCATGTTCATCTAAACACATGTTCATCTTTGCACTACGGGCCAAAGATATTCATCAGTTAATCATTCATCTTTGCACTACAAGCTAAAGATATTCAGTAATATCATCATTTAGGACTGAGGATGATGAAAAATATTTAAAAAAAACGAATTCAGTGAGACAAAAGAACAAATATTAGGGATTCGTACTTCGGTTTATCCATGTTCAAAAATAACCCATAATATACCATAGTGGAGTAAAATTCAAGAATAAAAATCAAAACATGGATACAATCAAAGATAATAACAAAAATAGACATTTGGGACAAAGAAGATAAAATTTTATTTTTTGGTGAATAGTGTCGTATTTGTGAATAATGCCGTATACGTGAATAGTAACCTCGACACAAAAAGGTAGAAATTCTAAAATAAAATTCATATCAATATTTCGGCATAATGATATTAGAAGGAATAATATCATTTATAAAAAAAATAGCATCCTTTACCTCAAAAAGACAGTACTTCTGACTGAAATACTAGATATAGTGCTGAAGGAACTTGCACCGTATAACAACACTCAAAGTATCAAAATACTCACAAGAATACGTTCGATAATATAGAAAGAGAAAACTTCAGTTTCTGGTGTGTTTTTCAATTCTAACCTAAGCACCCTATTTATAGGAAAATGCTTAGAACACCAAAGCAGAAAATTTAATAAAATATTATTATATTTATATAAATTTTCTACGCCCACTTTTTTTTTGTCAAAACATCAGCCACACAAGTGGCCTACCTCACAAAAATTACAAAAAAATGTTTTTCTTATTAAAATCATTTAAAACTCCAAAAATCAATTATTCTAGAACTTCAATAATTCATACTAAATAGCCCTTTTATCAGAAAAATTCGAATCTTATGCCCATTTCATAGGAAATTCAATTATCTACAATTTTGTAAGTTTAAGTTTTTCTAAATTCCAAGAAGAAATTGACCAAAATTCTCATACGGACAATTTTACGGTTTATAATCCAATTTCAGTCACAAAATGGGGCCCACCAACACACAAAACATGTGTTAAATATTTTTTGTAACAAAAATACTCTTCCTCATTATTCATATATCACACATTCATTGTAAAAATATCATCATTATTATATTATTAAAATATAATCATATATTTAAATGAATTATTTTATCAGAAAAGATAAAATATCAATTTTCAACAATTGTCATTTTTCTAAAAATTCCTCCATTTTTATCCACATAAATAAATATTTTCCTTATCATATAAATCAATAATTAATTATTTACAAATAATATTATAGAATCATAATAATGACAACCAGGTCGTTCCCAGGAAAGAGAGGTCTTTCCAATAAGGATTACTCCTTACTGGCGCGCAATTAGGTGACCAAACCTCTCCTTAGACAGAATTTTCTAAACATTTTCAATAATGTTATCTAATAACATTATTAAAATAATATGAATTATTGATTTGATAATAGAAAATACTGTGCAGTGACAATTATTGAAATAATAATAATATAAAATATCAACGTAGCAATTATTGAATCAACAAAATAAAATATTAAACAGTAATTACTGTAATAATTATTGAGTAGTGACTTCTTAGGTAAGAATCAATAATTGGTGCAATACCGTGTGCTACTGTACAACACCGCGTATTACTGTGTTTTAACCATCGGGTATTCCAACAGTGTTAACGGTAGCAACTACGCCGTTATTTATAAAAACTTGTACTTGTCGTTTTCTTCACCCAATCGCTTTCCGTTATGAGGCCCACACTAGGCTGCGCCGTCGTACGAATATTCCCCGACAGTAAGAATATTCCATGATCAAACGAATATTCACCGACAACAATGAATATTTTATAACCACTTGCTTATTTAAAATATTTGCGCATTTTACCCATAACTAACCACATTAATCAAATTAACCCTTACGATAATAAATAGAGAAAATTCAATTTCATTTATAAAAAGATGGGGTCTTACAACCTCCCCTCCTTATAAAATTTCGTCCTTGAAATTGACGTACGTACCTAGTGTTTCGAAAAGGTGAGGATACCTCACTTTCATTTCTGTTTCTAACTCCCAAGTCATTTCCTCAATAGCATGGTTCCTCCACAAAATCTTAACTTGTGGTATAACCTTGGTGTGTAGAACATACTTCTTCCAATCCAAGATCTTGACAGGTACCTCCTCGTACGTTAAGTCTTCGGCTATCTCGTCTGGTTCTAACTCAATAATGTGGTTCGGATCTTTCACATATTTACGAAGTATAGATATGTGAAAAATATTATGAACACGAGACATGCTTGGAGGTAACACGAGTCTATAGGCCACATTTTCTACTCGGTCAAGAATCTAAAATGGACCAATAAATCGTGGATTAAGATTTCCTATCTTCCCAAATCTTGTAACTCCCTTCCATGGAGCAACTCGCAACAATACATTATCCCCAATACTAAATTTCATATCCTTTCGATAAAGATCCGCATAACTCTTTTGTCGATCATGTGTTGTTTGTATACGTTGTCGAATCATTTAGATCTTTTCTATAGTCATACGTACCAACTCTGGTCCCAACAATGTTTCTTCACCCACCTCATCCCAACATACTGGAGAGCAACACTTTCGTCCATACAATGCTTCAAATGGAGCTAAACCTATACTTGCCTGGTAACTGTTATTGTAGGAGAATTCCACTAATGGTAAATACTTATCCCAACTCCCTTTGAAGTCTAGGACACAGAGTCTTAATAGATTTTTAAGAGTTTGAATAGTCCTCTCTGATTATCCATTCGTTTGAGGATGGTATGCTAAACTGAATCGTAAATTTGTGCACATAGCTTTCTGCAAGCTAACCCAAAATTGTAAAGTGAATCTTGGGTCACGATCCGAAACTATGGATACTGGCATGCCATGCAATCTCACAATCTCATTTACATACATACGAGCAAGACGTTCAAGGGAATAAGTCTCCCGTATCGGCAAAAAATGAGCAGACTTAGTTAATCTATCAACAATAACCCAAATGGCATCTATGCCTTGAGAAATCTTGGGAAGACCCGTAATGATATCCATGGTAATGTGTTCCCACTTCTATTTTGGAATCTCAAGTGGTTGCAATGGACCCTTTGGCACTTGATGCTCTGCCTTTACAGGTTAAAAAGTTAAATACCTCAAGATAAACTTCGCGATCTCTCTCTTCATATTTTTCCACCAAAATGTATGTCGAAGATCACGATACATTTTGGTACTTCCAGGATAAATTGCAAATGGTGTATTATGTGCCTCCATCATGATCTTGTTCTTCAAATTAAAGTCATTAGGAACACAAAGTCTGGAATTGACTCGAAGTATTCCTTCTTCATCGTTTCTTGCTTCTGGAATAACACCTTCTTCTACTTTCTTCTTCATACGCATCAACTCTGGGTCTGTGGCTTGAGCAACTTTAACTTTATCGATTAAAGTTGGTTCTATGCGTATACTTAACATCATCGCATGGATCCCCGGAGTCTTGAATTCTATATTCATCTTTTGTAAATCACACAAAATGGGTCTTTGTGTTGATAACATCGCACTTGTTCCCGCATATGATCATCTACTCTATGCATCAGCTACCACATTCGCTTTTCCAGGATGGTATTGAATGGTATGGACGTAATCTTTCAACAGCTCGAGCCAACGTCATTGTCGCATATTGAGTTCTTTTTTGGTAAAGAAATATTTGAGGCTTTTATGATCTGAATATATCTCCACTTTCTCACAATATAAATAATGCCTCCAGATTTTTAACGCGAAAACGACTACTGTCAACTCTAGATCATGAGTAGGGTAATTCTTCTCATATTCTTTGAGTTATCGCGAGGCATAGGCTATGACCTTCCCATGTTGCATGAGAACACATCCTAACCCTTTGCCCGAAGCATCGCGGTAGATAACAAATCCATCCGAACCTGATGGTATTATCAGAACAGGTGCCGAAATGAGTCACCTCTTAAGCTCTTGAAAACTCTTCTCACATTTCTTGCTCCATACGAATTTTGTATCTTTCTGAGTCAGTTGAGTTAACGGAGTAGCAATTCAAGAAAATCCTTCCACGAATCTCCGATAATAACCAGCTAAACCCAGAAAGCTGCGTACTTCGGTCACCGACTTTGGTTTCTCCCAACTTTGTATTGCTTCAATCTTCGCCAGGTCAACAGATACACCATGCTTTTACACTACGTGCCCAAGGAATGCTACTTCCTCAACCTAAAACTCACATTTCTTTAACTTGGCATATAGCTTATTTTCCCGAAGCCTTTGAAGTACCAGCTTCAAATAGTGCTCATGATCTTCACGACTTTTGGAGTATATGAGGATGTCATCAATAAAGATAACAACGAACTGATCCAAATATTCCTTGAATACTCGGTTCATTATATCCATGAAAGCCGCATGAGCATTAGTCAATCCAAAAGACATGACTAGGAATTCATAATGCCCATACCGAGTTCTAAAAGCAATCTTTAGAATATCCTCAGTTTTAATCTTCAGCTGATGATATCCAAAACGAAGATCGATCTTTGAAAAGAATTATGCTCCTAGCAACTAGTCAAACAGGTCATCAATGCGAGCTAGTGGATACCTATTCTTGATGGTGACATGGTTTAATTCCCGGTAGTCAATACAAAGTCGCATACTCCCATCTTTCTTCTTTACGAATAAAATAGGAGCACCCCAAGGAGATGTACTAGGACGAATGAAACTGATGTCCAATAACTCCTGTAGTTGGACCTTTAACTCCTGAAGTTCAATAGGAGCCATTCGATATAGGGTTTTAGAAATGGGTTTTGTGTCAGGTTCAAGATCAATAAAAAATTTAACTTCACGTTTTGGGGGTAGACCGGGAAGTTCTTCAGGAAATACATCAGGAAATTCACTAACAACAGAAATATTATTCAAATCTGACATGTTTTTGTTCAAGTCCATGACATGGGCTAAGAAAGCTTGACATCCGTTTTTCAATAAACGAATGGCTTTATGGCTTGATATGACACTGATTGACTTTAATGGTTTGGTTGCTTGAATTCTCATAATAGGTTGGTTAGGAATATGAAAACTAATAACCTTACGAAAACAATCAATTTTTGCATGATGAGTAGTTAACTAATCAATCCCTAAAATCACATCAAAAGAAAGTATCTTTAAAGAGATAAGATCAACATGTAATGTGATGGTGCCAACTTGGATCAAACAAGATTTATAAACAGTGGATGTAATGAAGGTTTCTCCTAACGGAGTCTCCACAGATAAGTCAAAGTCTAATTTCTCCGGAGTCAAGTTTAAACGTTGAGCACAAGCAGGAGAGATAAATGAATGGGTAGAACCGGTATCTAGTAAGGTATAAACTTTGTAAGAATTTATGATTAGCTTACTCGTGATCACCTCGTTCGGGTTCCTCGCATTTTGGCCAGTCATGACAAACGCTCTTTCAGGAACCGTTGACTTTGCCTTGTCTGGGATAGCCTTTTGAGTCACCATTCCCGCTGAACTTAGTTTTGCTACAGTACAATCTCAAGCGATATATCCTTCCTTTACACAATTATAACATACCTTTAACTGTTGTGTACAGTTTGGGCTGATGTGTCCCTCTTTTCCACATTTATAGCATACGACCGGTGGTCGTTCTCCTCCCTTAGAAACAGTTGATACTGGTGCTAACGTCTTCATATTGTCATTGTTGAATCTCCTCTTTTTGAAATTTCCACTTGACTCGCCTCTCCTATTATCATGGCCACGATTACCACCAGAGTGGTTACCGCTTTTGTTTGTATTTTTTCCTCCCCATTGGTTATCATTGCTCTGATGACTGCTGTAACCGATATGACCCTGGTTGTGGTCCCTCGGTTGAACGTACTAATTATCTCGCTCTAATAATTGAGCCCTGTTGACAACATCTGAATATAAAGAAAATTTATGAGAGATAAGATATTGTCGAATCTCGGGTTTTAGACCTCTCAGAAACATCTGTGTCATTCGTTCCTCATTCTCTACCAAATGAGGTGCAAACCTGGATAACTCTGCTAACTTCACCTCGTACTGGGACACCGTCATGTTATTTTATTCCAGTCTAATAAACTCTACCTCCTTCATATGATGAATACTTTCAAGAAAGTACTTATCATTGAACAGTTTTTGAAATGTTTACCAAGACATGTTGAGTGCGGCAGGCTGGGTACGCTTCGCAGATTCCCACCAGTAATCTGCCTCACCACAGAACATAAAGGTGGCAAATGGAATCTTCTATTCCTCCATGCATCCTAAGACATCAAATATCTTGGTAATTTTCTTGACCCATGTTTTCGCCTTAATCGGATCTGGCTTTCCTAGAATTCTGGTGGTCCCAACTCTTTGAACTGCTTGGCTGTGACAAACTGCGCGTTGTTATCATTTCCATCCGTATTTTGTACACGAGTCTCCCTCATCTGATTTTGCATGAACTGCAAAAAACTTCTAAACATCCCATCGTTCATCGCCTGATTAGTGGTGTTGTTTACATGAGGAACATTGTTGTCCCGTTGCACGTTCTCCTGATTGGTGATTAATGTGTCTCCACAGTCTCACTTACTCCATTGTTAACATTCTCAGTTGCCATTCTCAAATACTGCCATAAAACAAGGGTTAATTAAAGAAATTAACATATCACATAATATCCCTATATTCTGACCAATCAACAAATAAGCTTAGGTAGGACATACTAGCGAAAGATTTACTCGTCTCTCCCCTCCTAGTTCTATTCCCCGATCTCCGTCAGAGACCATATCCCTAAGCTCAGATACCAACTGTGACGCCCCCAAAACGGGTATACATCACCCATTATGAGTCGCCAAAACATGGTACAGAACAACTACAACTTTACAATTGTCGTGCAAAATACGAAAACACATAAACTGTGAGTTTAAATACAAATATTGTCTTCTAGACAATATCCACACTCAAATAAGTCCTCATTATAATTATTGATACACTATTTACAAAATAGTGAGGACTACTATAACAACTGCCTTGGAACATAACTCCACACCCCGACTACTTTCCGCTATATTCTCACCTCCTTAGAAGAAAAATGGAACAAAAAGGAAAAGGGTGAGCTCAACTAGCCTAGTAAAGAATATTATGACTAAGATAATATTGAACAAATTATCGTTAGTCCTCAACAGGAAAAAAAATCTGATAGAATATAATAGACAAAAAAATTTAGATCAACAACTGCAGCGGAAACAACAATCCATTAGAAGAGTTAAGTAGAGAATGAATTCTACTATCTTCTAAGATTTAAAAGTTCATCATCAATATTTTATCCCTGTAACATCAATCAATATACATCTTGAATCAAATATTCATCTTTGCACTACAGGCCAAAGATATTCATGTGTATCACCAGTTGGTCATGTTCATCTAAACACATGTTCATCTTTGCACTACGGGCCAAAGATATTCATCAGTTAATCATTCATCTTTGCACTACAAGCTAAAGATATTCAGTAATATCATCATTTAGGACTGAGGATGATGAAAAATATTTTAAAGAAAATGAATCCAGTGAGACAAAAGAACAAATATTAAGGATTCGTACTTCGGTTTATCCATATTCAAAAATAACCCATAATATACCATAGTGGAGTAAAATTCAAGAATAAAGATCAAAACATGGATACAATCAAAGATAGTAACAAAAATAGATATCTGGGACAAAGAAGAGAAAATTTTATTTTTCGGTGAATAATGTCGTATTTGTGAATAGTGTCGTATACGTGAATAGTAACCCCGACACAAAAAGGTAGAAATTCCACAATAAAATTCATATCAATATTTCGGTATAATGATATTAGAAGGAATAATATCATTTATAAAAAAAAATAGCATCATTTACCTCAAAAAGACAGTACTTCTGACTGGACTACTGGATATAGTGCTGAAAGAACTTGCACCGTATAACAACACTCAAAGTATCAAAATACTCACAAGAATACGCTCGATAATATAGAGAGAGAAAACTTCAGTTTCTGGTGTGTTTTTTAATTCTAACTTAAGCACCTTATTTATAGGAAAATACTTAGAACACCAAAGTAAAAAATTTAATAAAATATTATTATATTTATATAAATTTTCTACTCCCACTTTTTTTTGTCAAAACATCAGCCACACAAGTGGCCTACCTCACAAAAAATGTTTTTCTTATTAAAATCATTTAAAACTCCAAAAATCAATTATTCCGGAACTTCAATAATTCATAATAATTAACCCTTTATCAGAAAAATTCAAATCTTATGCCCATTTCATAGGAAATTCATTTCTCTACAATTTTGTAAGTTTAAGTGTTTTCAAATTTCAAGCAGAAATTGACCGAAATCCACAAACGGATAATTTTACGGGCTATAATCCAATTTCAGTCACAAAATGGGGCCCACCAACAAACAAAACATGTGTTAAATATTTTTTGTAACAAAAATACTCTTCCTCCTCATTATTCATATATCACACATTCATTGTAAAAATATCATCATTATTATATTATTAAAATATAATAATATATTTAAATGAATTATTTTATCAGAAAAGATAAAAATATCAATTTTTAACAATTGTCATTTTTCTAAAAATTCCTCCATTTTTATCCACATATATAAATATTTTCATTATCATATAAATTAATAATTAATTATTCACAAATAATATTACAGAATCACAATAATGACAACCAGATCGTTCCTAGGAAAGAGGGGACTTTTCAATAAGAATTTCTCCTTACTGGCACGCAATTAGGTGACCAAACCTCTCCTTAGACAGAATTTTTTTGACATTGCCAATAATGTTATCTAATAATAATATTAAAATAATATAAATTATTGATCTGATAATGGAAAATACTGTGCAGTGACAATTATTGAAACAACAATAATATAAAATATCAACGTAGCAATTATTGAATCAACAAAATAAAATATTGAACAGTAATTACTGTAACAATTATTGAGTAGTGACTTCTTACGTAAGAATCAATAATTGGTGCAATATTGTGTGCTACTGTGCAACACCGCGTATTACTGTGTTTTAATCACCGGGTATTCCAACAGTGTTAACGGTAACAACTACGCCGTTATTTATAAAAACTTGTACTTATCGTTTTCTTCATCTAATCGTTTTATGTTATAGGGCCCACACAAGACTGAGCCGTCGTACGAATATTCCCCGACAGTAAGAATATTCCACGACCAAACGAATATTCACCGACAACAATGAATAATTTATAACCACTTGCTTATTTAAAATATTTGCGCATTTTACCCATAACTAACCACATTAATCAAATCAACCCTTACTATAATAAATAGAGAAAATTCAATTTCATTTATAAAAAGTTGGGTTACAGATGAACTCTACCTCCTTCATCTGACGAATACTTTTGGGAAAGTACTTGTCGTTGAATAGTTCTTGGGCCTTCTCCCAAGAGATCTTCAGTGCGGCAGGTTGAGTACGTTTTACCAATTTTCACTAGTAATCTGCCTCTCCTTGCAACATAAAGGTGGCAAAGGGAACCTTTTGCTCCTCGGAGCATCCCAAGAGATCAAATATCTTGGTGATCTGCTTTATCCACGCCTCCGCCTTAAGTGGTTTTGGCTCTCGCAAAAACTCCGGTGGTCCCAGCTCCTTGAACTGCTTAGCGGTGACCATCCGAGAGTTGCAAGTGTTTCCACCTGCATTTTGAACAAGAGTTGCTCTCGTCTGATGTTGCAAGAATTGCATAAAGCCTCTGAACATCCCATCGTTCATCATTTGGTCAGTGTTGTTATTTTCCTGAGGATTATTGCCTTCCTGATGCACATTATCATGGGTATTGATCGTTGGTGATTCAACGGTCTCATGTGCTCCATTGCTATTTTTGGATGTCATTTTTAAATACTGCCATAAACTTATGTAGGTCATACTAGCGAAGGAATTACCCGCCTCTCCCCTCCTAGTTCTAGTCTCACATTTTAGTCAGGGATCATATCCCTAAGCTTTGATACCAACTGTGACGCCCCAAAAATAGGTACATAATACAAATACAAACTTAAAAATACAAATGAGCTGTGAGTTTTAATACAAATATTGTCTTCTAGACAGTATTTAAACTCAAAATATGTCCTCAATACATTTATTATCACACTATTTCATAGAATATTGAGGACTACTAATACAAACATCTGGACCGTTACTCTGTTCCCCGACTAGTCCCTGCTATATTCTCATTTCCTGAAGAGAATAATGAAAGCAAAGGATGAGCTCAACTAGCCCAGTAAGAAATATTATAACTAAGATAATGCAGAATAAATTATCGTTAGCCTTCAACAGTATTAAACTGATAAAATACAATAGACATCAAGTTTAACTGCAGTGGAACAAGCAATCCATTAGAAGAGTCAAGTAGAGCATGATATCTACTATCTCTTATGATTTGAAAGAATTTATCATCAATTTTGTAACGACCCCAAAATTCATACAATAATATTCTCCTTCTCGATCGTTAACAATACAACTTTAATCTATCTTAACATCATTATTCGATATTAAAATCACTAAAAATGCAGAATATTTAAAACTTTTATATATTTCCTTCTGTATTGCCCTCAATCGCAACCTTTATCATCTACATGTCTTTGAATCAATATTATTTTATGATTCGCTTTATCACTATTATTATATAAAATTTTTACTTTTCAATCCGATAACCTTTACATATCAGATAACTCTAACTTTAGCTTTACAACTCAACATAAAACTATACATCATAAAACATTTAGTACATCTCATGAATTTTTATTATTGTATAAAGAAATAACAACTTTAACTACAAGATTAATCTTCGTGTATTATTTTTGATCCACGTCATTCAAGTAGCATATAGTGTTACCTTCAATCCTTAACCTGCAAAAATGGTTATTTGCAAGGTTGAGCTCGACAGCCCAGCAAAATCAAATAGTTTTCATGCATCATATAGCACATAATAACATGCTCAACATATATCTCATAAACATTAGACTAACATAACATACATGCTACAGTTCATATAACAAGTTTAAAGATTGAGTTCTTTACTCAATCAGCATGCTTTACTCAATCAACGTATGCATAAGTTGACTTTAACATTTCATACTTGCAACATATATACAACACATCATGCTCTTTGCAATAAAGATTTAAAACAGTTAATCGTCACGTTCACATAGCAAATAGGAACTGAAAGACTTGCCTTGATCGTTGTTTACTAATAACAGTTAACAGCTTACAGTTATCTGCACTTCACGTGCCCTACATAATTATATAACCATAGACGTCAACTATTAGTCACATAGCAACGCATAGTAGTTGTAATATAAACTTTACTCTACATCTCATAACCCTTCCTATTATATATATGCAATGTACTAACATACATTTCCAACATAACACTAAATTCTAGTTAAACTTGTTATTTCAGTACAAGTCTTATGCTACTATATATATTTCTGAAACTCTAAGTATTGACTTCACAACACTTATCTAACATTCATTGTGTATACCAAGTTCTAACATAACACGTTCATAACTTATGATTCTTTTTACCACTTTGAATTTATCAATGACATATCACGGTTCTGTTTTAACCACCTTAATACATGTTTATTACATTAACACATCACTAACTAAGTTATAATGAGCGTCCAAGGTCTATAGAAATAGCAGACTTTACTGTCTGTGACTGGCTACTGGCACAGCCGCGCCAGTTTTACACTGGATTACAGCGCGCCTGCGCCTAGAGGCTGCGCGCCCGCACGATGCATCAGTTTCAGTTTTGTAGAACGTTATTCGACACAGTTTTTAGGCCAACTAACACGAATTTCACCCATCAAACAGTGAATTTAACACAAACAATTGATATAGAACTATCACAAACATGTTTGCTAACATATTCCTCAACATAGAATAATTTAACAATAATTATACTAGTTTAATTTCCTCAAATTCCATGTTTTCATATGAAAACTCCATTTTTAACATCTTTTACAAAAACTATCACTGTGATTACTATTCTACACCGAATCACTTCGTTCAAACTACGTTATCTTCGTTTCTTAACGAACTAGCATAATCAAAACTCCATTTACAGTTTAACATATAAATTGACCACTAAAATTGCTGCGTCTACTAGTCCCATCATCGTCGGCTAGTCACATAGCGTGGAAAAAGAACCTGCTATTTACAGTTTAACATATAAATTGACCACTAAAATTGGTATTTTTACAAGACATATGAGAAAATATTCACTGTCATTGTTTTTTTCTACTTTTAAATGAAATTAGGATACAATTTCCCTAATTAAACATAAACTTTGGCATTACAATTACTTACACTTGCAACAACTCAGTTTTTTTTACAACAATTCGAGAGAATTTAAATTCACAGAGTCTAGAAAATACATGACATACAACATATTAAAACGTATATGTATATGTAATACAAAGGTTATGAAAATACCTTCAATTTGCTAATATGATCCTTGCTAATCAACTGATAATCACCTTGAAATTCTTAGGTTTCCTCTCAAGTTCTCTGTAATCTTAGGCTTAGAAAAACTTGAATGCGTATAACCCAAAACTGATAACCATGTATGCGTAATAATAAAAGAAAACTGATATGGCCATAATAAGTCTAATCAATTACAACATATAACGTATAGATTATAAATATATTATATTTATTATTTATTTTATTTTATTTAAATTATTTACAAATTCAAAAATTAAAAATTCAAAAGCCATAAGGCTTTGTTTGGCAAAACCCTTTAAAATTTAAAGACTTAATATATTTAAGCATTGTTTGGCCAAAACTAAATTAACTCCTTTAATTTATTTTAATGAACAATTTAGTTTATAATTTATAATCACATATTATTTATTTAAATTTTCATATCCAATAATAATCAAATAAATTAATCACATATTATATTTTAAATAAATTTTCCACTTTAACAAATATCACAAAATTATAATTTCATTATAATTTTATTTAATAATTTAATATTTCATCTTAAATTATTAAATCAGAACAACAATATAATATCTCATGTTATATTACAACTCTCTAAATTATAAATTAATTTAATTTAGAATATTATCTAAAAAATTTATACTAACAACCACCACATCAATAAAATATTTATTCAACAATTTCAACAATAAACACATCAAATAAATATTTATATAATCTAATAAATATTTACAATCTGAAATTCTGGATTGTTATAAATTTTATCGCTGAGACTCAGCTTAATAAATAATCCACATCATCAAATCACCCCTGCACTACGGCCAAGGATATTCATTAGTATCTCGATCACAAATTATTCATGCACTACGGGCTAAGGATATTCGTGTTTTCATCAATGATCATGATCATGCCAACAACTGTCCATCAATGCACTACGGGCCAATGAAGACTTTTACCACATCATTTGTAACATTACGGTCATGATTATACCGAATAATCCTTGGTCATAATCATACCAAGTTCATCTATGCACTATGGGCCACAGATGACTTTCATCATAATATAAGCATGAGGATAATGACAATGATATAAGAATTCAATTAAAAAAAAGCAAAGGATAAATTTTTAATGATTTATAATTTAATTTATCAAGAATTCAATAACGTTCAAATTATCAACATGATACTGCTTTGTGGAGTAAAATTCAAGAATAATATTGTATCAAAAATGATTTGGACAAAAAGAAATCAATATTTGTCATGAATAGTACCCCGGGTGAATAGTACTTTGAGAATAGTAACCCCGTAAATAGTACTCCGGAATTAAAAAGTTAAAACTTATCAAGAATGCTCAGAATAATATTTTCATGAAACGATACTGGATGAAGGGCAAATATCAAGGATATTCTACTAATTTCATGGATTATAGAAGCCAAAACTTTAACAAAATGAGTATAGAATTCAAAATCTGGAACGAAATAATATTAATCACATACTACAGAGTATGGAAGAAAATATTATTTCTTACGAGTATTGAACAAAAATAATATCCCTTACCTTAAAAAGAAGAGTATTTCAACTGGTATAGCTGGGATATTCTTGAAGAAAACTTTCACTATTTTTTACGCTCAAATCTTCTTAAAACTCTAAAGAAATACGCTCAATATTATAGAAGAAGAATTCTCTGATTCTGGTGTGATTTTAAATTTTAACTAAGCATCCTATTTATAGGAGAATGAAAAGGATACTATTTAAAAATTTTAATCACGGACCAACAGTAGATTTCGGACGAATTATTTTGCAAGATCATGGGCTAACTTCTGACGCTTCTTTTTCTTCTTTTTTTTCAACTTAATAATATAATATTCAATAAAATATAATATATTCTATTTTTCATAAAAAAATAAAACTTATTATATAATATAAATATATATTAACACATGTTTATTAACAAAAACTCCCACCCATGAACATATCAGATTCTCCCCTCCCCCAAAGTCATAAACATGTGGGCCCTACCCTATAATTCATCCAACATGTGGGCCCCACCATATATATAAATATTGAATAATCTTCTACCGATTATTTTAAAAAAAATGGGAAAATGGGAGTCTAAATAATACGCCAAAATTTACAACTAATACTTCATAAAAATCCCCTCAATATTTTTAACAACATTTTTTCATCATTATTATTATTCGTAATATTTAACAACCAGATCATTCCCAGGAAAGAGGGGGCTTTTCAATAAGAATTTTTTCCTATTGGCGTGCAATTAGGTGACCAAACCTCTCCTCGACAGAACTTTTTAGACATCGTCAATATTATAAATAATAATATGAATAATTGTATCGTCTCAATTATTAATTTAATAATATATAAAATATCGACAATAATTGAATCAAATAACGTGAGATACTATGCAACAATTATTGTAGCAATAATTGAACAAAACTGAGTGACTTCTCACGTAAGCATCAATAATCAATACCGTATGCTACTATACAATCACGCGTATTATTGTACTTTTAACACCGGGTATTTTAACAGTTAACGGTAAAATTTTTGCCGTTATTTTTATAAAAAAATATTTTTGTCGTTTTCTCACTCTGACAATAATTCCGTTGTGGGGTCCACCAATGATTGTGTCATCGTACGAATATTCCCTGTTAAAATGAATATTCTCCGACCAATCGAATATTTTTGGTAGGGGTGAAACCGCACCGTGAATGACTGCCTACATATGCCCATTGATAAGGGGGAGATCAAGTATGCGTAGTTCTAACCTAGCGTGAAAAGGTTTAAAGTCGTAGGTTGAAGGGTGTAGAGATTTATTTGTTTTTTTTGTAGTTAGACCAGACCATAAAATGACTGCCTACATACTCCCGTGTATTGGGAAGATCAGGTATGTGTAGTTCGTCCCTGATGGGACAAACTGATGTGGTGAGAAAGGTTTTTAAAACCTGAGTTGAATGATGGATTGATGCTGGTTTACAAGTAACTTCAGACATAATACCGTTTTATAGTGTCCGAGTTGATGAGTTGGAGAAATTTCTCGCCATCCATCTCTTACAATCTGAGGGCTCCTCTTGTCAATACCTCCTTGATAACAAACGGGCCTTCTCAGTTTGGGTGAATTTTCCTTTAGATTGATCTTGGTTGTCAAGGACCTTCTTCAAAACCAAGTCATTTTCTTTGAACTGCCATTACCGAACTTTCTTGTTCTAGGATCGAGCGATCCTCTGTTAATATAATTTACCATGGAAGATGGATATGGCTCGTTTTTCATCTGTCAAAGACAATTGGTGATACCGATTTTGTAACAATTGGTCTTCATCCAGCTAAGCATCTATCAACACTCTTAGGGATTCTATTTCCACCTCTATGGGGAGCACTGCTTCCATGCCATATGTTAATGAGTAGGGGGTTACCCCAGTGGAAGTGCGCATTGACGTTCTGTAGGCTAATAGAGTCAGAGGCAACATGTCAGGCCATCCTTTGTGACTGGCGGACATCTTTCGCACTATCTTTTTGATATTCTTATTAGTCGCTTCAACAGCACCATTTATCTTTGGACGATAGATGACGGAGTTGAGATGCTTGATGTGGAATTTACTGCATAATTCCTCCATCATATGGTTGTTGAGGTTTTTGGCATTGTCTAATATAATCACCTCTGGTTGTCCGTATCGATAAATGATATTATTTCTGATGAAACCAATGATCACCTTTTTAGTAACCCTGGGGGAAGAGACTGTTTCTACCCACTTGGTGAACTAGTCTATCATGGTGAAGATAAATCGATGACCATTGCTGGCTTTGGGCTCGATTGGCCCGATCACATCCATTCCCCACATTGAGAAAGGCCAGGGTGAACTCATATTGTGGAGTTCCCTTGGAGGGGCGTGGATAGCATTTCCATGAATTTGGAATTAATAACATCTCTTGACATAATCATCACAATCAGCTTTGAGAAAGAGCCAGTAATGCCTTATTCTTAAGATCTTCTTGACAAGTAGAGGGCCACTTATGTGTGGGCTGCATACTCCACCATGGATTTCATCCATGAGTCTCCAAGCTTATTCTTTGTCTAGGCATCTCATAAGGCCTAGTCATGCATCTCTTTTGTAGAGTGTGTCTCCATTCAAATAGAATTTCATGGTCATTCTATGGATCCGCTTTCTTTCAGCTTGACTAGCCCTAGTGGGTATAGATCCATCTCGGAGATACTCCTTGATAGATTGATACCAAGGATGTTGGATGAGAGGCAGTTCATCCGATACTTCTCCAATGTAATTCCCATAGGCTGGGGACCTTTGGCTGGCAAAGGTGATATTTGTAATGCTCCATTTCTCCTTTATGTTAATCAAGGAGGCCAAAGTTGCTAGTGCATTAGCAAAGTCATGCTAATGCACAACAAGTCTTCTAAATCAAGGTATACTTGTGCTCACTGATGCAGAATCTTTTGCTGAGGTAATAGATAGCACTTTCTTGACCTCTATCATCTTTTGTCCCAGCATGCAGCCCATGGCATTGTTATTGATTGACAGGTACATAAATAGGGGAACGTCATCACTGGGAGGTACCAAGACAAGAGCTTTAACTAGTTTCTCTTTGATTGAAAGGAAGGCTTTTTGGCATTCTTTGTTCCATTTCTTAGAGGAGTTCTTCCTTAATAACTTGAAGATAGGTTCACAAGTTGCTGTGAGTTGGGAGATGAATCGGCTGATGAAGTTGATTCTCTCCAAAAATCCCTGTATTTCCCTCTCTATCTGGGGCACGGGCATCTCAGTAATGGCTTAAATTTTGGCAGGATCCAACTTAATGCCTTTGTGGCTCACTAAGAATCCCAGTAACTTGCCTGATTTGACGCCGAAGGCGCACTTGGTCGGATTTAGCTTCAAGCTGTACTTGCGCAATCGGTTGAAGAGCTTTTTAAGATGGTCTATGTGGTCTTCTTCCCTTCGAGACTTGATAATGATGTCATCCACACATACTTCTATCTCTTTGCGCATTAAATCTTGGAAAAGAGCCATCATGGCTCGCTGATATGTAGCTCCGGCATTGATGAGGCTGGATACAACCGTCTGTAGTAAAAGGTTCCCCAAGGAGTGATGAATGCTGCCTTCTTCGGGTCCTCTTTAGTAACCATGATTTGGTGGTACCCAGCAAAGCAGTCAACAAAAGAGTGCATGCCATACTGAGTTGTATTGTCAATGAGTATATGGGTGAATGGTACAGAAAAGTTATCTTTGAGATAAGCTTTGTTCAGATCCCTGTAATCCATGCACACTCGCACCTTCCCTCTAGGTTTAGGTACTGGGACTATGTTGGATAGCCACTCAGAGTATGTTGATACCATGATTATGCCGGCTTGAAATTGTTTCACAATTTCTTCCTTAACTTTCAAACTCCACTCAGATTTTAATCGCCTGAGTTTCTATTTGACTGGCTTGAATCCCTCTTTAATAGGAAGGCGATGAATGATAATGTCAGTTGACAAACCAATCATGTCTTCATGAGACCATGCAAACACATCCTGGAATTGGGTCAATAGTGTAACCATATCATTCCTTTGGCTTGGGGTAAGGTCTATGCCAATCTGGATTTGTTTGGGGGTTTTGTGAGGTTCCAAGGTTGAAAGAGGTGGTTTGATCAAGGTTTGTCTTGGGTTTATCTTTGACCCATTCTTTGATCTCCTCAGGCACCTCATAGTCCTCTTGGTCAATCACCTTCAAGTCAGAGTACAACTTTACATCAAAGTTGCAGTTCTTGTGAAGAATTGGCACTCCATCAGCAAGTTTAGATAAATCTAACTCTAGAGTCCTAGAACAAAATGCTTTCACTTAATATATGAAACTGTTTGATCATACAGAGTGTTAGCATGGCATGACAAAAAATAATGCTAATACTATGCAACAAAAATTAGCAGTTATTGCTATCTACAGGGAAGAGGGATTTTCTTCCCTTTTTACCCTTTTCAACAAATGGAAGGAGTGTTGCTCCAATTACCGAGGGTCAAGTCCTGGTGGATAGCTGTGATGAAGTGGCTGTTATCATCCTCCTCCTCTTAAATGATGTCCACGATGCCTGGATAATCATCATCTGGGATGTCCCTATTCATACCCTCTGTATATATCAGGACGCACATCTTTGACAAATGTCTCTTTATGTCCTTTTTGCGCCTTTGATTCCTTTCCACAATGTTTGGGTCTGGAATCAGAGCTTCTTTCCCATTAACCGGTATCGGCTTTTGGAAATAGCATACCCGCCATAGAGATAGAAATTTTCCTTAGAGGCCGTACAGAATCTGCATCTGTAGGTTTAGGCAATAGCCTTGTAGATGAAGGAACCGGTGTATGCTTGTGCCGGTTCTTGTGACTGATCCCAGAGGAGTAGCCTAGTCCGGCCTTCCCTATCTGGCTGGGAATTTGAATTGGACATTTGAATCCAAGGATATCATCTCTTAACGGGCCAACATTACCTCGGTGAAAACTCTAGGTTTCAAAGCTGGAGCCCCGATGGGTTGATAATGAGTGTTGCTCACCTCAAGGGCTTGGAAGCTGACAGGCTTAACTTTTTCATTGAAACTGATAAATGGTATATCACTTTCGACAGGATACTCTGGTTCAGCATTAACAGTGACCATATTACTGTTGATGATATACCTGAGATATTGATGAAGAATGGATAGGACGGCTCCCGCCATATGGATCCATGGCCTTCCCAACAATAAATTATATCATGTAATGATTTTGAGCATTTGAAAAGATATGTAGAATGTATGTGGACCGATATCCACTAGTAATTCAATCTCTCCGACAGCATTTCGCCGAGATCCATCAAAGGTTTTGATGATTGTATGGCTGCTTTTAATCCGGTTAAGATTGATCTTCATTCTTTCCAATGTGGCATAGAGGCAGATATTTAGGGATGATCCTCCATCTATTAGTACTCCTCTAACCACATATCCGGAAGACATCACTGCTATGTGCAGTGGCTTGCAATGACCAATCCCTTCGGGAGGTATGTCATCATCGGTGAAAGATATCACATTGATGTTGAAGATATGATCTACCAGATGATGAAACTTTTCTACATCCACTATCTTTGGCAAGTGGGCTTCTTCCAATATCTTCATTATGACCTTCCAATGATCTTCTAAAGAGAATACCAAGTCCAGAATAGATATATGTTTCGGTGCTTCTTTCAAGCTTTGCACTACCTTGGCTTCATTGTGTCCCATCTGGCGGAGGAATTCTTCGATTTTCTCCTTGGGCACTTTCCCCTTAGATCTGATGACTTGCTTCATCACTCGTTGGGGGAGATATATCGGATTTTCTTTAGATACCGCATCAATTGTGTTTGATGTTGATCCTTCAACCTCTCCATAGTTCCATGGGACTTTCTTAAGGTTGATGATAGGATACTGTGACCTGAATGGCAATATGAGTGGTGCTGGTGCAGCCACCTTCAAAGGGTTGTCAACTCCTTTGAGCTTGATTGGTTGAATTATAAGTGATGTGGCAGCCAAATCTCCCTCAGAAGATATAACTACTATGATTTCCTTCCATCTTTGTGATCATGGAGGAAATGTGTTCCACTCTCAAGTGATACGGTGTCATCATCTGCCATTTACAGGTCACCGTTGTCAATCATATTTTGGATAAGATGACGGAGTGCCCATCATTTTTCAGTACTGTGACTGCAAGAATGGAGTGGTATTGACATACACCAGTAGCATCAAATCTTTTTTAGCGTGGATTGACTGGAGGTAGCAGTGCAGTGATCTTTCCCTCATTGATCGGCATCTACAAAATTTCTTCCATCGATTGGCCTAAATAGGTGAACTCCCTTTTGTGAGCAAAGTCCCGACGGCTTGAGCTCTTCCTTTTCTGGCAAGCTTTTCCTCCAAGGTTTCACTTTCTTGGGTGAGTGGTGGAGTCTTTATGATAAAAGAGAGGAGACTTGCAAGCTCCTGACTGAACAACTGTCGTGTGACTTGGTGTTGATGTATCACCAGTTCTACCATTTGATTGACCTGTTTGTCAAGAGATTTTAACTCCCATTCCATTATGAACTGGAACTCTGAATAATTTCACTTATTGGAATTATCCTTGCTAGTTTTGGAAGAACCACCCTCGTATTTGAGGTACTTTGAGCTTTCTCCACTGCCTCTATTGATCATGTTAACATCTTCTTCCTTGTGTTGATTGAGGAGGTTATCTTGAACATGTTGTTGTTCGGGTTTGGTCACCACAATCTCACCACTGTTTATTAAGTCTTGTATCTTATGCTTGAGGGCCCAACAATCCTGAGTGTCGTGGCCTGGAGCTCCAGAATGGAAAGCACACTTCTTGCTTGTATTAAAGCCCTTTCCACTTGGATTGGTTGGTGGAAGGAGATGAGTGATTTTCTTCTGAGCTGTCAGAAGTTTGAAAATGTTTTTGAGTGAGTCCCCTAAAGGTGTGAACACTCTTGAACGTCTGACTTCTCCACTCTTTGGCAAGGGAGGATTTGAGGACTGCGCTTGAAAAGAGGAATAGTTTCTCCCTTCAATAGGCAAATTTTGATTGCCTTTTTGTGTTTGCCCTTGCAGTATCAAGGAAACATCCTCTTCTTTCTTCTTATGGACCCTCCAGGGGTTGTTCTCATAACTTCCAAATTGGATATACTCAGCCTCGGCTTTTTAAGCGGCGAGGTCTTGAATCTTCCAAGACTTCAATCCCATTTCTGCCATTTCTCCGTGCTTAATCATTTCTGAGAACGATTTTCCTATTCCAGCTAGGACCCTCTCATAAAATGGAGCTTCTTGAATATCTATGAAGGTCATCACCATTTCAGTCTCTGTCATGGATGGTATAACTTGAGCAACCAGACGCCTCCATCTTTGGGCATACTCCCTGAATTACTCATTGACTTACTTCTTAACTTTGATAATTTGATACATGGCTGGAGCTATCTGAGTTTAAAATTTGTATTAACTGCGGAAAGCATGGGCTAACTCCTCCCAACTGTGAATTTTGGAGTTATCCAATTTGGTGTACCATGCTCTGGCTTCTCCAGTTAGAATTTTTTGAAAAAACTTATTTCATCCTTTTTAGTTATAATAAAAGGACTCTAACTCATGCAAGCATACATGGGTCAACAAGTAGTATATAGTAAGAAAAGTATCGATCAACGGAGAAAGGTTTTAAATTAAATTATTATGCATCAACTGTATCACTATTTTTTATATGCTTAAACGAATGCTATAATTTTGAATGAATCTAAACTCAATTAACGAATAAAAGAAGAATAATAGAATAATAAATCAAATATGGAAATAATGGGATTCTAACTTCAATTCATATGTCATCTAAATAATACCATCATGCAAGATTATACATGTATCATGGAAAATTAGCCAAGAGCACAAAAACTAGACACAACCATTTTTCAATGCATTATGCCATACTTACATAACCTCTACGTGCAATAGAAATCGTGTAATCATTAATAAAACCAAAATCACTATATTTCTATGTGACTTTGCAGCAATATTGAATTGAAGCGTAAGCTCTTATATAACTACACATGGTGAAACAGTATATTTCTATCTGGTTCACGAAATATAAAGCTAAATAATTCAGCCTCATAAACGCATGCTATCATGATTACAACCATACTCACATGTCATTTTTCAATTCCATATAAGTACATAAAATGAATGGTGGTCAAATATTCATGTAATCCAATCAATCATAATGGAAATTCCATGACAACCACACAATCAAGCAATCAGGCCATTAATATTAGACTACATATAAATCTCCGTTAGAATCCCAATGGAATTTAGTTCATCTATGAACCAAAAGTCATTATGGGATTATAACAACACATAAAAAATAACTAAGATAATTGAGAGAGAAGATAGAATTGATCAAACCCAATTGCAGATTATAATCCAAAAATGCTGTTCAAATCTCCAATATTATCCAGCAAAATAAAAGTAGTTCTTACTTAATGAATCAATCCAAAAGAAAATGAAGAAAATATTCAATGTATGCTCAACCCTCTTTTGAATTGTGTTCAACGCTTCAAACCCTCGTTTGTTTTCTTTTTGAAAAACTGATAAAAAACAATAATGATCGCGTCTGGCACCAACCAGAGTAGTTTATACAAGTTAAAACACTTCAAATTTCAAAATTAAAATAAAGTCAAACAACAGAATTTGATGACGGGCGCGGCCGCGCACGATCCCCATATAAAACAGGCGCAGGCGCTCGAGTATGCAAATTAAGCCTCTGCCGGTTGATGGTGCGGGCGTGCGAGTTCCAGCTTGTGCAGCCGCACGGCTTCTGTGCTCTTCATCCTTGAGTTCTGTTGTTGTTGCTTCTTTGTCATGCTGTTATTGTTCCCTTGACATGTTGCTGCTACTTCTTTGTCCATCAATGCTTAGTCCCTTTTCTCCATTCATTCCTCGTGTCATGCTTCCATTAGTCTCGTGCCACCTACCAATGCCGAACTATGCTATTTCCTGCATTTTCACACCAAAGGAGTTCTACTTACAAGTAATGCAAAATAAAACAAAATGCCACTAAAAACATACTAAAATGTACTTGAGATGGGCATAGTTCTCGTGAATTGATATCCAATAAGTAGGTATAAAACCTACTTATCAAATAGCCCCAAACTTGAAACTATTGCTTACCCTCAAGCAATGCATACGACAATAAACACTGAGAATGCAACTATATGATATGCTAGATTACGATGCAAATGAGTCTCACATTCTTCCAGCTATAACAGAATTTCAGTCCAAAATGCCTCAGCGAATTATCCAGATTCGAGAATACAAATTCAAACCAAACTATAGGCATACTATCATACACTCAAATAATTCATATATGCTATAAGGATGTTGTGTGTGTGTGTGTGTTGTGTTTACCAAAACTTGATTAAAGCAAAGAATACACATGCTAAACTGCTCAAAATAGAAAATTAAAGTTTAAACCAAGATCCATGTATACTCTTGCAACAAAGACTATTCTACAATATCAAAACAAATTGAGGTTCAACAATGGGTTTAAACTTCTTTATTTCTACTCACGAAGGCGATTTTCGCTCTTTCCACGGTGTTTATTGCTATTTTCTTTTTCTTTTTTTCTTTTTTTTTTCACATGACTGTGCAATGCCTTATTCCATTAGGTTAACAATGCTACCCCTTAGCGAGCTTTCAACCAACGACTCCCAGACCATAAAAGACCTTAGGGCACTAGGTGTTAAGACACCCCAACAGGCGTACTTACTCAAGTAACAAAGGCCCCGAAATAAGACTAGCCACGTTATTTTTTTTTTCATATATAGCATACCCATGTGTCTCCAAAACTTGATTATCAATGTTTTTCATAGTCTAAGTTCATTTTCCATATAATTCTATTTTTAAAACCACATTTCTTATCAAGCAATACAACACATAACTCTTATGCCTACAAGCATTAGTGAACACATCCGTGCAAACCGAAAGCATCTAAACAGCATCTATGGATTACATCATGTAAAATGTTATATCTAAGCTTATGTTATCCAAAATACTCAACAATCCTTCAAGATTCAAATTCATCATCGGCTAGACATAAATTCCACATAGCTAGAATTGTGAGACATGCAACTAAACAAAAAAATGCAACTAAACATATACTAACACGAATAATAATGACTAAAAAATAGAAAAGATTTCTGCAATTATTATCTAACACATAAACATCCAAAATTTAAACTAACATGCAAACACTACATGCAACTACCCTACTACCCAATACCCCCAAACTTAAATATTCATTATCTCAATGAATGAAGGTATAGGGTTAGAAGAACTCCCCTACTGCTTAGCTGCACCACCCTCTTCGGGTGGTGAATCTGGTGGTGGAAATAGCACAGCGGTCCAAACTGTGGCCACTCGAGTGTAGTGCCTGCTGTGGAAACGTCTCCGCTAGCGACCTTGTTAATCCCGTAGCAAACGCTACAAAGTTATCATATATAGCATCGACCTTTTGGTCTAACCTTCGGAGCTGACGGTAATCATGGACAGCAGTGGCTTTGTGGATATGTTGATGTTCCTGCTTCAGTTTCCTGTGTAGACTGTGGTGCAGGCACCGAGGATGCAGGTTGAAGGATGAAACCTTTCCTCTCGGGTGTGGTTCACTCCTGCCCAATCCTCGAATTTGGCAATCGTTGCATGAGTAATATCTTGACTAGGCATTTGTATCTGTTCATCGTCCCACTGAACTCCTTGCTGTGCACACAGACTTGCAATCACAGACGTATGTGGGATACTTCCCGTAGTGCTCCCCCTTATGTAACGTAACATGTTCCGATTAATGAGATAGCCCACATCGATGTATTTGCCTGTGACTATTCCCACAAAATGATAGCCCTCTCAGTTATGATTTCATGCTGATGCATTGAAGGCACAAGCTTTGCACATATGAACAAATTCCAAGCCTTTGCATAGCGGTTCAGGGCTGATGCTGGGAAAGTGTGAGGCTAATTCGTTCCTGCTCTACAAGTCAATTGCGTTCCTGGAATGCACAAGTCAGTGATGACTTCATCCAAATCAGTCACAAAACGAGCAGACTAGACCCAATTATCATTCCCAGTCGGTGGAGTGTCGAGTATTCTGAAAAACTACCCTGATTGATTGAGGAGAATAATCAACTTGAACTCCTCGAACCATTGATAAACCACTCATAGTATCTTCGGCATTAGCGTAAAATTCTCGAACAATACCATGGGAGCAGGCATATGGGTAGCAGTAAATCCACCCAATCATCTTTCTCGAATCATATTCCACAGTTACCCATCCTGCTTCCCAGGCTTGAAGCCTCGCTCCTTCACAAACGTTTTTGACACTATTCTATAATACTCTGTTTGTGCCTCCAGACTGAGAAATTTGGTATGATCCACAATGTCCTCATCTTGACTTGTAAAATCGTGAGTGATAGTTGATGAAGTGAATACCCATAAACTTATGTTGCACAGACCCACTGAAGCCCTAGATTTACAATGCAAAGGTTAAACGTGGGTAAGAGATCTGAAGTGACAATCACGTAGTTATGGAGATGAGACGTTACACTTTCACTGGAGAATGGTTTGGAGAGAGGAGTCGTGCGTGTTGTGGAGAACAAGAGAATACGACTTTTTGTTCTATCAAGTGATAGAATATATGAGTCAAACATGTTTTAAAGCCCAAATTTTTTTCAAATTCTGGTGCCAGGCTCGGCCGCGCGTCTTTTCAATGAAGATATGGCGTGGGTGCGCGAGTGCTTTTTTTTTTCTTACATAGACATGCAACGCGGGCGCGCGGTTTTTCAAGGTATACATCGCGCGGCCGCGCGACCTTGCTTCCTGCAATTCCAATCTGCATCTTCCAATACATAACACAGTGATGACTTCTTTTCAATTCTCCTGCATAAACACCAATTAACCATGTCAAAATATGAATTACTGAATACGCAAAAATGACCATCTAATAATCATTCTCTCTATACTATGCTCAAACACAGTCCAATGCAAATTCAGTACCAACGCACTTATGCAGAACAAATCAACTATCATAATTAAAAATGAAAATGAACTAACAAAATAATCCAAATAGAATAATTAAAAGGTAAAGATAGAAACAATGGGTTACCTCCCATCAAGCGCTAAGTTATAGTCAATTAGCTTGACTGTTTCTGACTTTTCATGTTGAAGAAAGAATTGAGGTGACTTTCTGTCTGTCAACCTCGCCACCAAAGTAATGCTTCAGTCGCTGTCCATTCACTTTAAACGCTTGTCCGGGAACTTATCGAATACTTCTATCACACCATGTTGAAAAATTGTCTTCACTGTGAATGGCCCTGACCACCTTGATTTAAGCTTTCCAGGAAAAAGTTTAAGTTTGTTATTGAAAAGTAAAACTCTTTCTCCTAGCTCAAATGTTCTCTCTATGATCTTGCGATCATGCCATTTCTTCACCTTCTCCTTATACAGCTTTAAGTTTTCATACGCCTGTAATCGGAATTCGTCCAACTCATTGAGTTGGAGTAGGCGTTTCTCTCCTGTCGCTTTCAAATCAAAATTTAGCTTTCGAATCGCCCAATATACCTTATGCTCTAGCTCCATCGGAAGATGACATGCTTTGCCATAAACTAGCTGAAAAGGTGACATGCCCAACGGAGTCTTATACGCAGTCCTATATGCCCACACAGCATCATCGAGCTTTAAGGACCAATCTTTTCTTGTGGGATTCATAACTTTTTCTAGAATTCTCTTACTTCGCAATTTGACACCTCTACTTGGCCATTCATTTGCGGATGATAAGCTGTAGCAATGTGATGGTTCACCCCATACTTAGCCAACAAAGCTGTGAACTGCCTATTGCAAAAATGACTGCCTTCATCACTAATGATAGCCCTTAGAGTCCCAAACCTCATAAAAATACTCCTCTGTAAAAATGTGAGGCCTACTTTGGCATCATTTGTTGGAAGAGTTGTCACTTCCACCCACTTCGACACATAATCCACTGCTAGCAAGATATATAGATTCCCACATGAAGAAACGAAAGGGCCCATGAAATCTATCCCCAAACATCAAAAATTTCCACTTCGAGGATAGTGTTCAATGGCATTTCATTTCTTTTCGAAATGTTCCCGACTCTTTGACATCTGTCACATCTTTGTACGAAACTGTAAGCATCCTTGAAAATTGTCGGCCAGTAGAATCCTTCTTGTAGCACTCTAGCCGCTGTTCGCTCTCCACCGTAATGACCCCATACAAAGAAGCATGACAATCCTGCAAAATCCCCTCTATCTCACTATACGGGATACACCTCCTTATCATCTAATCAGCGCATTGTTTGAATAAATATGGTTCATCCCATATAAACCATTTAACTTCATGCAAGAATTTCTTCTTTTGATAGCCAACCAAGTCAGAGGGTAACACCTTACTCACCAAGTAGTTCGCGTAGTCTGTGAACCACGGCACTTCCCCTTTTACCACAAACAATTGTTCATCTAGGAAGGATTCATTAATCACAATCTTGTCCTCTACTTCTTTCCCTGATTCTCTAGTCGAGATAAGTGGTCCGCCACTTGGTTCTCAGTTCCCTTTCTGTCCTTGATCTCTAAATCAAATTCCTTCAACAATAATATATCCATCTAATCAAACGGGGCTTTGCATCCTTCTTTGCCACTAAGTGTCGAATTTTCGCGTGATCCGTGTACACTATCACCTTCGTACCAATTAGATATGCTCGAAATTTATCAAAAGCATACACAACTGCTAATAATTCTTTCTCTGTGGTGGTGTAGTTTAACTGCGCATTAGAAAGGGTCTTGCTAGCATAGTATATTACATGAAAGATCTTTTCCTTTCGCTGACCCAGAACAGGCCCCACAGCATAATCACTGACATCACACATCAATTCAAATGGTAAGTCCCAATCCGGTGCTGTAATGACGGGTGCTGAAGTTAATTTCCCTTTCAAATGCTCAAATGCAGTCACGCAATCCTCATCAAATTTAAACTGTGCATCCTTCTCCAATAAACTGCAAAGTGGTTTAGTTATCTTGGAGAAGTCTTTAATGAATCTACGGTAAAAGCCTGCATGTCCCAAAAAACTTCGAACACCTTTAACTGAAGTTGGTGGCGGTAAATTCTCAATAGTATCTAACTTCGCTCTGTCCACCTCAAGTCCCTTCTTCGAAACTTTGTGTCCCAAAATAATTCCTTCTTGTACCATAAAATGGCACTTTTCCCAATTTAATACCAAATTTGTTTCAACGTATCTTTTCAAAACCATCACCAAATTGTCAAGACATAAATCAAACAAATCCCCAAATACTGAGAAATCATCCATGAATAGCTCCACATTATGTTCCACCATATCCGAAAAGATAGCCATCATATATCTCTGAAAGGTGGCTGGAGCATTACACAACCTGAAAGACATCCTTCTGAAAGCAAAAGTTCCATATGGACATGTAAAGGTTGTCTTTTCTTGATCCTCTAGAGCTATCATAATCTGATTGTAGCCTAAATAACCGTCCAAAAGGTAATTGAACTCATGCCCCGCTAGTCTATCCAACATTTGATCAATAAACGGTAGTGGAAAGTGATCTTTCCTTGTAGCTTTGTTAAGCCTGTGGTAATCCATGCAGACTCTCCACCCCGTCACTGTTCTTATCGGAATCAACTCATTATTTTCATTAGAAACCATGGTCATGCCACCTTTCTTCGGTACACATTGCACTGGGCTCACCCATGAACTATCTGAGAGATTGAATAAATTATGCATGCATCCAGTCATTTTAATACTTCTTTCTTGACCACTTCCTTTATGATCAGATTAAGTCTTCTTTGTTGCTCCACTGACGGCTTACTATTATCTTCCAGCAGGATCTTATGCATACAAAAAGAAGGGCTGATCCCTTTTATATCTGCTATAGTCCATCCAATAGCCGACTTGAACTCTCTAAGGACTCGTAGCAGTTTTTCTTCCTGAAAAGATGTTAGTGTAGAAGAAATAATCACAAGTAACTTTGAATCTTTATTTAAAAATGCATACCTCAAATGGTCTGGAAGTGGTTTCAATTCAAGTTTCGGAGGTGTGTCAAGAGATGGTTTCAATTTCACTGATAATTCTCCCGCTTTCTTTAATGGCTTAACAGGGGTTTTAAATTTTCTGAACTGTGGAGTAGTATCAAGAAAGTGCACAAGTTTTTCAAATTCCTCATCCTCTAGTTCTGAATTTCCAGCAATAGCACTTCTCAATGGTTCATTATCTACCAAACTCTCTACTTCATCATTTAAGACCTTGTCCACCAAATCAACCCTAAAGCATTCCTCTTCATCTGTTGGAAATTTTATTTCCTTGAATACGTTGAAAGTGACTTCCTGATCATGAACGCGCATAGTGAGTTCCCCTTTTTGAACGTCTATCAAGGTCCTTCCTATAGCTAGGAATGGTCTTCCAAGTATGATTGGTATACTCCTATCTTCTTCATAATCTAAATAATGAAATCAGACAGAAAGATGAATTTATCCACTTTTACTAATACATCTTCAATAATTCCCCGTGGATAAGTGATGGATCTGTTAGCTAGCTGTAAAGAATTATTTGTCGGCCTTGGAGCCGGCAATCCCAACTGATTGAATACTGACAAGGGCATCAAATTTATACTTGCCCTAAGATCACACAGACATTTACTGAAGCTCATCTTTCTGATTGTGCACAAAATTGTGAAACTGCCCAGATCCTTCAGCTTTGGAGGTAATTTGCGTTGAAGCACTGCACTGCATTCCTCTGTCAAGGCCACTGTCTCAAAATCTTCTAATCTCTTCTTCCTTGACAAGATACCCTTCATGAACTTTGCATAACTAGGCATCTGTTCCAATGCCTCAACGAAAGGTATATTAATCTGCAGTTTTTTAAAGACCTCTAAGAACTTGCTGAACTGCTTATCTTCCCTCTACTTATTCAATCTTTATGGATACGGAACTGGAGGGTGAATTATTAGTATTTTACTCACGGGCTTCTCAACTGAACCTGTTTTATCTTTCTCTTCCGGCTGTAACTCAAAATCTTCATTATTTTCTTTCTTCTCAGACAACTTATCTGCTTCGCGCAGCCGCTCGTCTTCCCCTTGTAAATATGGCGCCGGCGCGCCTGGTTAATTTCCTACACACTGTTTCCCAGACCTAAGTGTGATTGCCTGGCACTGCTCCTTCCCTTCTCTTCTTGGATTTGCCTCCGTGGTACTTGGCAATGAACCCTAGGGCCTGTTGTTAAGCATGCTCGCCATTTGACCCATTTGAGTTTCCAGATTTTTAATAGCCACTGCTTGGCTTTTAATCATCACCTCTGTATTTGCCATGTACTTCATCATCATCTCCTCCATCTCTGACTTCTTTTCTTTCTGAGGTGCAGCTGGACTATGATGTTGTTGTTGAGAAAATCCCGGTGGGTAAGGTGGTCTTGGTACAAACTGTTGCTAAGCTGACTGTGACTGAAATTTATTATTCAGTTGAAACTGATTCTGTTGATTTTCTTGATTATTAGACCAATTGAAGTTTGGGATGGTTGCGGTTGTTGGAGTTGTATGTGTTCTGAAATTATCCTTGATCCTTCCTATAGTTGCTCACATACTGTACAGACTCTGAACTGATTGCACATTGGTCCGTAGAATGTGATCCTACACAAATTTCACATACAAAGGCAATTGTCTTTGCCTTAGTCTCTGTCAAAGAGTCAATCCTCTTTGCCATGGATGCCATATGTGCTGACAATTGAGTGATTACATCCACTTCTAACAAACCTGCAACTTTGGCCTGTGGCATCCTCGCTGTAGGATTTTGAAAATCATTAGCTGCCATTGTCTCAATGAGGTTATAGGCTTCTTCATAGCTCTTTCACCCATAAAGCTCCTCCTGCAGCTGCATCTACAATCAGCCTTGACTGCCATCCCAATCCATTATAAAATGTGTTGATAATCATCCAATCTGGCATGTCATAGTGTGGACACTTCCTTAGCATCTCTTTGTATCTCTCCCAAGCTTCATATAGAGATTCACCCTATGCTGCTCAAACTGGGAAATTGTTGTCCTCATCTTTGCAGTCTTAGCCATTGGGAAAAATTTGGCTAAGAATTTTTGTGCTAGGTCCTCCCATGTGGTTATAGATCCTGCAGGTAAAGAGTGAAGCCAACTTCTAGCTTTATCCCTCAATAAAAATGGAAACAATCTAAGTCTGATTGCATCCTCAGTCACCCCATTGTATCTGAAAGTGTCGCATATTTCAATGAAGCTTAATAGGTGTTTCATTAGGATCGTCTGTAGCAGCACCCCCAAACTGTACGAATTCTGCACCATTTGAATAGTGCCGGCTTTATCTCAAAGGTGTTGGCTGCTATCGTTGGTCTGACTATACTTGACTAGAATCCATTAATATTCGGCATCGAAGAATCTCTTAAAGCCCTTTGTTCCTCCCTTTGTTCCTCTCTTTGTTCCTCGGCTGCCATATTAGATGTTGTGGTCTCTAACTCTGCTTGTATATTTCTACGTGCTCTCGATTTACAACCTCTACCGTTGATGTTGTCCTGTAAAGGTGTTTAACTCGTGATTGGAGGATCGAGTGCGCATATACTATATGCAAGTACCTAAAACAAAAACAAAAATAGAAATGAGACAAGATTAGAATTGTCAAAGTCATACAATTTAGCTTAAAATTGATGATAATAATAATAAAATTAAATGTCTCTCCCCGGCAACGGCGCCAAAAAACTTGTTGCCTCCTTTTTAGTTATAATAAAAGGACTCTAACTCATGCAAGCATACATGGGTCAACAAGTAGTATATAGTAAAAAAAGTATCGATCACGGAGAAAGGTTTTAAATTAAATTATTATGCATCAACTGTATCACTATTTTTTATATGCTTAAACGAATGCTATAATTTTGAATGAATCTAAACTCAATTAACGAATAAAAGAAGAATAATAGAATAATAAATCAAATATGAAAATAATGGGATTCTAACTTCAATTCATATGTCATCTAAATAATACCATCATGTAAGATTATACATGTATCATGAAAAAATTAGCCAAGAGCACAAAAACTAGACACAAACCAGTTTTCAATGCATTATGCCCTACTTACATAACCTCTACGTGCAATAGAAATCATGTAATCATTAATAAAACCAAAATCACTATATTTCTATGTGACTTTGCAGCAATATTGAATTGAAGCGTAAGCTCTATATATAACTACACACGTGTGAAACAGTATATTTCTATTTGGTTCACGAAATATAAAGCTAAACAATTCAGCCTCATAAACGCATGCTATCATGATTACAACCATACTCACATGTCATTTTTCAATTCCATATAAGTACATAAAATGAATGGTGATCAAATATTCATGCAATCCAATCAATCATAATAGAAATTCCATGACAACCACACAATCAAGCAATCAGGCCATTAATATTAGACTACATATCAATCTCCGTTAGAATCCCATAATGGAATTTAGTTCATCTCTGAACCAAAAGCCATTATGGGATTATAGCAACACATGAAAAATAACTAAGACAATTGAAAGAGAAGATATAATTGATTAAACCCAATTGCAGATTATAATCCAAAAATGTTGTTCAAATCTCCAATATTATCCAGCAAAATAAAAGTAGTTATTATTTAATGAAACAATCCAAAAGAAGATGAAGAAAATATTCAATGTATGCTCAACCCTCTTTTGAATTGTGTTCAACGCTTGAAACCCTCGTTTTTTTTTCTTTTTGAAAAATTGATAAAAAACAATAATGATCGCGTCTGGTACCAACCAGAGTAGTTTAGACAAGTTAAAACACATCATATTTCAAAATTAAAATAAAGTCAAACAACAGAATTTGATGACGCGCACGGCCGCGCGCGATCCCCATATAAAACAGGCGCGGGCGCGCGAGTTTGAAAATTAAGCCTCTGCCGGTTGATGGTGCGGGCGCGCGAGTTCTAGCTTTGCAGCAGCGCGGCTTATGTGCTCTTCATCCTTTAGTTCTGCTGTTGTTACTTCTTTGTCGTGCTGCTATTGTTCCCCTTGACATGCTGCTACTGCTTCTTTGTCCATCAATGCTTAGTCCTTTTTCTCCATTCGTTCCTCGTGTCATGCTTCCATTAGTCTCGTGCCACCTACCAATGCCGAACTATGCCATTTTCTGCATTTTCACACCAAATGAGTTTTACTTACAAGTAATGCAAAATAAAACAAAATGCCACTAAAAAATATACTAAAAATGTACTTGAGATGGGCATAGTTCTCGTGAATTGATATCCAATAAGTAGGTATAAAAACTTACTTATCAAATAGCTGCATTCTCAACTTTTCATTCTCGGTATAAGATCTGAACTCTCCAATGAACACTTTCAAGTGGGTGTAAGGATCTCCCAATCCATCATATTTCTCGAAATTGAGAGTTTTGAATTTCTCCAAATAATGAACCCTGGGGAAGATGCAAAGGTCTGAATAGGAAACACTTTGGTGTGTTCCAATCCCTTTGATGGGCTAAATGGTCTCTTTTATTTGTAAAACCTTCTTCCGAATATCACTAGTATCTTAATCTTCTTTAAGATGGGTGATTTTAAGGGTTTTGTTGGACTTCTCAATCTGAGACTCAGGTGCTGGGACTTCTCTGTCTGGACCTTGGATTCCTCCACGTGCAGAGGGTTCTATTTGTATGGGTGTTTGTGAACCCTGAGTTATTTGTTTAGTTCTTTGAGAAGAACAGCCAACTCTGTTATTTGATTCCTCAATCCTTCAAACTCCTCGCAAGAGACATGAGTAGGATCAGGATGGGCACTTGTAGCAATGTTTGACTATAGGCTTAGTGCCTTTTTGGACTTTGGTCGGGTAGCGAGACCAATTGTTTCCCTACAAAAAGGCTATGTAGTTTAGTCTGGGAAAACGTGGAAATGCTACATGCTATGTAATGTGTCCGTTTTTAGGAGTGCTTTAGTTTTCTACTGCAAAATGAATTTTAGTCGTTTTGATGACAAGATAGCATGACAGGTCTTGATATGAAAAAAGAATGCATATTTACATACTCCTTTATATTTTCCATTACATTGAGATTGACATGGAAATGAAATTACAAGTAATTAAAATTACAAGTAACTGAAATGGGAAGGTATGAAGAAACTTCCCTCCGCGTTTGGTTTATCAGAGGCTGGCCTATCTTAGGCTACTCTCGAGGCTTTTCTGCATGAAGGTCCCCAAATCATCGCAATTTACTCGATGTGAAGTTAATCCGATCTTTTAACTGGAGCAAATCTGGGTGGTGCCTTTCATGAGCCTCGTGGAATTAGTCTTCCTATGAGTCCAGTAATCAAACACCAACGGGTTAGCCTCCTGGTGGAGGAATGAAACAACATACATTCACATACATCGTGTCTCACCGTATGGAAATGATGACATGTGAGAAGCACTAAAGTGCAGTAAATAAAGGCATTAGTATACATCCATTCAATGTAAATGTAGTATTCACATATAAGAAGATAAAAGTTTTTGGAAAGCTTGAATAGCGGCTTAAGCCCTCTTACTGGAGTCCCCCAGCAGAGTCATCACCTGTCAACATTGAGATTTTTATTTGTCCCTTTCTGTTCTTGTCTTTTGGTGTTTTCATGTTAGTTGAGTTTTGTTTGAAAAAAATAAGTTTGAAAAGGTCCAACATGTATATGTCGACGATTTGACTGTTAGAGTCGCCAGTTGGCATTTTTAAATAGTTGCACCAACTCAACCGAGAAAAGGTTTGCACAAAGACCTAGTGATTTGGCACTGTTTAACTAGTATGGGAAACCAAAATTCGTTAGGGTCCGGGGGCTTGATTAAGCGGAGGGAAGGTGTTAGGCACCCCCCCCGACTTTAGTGATAACACGATTACCGCCACTTTTCATTAAACTTTTATCTGTGTATATGTGTGTGAGTTAGGTCTATGTGCAGTTATCTGAAAGTAGTATTATGTCTCATTTTCACCTATATACAAAGGGTTTGACTATTGTATAAAAGTTCAATTTTAACAAGATATAGCAGTGATGCTTTGTAAAATAGGTTTTTCAAACCCTTATGCTCAATAGTAATGAAGCCTTTGATACTTCTATTTTATTATGTGTTCGGCTTGATTGCTTTTATTTTCGAGATGCGAGGCATCTTCGAGAAAATAAAATACATAACAGTGCCGAACTCCTTGTGGGCATGAGAGCCATCTAAGGATATTCAGACACCATAGATAATTTACAAGCTGGCTGCAGTTGCAAAATATCCATCACGGGAACCGAATCTAGATTCAGAGACTGAATTTGTGATCACATGATTCCTAAGCTCATATGAAAAAGCAATATGTACAAAAGCAAGAAAAAGAACTAGATTTGAATAAATTTAAACCATTCTAGCTTCAACGGTTCCAGTTTAATCACTATGAACTGGTTAAAGTTAGAAGTAACCAGATTAAGGTAAATCTAGCCCGCAGGCTGAACGATTAAATATCTACATTATTAAAGTGATTAAAACAGATAATTATATAATAGCGGTAAATATATATATATATATATATATATATAATATATATATATATATATATAGGAATGAGGATCACGTCCGGGAGTCCAGACATGACAAAAAATACGTACCTTTAATTTATTTATTTTTTACTTTTTTTTATTTGTTTTTAAAAAAATGTAAAAAAAAGTCCGTATTTTAAGAAAATTCGAGAGTTCGGACTTGATCCGGACTCTCTATATATATATAAACAATAAAAAGCCACGGATCGACGATCCGGACATACCCACATAACGCGACTCTCAACTTTAGTAGATATAAATATATAGAAGTAGTAGAAAGCTTAGAAATCTGAAAAATCTTACAGTGGGCTGCTAGAAGAATTCAGAGAGCTTTTGACTCCTGAAAACTATATTTCCACCGGTTAAATTTCAGTATGTAGCAAAACACGAGCTTACAAGTGTTTAAAAAGAAGAATCACTATGTTTAGAGCACTCTAGCAGGGGTTACAGATTGAAATGGGCAGAGATTTCTCTCCTTTTTCTTTTCTTCTTTTTTTAAATGAGCTGCCAAGAGCTCATATTTATAGACCAAGGAGTCGCGGGTTAACCCGCGACAGCCGCAGGTTTACCTGCGGCTGCCCGGGATCTGTGGGTCCCATCGTCTCAAAGTACATGCACTTGGGCTACGCGCTATCCGCTCGAACCTTCATAACTTTCAATTCGGGCTTCCGATAAAAGAGTGATGTACCTTTTCGGAAAGTCTTCAAAATTCTATCTGGTGTGTTGTCTTATGTAGTAGTCACTCGAGATTTGAGTTATGGTTCTTGTGGGACACTTTGATACGCAGTATGGATTTGAATTGTGCTGAGACAACGTGAATGTGGTGTTGAGGTGGCAAAATGACAATTTTACCCCCACTTGGGTTATTTTCGGATTTTGCGCAGATGTAGTAGTCGTTGTTCAGGATTATCTTTGAGATTGGGCTACTGTGGATGTTGAATGTCCTTAGGGTTATCTCTGAGGTTGCTTGACCTCCCGAGGTTATCTCTGCAGTTGAGCTGAGTATCCCAAGGTTGTCTCCGGGGTTGGAACTGACTTTTTCGGGATTATCTTCGGAACTTGAACTGGATCCCTCGGGGTTATCTCCGAGGTTGAGCTGAATTTCCGGGGTTGTCTCCGGGATTAAAATTGAGTCTCTCAGAGTTATCTCCGAGATTGAAAACTGGACCACCTAGGGTTGAACTAACATGACTTCCAAGGTTATCTCTGGAAGACGATTTTGCCCTCCTACAAGGTTAGTAACATGAACACAAAATTTTGAGTGTCTACAATGTATATACATCACTTTTAATGTTATTTATTGGATTATTTTAATAAAATAATCTTAATCATATATATTAATAAAAGTTGTACTTTTTGGTAATTTGTAACTTGTTTAACTAGTATCCATTACATATATGCCTGGCAAACGGGCGAGCGGGCGCGGGTTCACGGGCCGAGGGTGTTTTATGCCTATTTTTTTAACATTTTTTGAGCCCAAAGTGAACGGGCCCGGCCGGGCTGGGCCGGGGGCTGTCAACGGGCCAGGCCAAAAAGGTCCAAATTTTTGTGGGGCAAAAAAATGCGGCCCAAAGCCCGCTTTTTGGCGGGAGGCCTGGCCGGCCCGCGGGCTTTGGGCCCGTTTGCCAGGTCTAATTATATATTTTGACATTGAGTTTTGTCAAAACATATAATACCACTTAAATTTATCTTAACACAAGTAACCATCCTATTTTAATAGTAGTAGTTGTGTACTAAATTATGTCACGTACACTTTTCTCTCTCTCTCATCCTTTTTCGAAAATCAAGACAATTTAAAGATGTGGATCAAATTAAGGGGGCGTTTAATAAAAATTGAATGAATCTGAATCTGAATGAGCTGAATCTGAATGAAAAAATTTTTGTTTGATAATTAACATGTCTGAAACATCTGAATAATAGAATTTTTATTATTTTTCCTCTTGAAAAAATTTAAAGTTGTTATAAATTTATTTAATATTACTTAATATAAAAGTTATATTTTTTTTAAAAAAAAAAATCTTTACTTTATTCAATTGCTCATTCAGCCAAAAAACTGACTTAACCATTTAGCTCAATCATTTAATCGATTCAGTCATTCAACGATTTTTTTTATAAAAACACGCACTTAAATGGCTGATCGATTCAGCCATTCAGATGTATCCAGTCTCCCCTAA